>CP106734.1:79614895-80214895 GCA_025506655.1 Gossypium rotundifolium | reverse complement strand
CAAAAAGGGGCTAGGGTTTTTTTTTGGTGAGTGTTTGGGGTTGGTTTGGGCCATTTGGGCCCTTTTTATTTTGTTTTGGGTTTCAATTTGTAAAAATGGGTTTGGGTCTGTTATTGGGTTAGTTTGTTTAGTTTATTTTGGGCCGGGCAATTTTGGGCTTTGTACATAGAGAAATAAAAATCGAATACTAGGGACTAACTAGCCAATACACCATAGCAATAGTAATGTGTCATAACGCTCATGTCCGAAGACCAAAACAGTACAGTAATAGAATGCACTAAAGTGCTACGTCGGAAGGCTAAACCATGGTCAAAACCATATACCAATTGTATCTTAAATTATTTGTCTAATCTTGTTCAGTATTTTCAGAACATTAGTAATTTATGTTCAATCCAAGTTAGAAATAAAAAATAATATCAGAGGTATTAGCCATGGGTAAATATCCCATATATACCAAAAAATTAAATTATTTATGGAAATGGGCCAGTTTGAAGAATATTTACGGACAAGGGCCGTTTCCCCCTAAAATGCGTCCACGTCAGCGTGTTTTGGGGCAAACAACAGAAAAACGCGCCCCTGAGGATGCACTTTGTGCCACTGCAGCAAAAAGCGCTTACATGGGTGCGCTTTGCTAATGTGGCACAAAGCGCGTCCTCGGGGCGCTTTCCTCTAGAACGGTCAAATCCCAACGGCCAATTTTTTTGACCGTTGGGGCCCAATAGTAAAAAAAACTATAAAACCCCAACCCTTTATTTTTTCACACTTCAATCCTTTCTCAATATTCTCTCAATTTTCTCTCAAAGTCCTTGAAATTTAGGCTCAAATTTCAAAATAGTCCTTTACTATTTACGAAAATGCCCTTTATAATTTTTTAATATATTTTTTTGGAAAATTTTAAATTTTTTTATCGGATTACAATGGTCGGGAATTACTTAGCCTAGACAACAAGCACATCTCCGTCGAGCAAATGCAAATGGTAAGTTTTAATTTTAATTTTCAATATTATTTAATTTTTTTTCAATTATGCAATTTTAATTAATTTTAATTTTATAATTTTTAAATAGTCTGTAGATCGGTGTTGGAATGTCGGTGTTGGAATGTTATATTCGCAACATGCATGGTCCCCATCGTTGATTGAGAATTACCTACGGAAGCGGATTTTTGCACGTGGCCACGATAGTAGGGGTTCAAGTTGGAGCCGCCTTTGATCGGTAGCGTTGATAGAGAGGTGGAGACCGAGACGCACACTTTCCATCGCCATGTGGAGAGTGTACCATCACTCTAGAAGATGTACAGTTGCAGTTGGGATTATCGGTGGACGAGTCAGTAGTCACCGGGTCCACAACATCACTGATTGGATGGTCGTATGCTATGAGCTTCTGGGTGCCATTCCGGATAGAATTCAAGGAGCTCGGATCTATATGGCCTAGTTACGAGACACATTCTCGGAGCCGAACGAGGGTTCGACTGAAGTAGAAAGAATACGGCATGCTCGGGCATACATTCTTCAGATAATTGGAGGCTATCTGATGCCGGACCTCTCTAGAAACCTCGTCCACCTGAGATGGCTCTTGAAACTTTTTGATTTCAGAGCAGCCGATGAATTGAGTTGGGGGTCTGCCGTGCTATCGAGGTTGTACCGGGAGATGTGCTTGAGGCAAAGCGGTGAGTAAAGCAAAAATCGGAGGTTGCCTATCACTACCGCATGATTATAGGCATGGTTTCGATTTCCATTTTACATCCTCGACTCGACCGACCATATCCATTCCCACTAATAACGAGGTAAATTTAATATTATATTTTACAATTATTTCAGTAGATTTATAGTATAATTGCATGCTAAAAGTTTATTTAATTAGGTGGAACCATTAATGAGTCATGTTGGAGTACCTAACTCGCTTGAGGATATCTGGCTCTATTGGACCAGCAGTAGGAATCACAAGTAAGTTTCAAATTTCGTTATTATAATTTAGTATTTCGTATGTAGTGTCTAGTATTATATATATAACTAATATTTTGGTAATTTTAATATAGTTTCAATGTACACCGTACGAGGATCCAGAAATTTGGGCAGTAATTCCAGGAGGAGTTCTTCCAAAATTCGAACAGTTGGCACGTTAAGGTCCCATTGATCACCTACGCGACCGTGGAGATGCACCAGTCAGATCGGGTTCTACGGCAATTTGGATTCGACAACCGATTCCCGTGCCACCTGAGGTGCTCGATGATGAGCACAAAGTGGACTTACGGCTGCTGCGCACGGATTGGCTAATATTTTGGTCAGGTCATATCGAGATGTGGGAGAACCGGTATGACTTTTTACCTATCCGAGAACCGATCATCGTTCCTGAGTTAGCGTGCGTGCCGGAGTACATGCCATGGTTTAGGATCCATGGCAAGTCGTATCTGTTGTTGGAAGAAGAGAGGCGACGGCAACTTCGTGAGCGAAGGGAGCGTCGGGCCCTTTAAATCAAGGAGAAGGGTGAGAGGCGGGGCCATCAACGGGCGAAACACGATCATCGGCCCCCAACAAGCGCCTACACGATCACCGAGCCCATCAATTCGATCGACAACACCGACATCACAGGCTTCTACCGTTTATGCGGTCGTACCCTACCCCTTATATGTATCCTCCTAACCCATATATGTTTCCTTTTTCGGCCCCACCCAGGTTGGAATGCATGGCCGGGTTCGAGTTCGTTCGACGACTACTCCGTGGCTAGTCAATCGTAAGGTCAACGTCGCATGTGGGATCAGAGGAGGCGCCGTCGGGGAGCACTTCTTTCTACCAGGCTCCTTGGCAGACGGGATGCGATCACCCCGCCGTGGTTTATGCAAACACCTCGGGTCATTATTTTATCAAGGTAGGTCATCATCGCAACACCAGAACCGGACCCACCGCGGAGAACTCGATTCCCTTGAGGTTTCACGACCCCACCAAAGCTAGAAGAAGGAGGAATCCGGTAGACGTAACCACCGCCGCGCCTGTGTGGCACTTTGGTTCCCACCGGCGTTAGCCCTAAACCCTAAGCCCCAAATTTTATTTTATTATTGTAATTTAATTTTTATTTGTTATTATAATTTAATTTTAATCTCTTTGATACAATAGAAATGGTTTAATTTTTTTGTAATTAAGTTTTAATATATTTAATAAAATTTGAGTTTAATTTTTTTGTAATTTAATTTTAATCTCTTTGATAAAATAGAAATGGTTTAATTTTTTTATAATTAAGTTTTAATATATTTAATAAAATTTGAGTTTAATTTTTTATTTTTGTAATTTAATTTTTTAATTTAATTTTAATATCTTTGATAATTTAGAAATGGTTTAATTTTTTTTGTAATTAAGTTTTAATATATTTAATAAAATTTGAGTTTAATTTTTTTTGTAATTTAATTTTAATATCTTTGATAAAATAGAAATGGTTTAATTTTTTTTTAATTAAGTTTTAATATATTTAATAAAATTTGAGTTTAATTTTATTTTTTTGTAATTTAATTTTTTAATTTAATTTTAATATCTTTGATAAAATAGAAATGGTTTACGTTTTTTGTAATTTTGTAATTTAATTTTAATAACTTGAATAAAATAAAAGTTGTACAAAAATTCACCGTTTTCCTCCAAAAAAAAATAAAAATTACATAGCCACCAGGAGACAAAAAAGCTAAGAGCACGGTCAACTATTTCGATTTGGACACGAGCAAGATGTATGGCCGGGTTCCTACACCATCTGTCACAATGACTTTGGTTGCTCGTTTCTCGGATATCCATATTGTTGCGTATTCTACTCGAGCAAGGTCGACCTTTTGGTTTGCA
Source organism: Gossypium rotundifolium (assembly GCA_025506655.1). Classification (NCBI taxonomy): domain Eukaryota; kingdom Viridiplantae; phylum Streptophyta; class Magnoliopsida; order Malvales; family Malvaceae; genus Gossypium; species Gossypium rotundifolium. The sequence goes on along the minus strand of CP106734.1, from coordinate 80,211,078 downwards.
CCTCAATTGTCTATCCGGCAGCGACTTATACGGTGCAAGCGATACCGACTGACCACTTACGTTCATATGGGATGGTGGGAATCGTGTCTCCACACGTTGTACATGTTTTCTAATTTATACACTTCGTCGACATAGCTCATGGGATCAAGACGGAGATTCTGACAAGCCGCAAGTACATGAGCGCATGGGTAACGAAGTGCATCAAATATCCCACAGTCGCAGGTCCTATTTGTCAAGTGTACACGATAATGCCCGCCAACACCTTGGTTCGGTCTGTCAAACTCCGTGACACGAAACCATAGGCTGTCGCGATTGTGACACACTGTGTGCATGGTGTTGGCTCGTGCCTTCGCACTGTTTATTTCTTGTAAGACCTTCGGGCTCCATACATGGCCTCCTTGCATCTGCCCTCTATAACTCGCTACTCTCTTCGAAAATAGTACCGCTAAACGAAATATGTCTCTTGCACAACCGATGTAAACGGAAGATGACGGGTTCGTTTTAGAACAGAATTTATGTATTCGGCCAGGTTTGTGGTCATATGACCATATCGTAGGCCACGGTTGTATGCTTGTGTCCACTGTTCGAAAGGAATATTGCACAGGTGGTTTGCGCCTTCGGCGTTATCTGAGCTCAAACTGGCAAACATTTTGTGAAAACGGTCTTTATTGATCTTGTACCCTACCAATATACGTTGATAGCGAATATTACATACCACTCTTCAATTGAGAATAAATTGAATATTACAAACGAAATTATATTAATAGATATTTCATACCCATATCGGTCACTTGCCGTCGCTGTCTTTTAGATCGATGTTGCCCATAGTAGTTGGATGAAACATGCCTCAGACAATATTGATGGTGTGTGCGATGCCACATGCTTCCCTGGCGTTCTATTACCGCAAGTATTCCAGGGCCCCGATCTGATATAACGTATATGTCAGGTTGGGGGCAGACATGCCTCTTTAACCTAGATAGGAAGAAGTCCCAGTCATCAGCTGACTCCCCCGGTGTTATTGCGAACGCAATCAAAAGGATTCTCCCACAGCCGTCTTGTGCCACAACTAGCAATAGTCGATGCATATATCTACCATACATAAAGGTATCGTCAATTTGTACCAATGGCTTGAAGTATATAAAGGCATCTCGGTATTGCTTAAACGTCCAGAACAGACGCTTGAACACTATGCATCCACGGAGCAGACAATCGTTGTAGTACGCCGGTTTCGTTTCAAGGTCTGTTGTGCTGCTTGGGACATATCTCTCCAGCACTTGACACCACTGCCACACTTTATTTTATGAAGCGTCCCACCGACCGTACAACTTTTCTAACGTCTTTTGCTTGGCTATCCAAGCCTTTCTGTAAGAGGGCATGTACCCCAATTGGCTACGAATATTGCCAATTAAGACTGGCGCCGTAGTCTTGGGATCGGCCTTCACCGTCGGGATTATTAAGTCAGCCAACATGTCTGAATCCATCCTCGGATGATCTTGTATTACACCTGTCAAGGAAGTACGTTAAATAATGCAATATTACATAATATTAGTGTTATTCAAAATCATTAAACACATAGTGGTCTTGTGTCAAGTGAGACATGTATGTGGACCTTTGTACTGTTTGATCTCCCACAACCCTGTCCTTTTCCTCAACGACGCCATAATTTTCTATGAACATGTGCCGTCTTGCACTGCACACTTCTCCTCATACTTATCGAGCTTAGATTTAACCACATTGTAGTTAACCCCGTTCCTGATGTTGTATTGTTTCAATGCAGCAAGAAAAGTATTCTTGTTGGAAAACTGGCTACCAACTTCTAATTAGTTCGAATCCAATGAAGAATTTGTACGGTCATGCGTCCGATGTGGTAGTTCAGGAAACTTCAATGCATCATCTTGAGATAGATCAACATTATGCATGTGGGCTGGAGGCGAGTACACCTTGAATAGCGGATCTTCTTCTTCTTCTTCGTCTGAACCGCCCTCAACATCTTCAGGTACAATTGGAACGGGCTCCAGTTCAAAAAATAATCCAACTTTTACACCATCGAGCCCTGGCTCTCGAGGTGGATCCACATCGGATTCATCGTCTGACCCTCCATAACCTGCAACAAACGAGGGCCCCTCGTCGGTGGATGTCGTTGGGAGTACATCATCCCTCCTTAAACATCTTTTGTAAAGATCCCAATCATATGTGGATTGTCAACCACTAGAAGTTGATGACGTCCCTCAATACGTATTTCTATCATCGGACATCGAAGGACGGATATGCATGTCCCATCCACCAACCGAGTGTCATGCAGGGGTTATATTTTCCATACTACCACCGCACACGGGCACTTCTTTGTTTTACCTCTCTCTTATAGAGTGTCAGCTTGGGGTCGTGTATTCCCCTCGAATGGCAGTAGATGTTGAGGTCGCAGAAAGATCACTTGGAGATGAAAATTCTACATATACCTCTATATAGGGTGATCCATTAGCAAGATGAGTCTCCACCATTGCCTCAAAGCTCCGAGGACCTTTGATGTCGAATGGGTCATATCTCACCGGATCAACCGAAGCGCAAAATCTATACTTAATAGACTGAAATTTCATTGTCGTTGTTTGAATATTTTATGCCTAATTCTTTTGCGAAGTTCTACCAAATCGATGTTTCGATTAAAACTCAGTCGCGTTGTGTTCTCCTATAAGAAAACAACACCATTTTCGGTGTCACGAACTTCACCATCGTAGTAAATAACAGCATTAATACGTTCACTCATTTTCAATTTTTTTTCTTTTACCTCAATTTCCCTTATGCAACCTGAGAATGAAATTTGGTTGATTTATAGCCTAATTTTGTCGAAGACTACTATAGCAAAAAGCGTCCACGTAGGAGCTCTTTTCAATACTCCTGCTGATAGTGCACCTCTTTGAAGCGTTTTTATGCTTGTTTGTTGAAACGTCTCCTCAAATTAATTTTGCTGGAGACTACTATAGCAAAAGAGCGTTCACATGGGAGCTCTTTTCAGTACTCCTACTGACAGTGCACCCTGCTAGAAGCGTTTTTGGCCACTGTTTGTTTAGAAATGTCTCCTCAAATTAATTTTGCCGGAGACTACTGTAGCAAAAGAGCGTCCACGTGGGAGCTCTTTTCAGTACTCTGATTGACGAGTGCACCTGCCTGGAAGCATTTTTGGCCACTTTTTTCGAAACGTCTCCTAAAATTAATTTTGCGGAGACTCTCTTGTAGCAAAAGAGCATCCACGTGGGAGCTCTTTTGAAGATTTTCTTGACATTGCACCTCGCTAGAAGCGTTTTGGCCACTATTTGTTCGTAAACGTCTTCTCAAAATTATTTTGCGGAGACTCGTCACAAAATTCAATTAATTTTTATGCTAATATATTTTGCTCAAAACCCTATATATATTTTTTCCTAGCCCAAAAATTCAATTAATTTTTCATAGGGGAAGGGAGGGCAAAAATGCGTCACGTCGTAGCGTTTTCTGGTTATTCAACAAAGAAAGCGTGTCCCACGGGCACGCTTTTACATTGTTCCCCTAAAACGCGCTGACGTGGACGCGTTTTAGTGGGAAACGACCCTTTTCCGTAAATATTCTTCAAACTGGCCTATTTCGTAAATAATTTAATTTTTTGGTATATATGGGATATTTACCCATTAGCCATTATAGCATAAATAAATAAATTCAGTCATGACATTATGTCGTTTTATTAAAATTCACAACTTTTAATCACATCTTTGTAAGGTGTCCTCATTTGAAAAAAAATTATAAAGTAGCTTACGTTTTCAATCCTTGTCATGACAACATGTAAGGTCTTGTCGCTACCTACACTATCATTATTGGAAGAATTGAAGCAGAGAACCAACCCCTTCTTGTTGCAATAACAGAATAATATTGTTGCGACCACGATTAAATTACCCAAAAAGTCTATTTTTAAGTAAATTTATGAAAATGAGTCGATTAAAATTTTATTTATCGAAAAGGGTCGTTTTTTACAAAACGCGCCTACATGACCGTATTTTAGGGGGAAAGTGCGCCCCTAAGGGAGTGGTTTTTGCCACGTCAGCAAAACGCTTCCATGTTAGAACTTTTTGTTGATGTGGCAAAAAAAGGCTCCCTTGGGGGCACGCTTTGCTGGCAGATTTTCAACCCGAACGGCTAAATGTTTTTGACCGTTGGGGGGTTCCAACGGTAAAAAAAAAAAAAAACTATAAAACCCCTCCCCTTCTATTATTTTCACACAAAATTTCTTAACAATTTAGCAAAAATTCTCTACAATTTTTCCTAGAGCTCTCAAAATTCTTATTAAATTTCTCAAAGCTCTTTATAATTAGTTATTTACTTTTATTTTTTCTAAATTAGTATTATTTTTTATAATTTCAAAATATTTGATCGTGTTAGCAATGGCACGAGGATTAATTAGTCTCGATCATAAATATATCTCCAAATCAAACAAATGAAAATGGTAACAATTTATTTTAAATTTTGAATAGTATTTAATATTTTTTTCATTTATTTAATTTTAATTAATTTTAATTTTGAATATTATTTAATATTTTTTTTCATTTATGTAATTTTAATTAATTTGTATTTTATAATTTTTATAACGATCGTAGATCGAGTGTTATAATGTTATATTTGTAACATGTCTGGTCCGCCATCACCATTGATAGAAAATTACTTGTGGGAAGTGGGTTTTTGGCACACGGCCACTATAGGCTGGGGGTCCAAGTTGGTCCCGAAACTCATCAGCGCGTTAATAGAGAGGTGGAGACCGGAGACACCCACATTCCATCTTCTATGCAGAGAGTGTACTATCACTTTGGAGGACGTCCAGTTACAATTAGGATTGCTGGTGGATGAGGCCGCACTCACTGGGTCCGTTCAATCTGCTAATTGAGGAGCCATATGCTACAATCTTTTGGGTGTGATTCCGAATAATATTTACGTAGGTCGGATCAAGACGGGCTGGTTACGATACACATTCCCATAGCCGGGGAATGATTCGACTGAATTAGAAAGAATACGATATGCTCGGGCATACATCATTGAGATGATTGGAGGTTATCTGATGCCAGACTTGTCACAAAACCTCGTACATCTGAGGTGACTACTGAAACTCGTTGATTTTAGAGCAGCTGGCAAACTTAGTTGGGGGTCTGCCGTGTTGGCAACATCGTAACGGGAGATGTGCGGAGCAACGCCACCAAATAAAGCAAAAATTGGAGGTTGCCTATCACTACTACAATCATGGGCTCAATTTCGCTTTTCAGTTTTACGTCCTCGAGTGAACCACCCATATACATTCCTACTCATAACAATGTAAAATTTTTATTTAATATTACAATTATTCCATAGATTTAAAATAAAATTGGATGCTGAAAATTTATTTAATTAGGTGGTGTAACACCTTTTACTCGTATTCGATATTAGAATAGAGTACAAGGCATTACCGGAGTTTACAAGTTTTTTTTTTTTACTCAATATAGCCCCTTTATAGATATTTAGCCTTCCTGTAATTTTAAACCGAGACCAATCCAATTCAACATATTTTCATAATAGATTCATGCATTTTTTTTATAAGATAACATCAACACATACCAAACCAAGGTTTGCTAGCCATACCAATGGTGGACCTTACATTCATTTCATATTAACATTTATTTTATTAGCTTATACATGCCATTCATTTCCAAACTAAAGTTTCTTTAAGTACCGAAATACTGGGGTTGATAGTGTGATGAGTCTCCCACCGATCCGACCTCCGAGCTCTTAACACTACAAAACAGGGAAAAAAGAAATAGGGTAAGCACTTTGTGCTTAGTAAGTCCATGAAACAAGAATTATACTTACCAAATATTTTCAATACAAGCAATAAACACTCATATATCCATTCAATGTATTATTACCCTAACATTCACAAACTCAACATTCAAGTCGGTTCAATAATTTCCATATATCAATAATACAAATACTATGATTGATGAGCTCATCAATATCATGATTTCCATTTCCTTGTTATTTTTCCATATTTATCCCGTTGAATTACTCGAATTTCGATGGATTTTCGAAGTACACTTTAGTGTACAAATCCGAGTCCGTCAATTCATATTCATGCGACATTTTCATTTCGAGAGCACACTCTTGAACCTCATCCTTACGGTGGATTACATCAAAGCTAAATCCTCAATGTAAACTCATAGAGTATTGTCGGATTACCGGTCAAAGCTAAATCCCGCAACGACAATTACTCTAATGAGCTTGGATCAATTACAGTCAAAGCTAAATTGAGACCCTAATTCGGATTACCGTCCGGCTAAATCCATTTTACACATATTCTTGGAGGCTATATCAAGATAGGATCACCCGTCAGGCTAGATCCTTTTACCGTCAATTCCCTTTCAGTGATCCATCGAATTTTCCTTTCATTCAACCGGATTTCTTCCCTTTTATCAAATATATCAATATTTCATCAATTTTCATACAATGAACATTGATTATATTCACATCAATAACATACATTTCAAGCATTTAAGAAGATAATTCAAGTTACATGAACTTACCTCGATACTAGTTAGTATATAAAATCTACTAATCCGGGACTTTTCCTTTCCTCGATCTAGCTTTGTATTTGAGTTTTCGGATCTAAATGAATAAATTCAATCATCAATTCAATACATTTCATGTTCACATGTACCATTCATTATAATTCTATTACTATTTATAGTTCATTCAAAGCTGTCTACTTGAGTCATAGTCACTAAATTATTTATTTTTGAGCTACAGAACTCCAAATGAAGAACCGTTAATTTCCTTGAAACTAGACTCACATATCTTCACACCATAAAATTTTCATAATTTTGTCTTAGCCAATTAGTACAGTTTATTCATTAAAGTTTCCCTGTTTCATTGTTTGACAGTTCTGCTATCTCTTCACAAAATCTCAGATATCTCACTGTACAGAATTAAAATAATGTTTTCGTTTGTACCATAAAAAATAGACTCACTAAGGATTCTAAGAATATAAACCACTCCCCATAATTATTTTTATTCAATTTTTATGATTTTTCAAAATCAGAACAGGGAACCTGAATTCATTCTGACCTTGTCTCACAAAACCTATTATATCTCATGATTTACAATTCTATTGCTTACAACGTTTCTTCCATAAGAAACTAGACTCAATAATATTTAATTTCATATTTTGTTCATCTTCTAATTCGATTTCTACAATTTATGGTGATTTTTCAAAGTTAGTCTACTGCTGCTGTCCAAAACTGTTTTAGTGCAAACTGCTTATTACCAATTTCCCCTAAACTTTCAATGAATGATAATTTCGTCCCCACTCAATTAACCTCTCAATTGAGCTTATTTTTCTCAATTAACACTTTATTCTATCACTTTAAACTACTTTATAACCTTTGGAAATCATAATTTCAGTAATAGACTTTAATTCCAAACACTTTCATAATTAGGTCCCAAAATCAATTTCTATTGAAATTACCTAATAAAATCATCTCTTAAACGAATTAAGGCTTAAATTTCATGCTATTTCATCATAAACTTACATAAACCAACCATGGTGGCTTTCAATTTCATCCATGAAATCAAAGACTAATGAATTTAATAGTAGGACCTAGTTGTAAAAGTCTTTAAAACACAAAATTACAAGAAATAGGCAAGGATTCACTTACTTGGTGCAAAATTATGATATACCAGCTTAGATACCCTCCTATGGCGTTTTTAGCTGATGAGAGTGAAGAAAATGAAGAGATTTCTAGATATCCCTATTTAGTCCTAGTTTTATTTAGCAAATTTTGTTATTTTCCCATTTTACCCTTATTTCTCCTTATTTTCTTGCTGATTTCATACCCTTGCTGTCCAGCCCAATTAGACCTTGGGTCTATTTTCCTTTAAGCCCTCTTTCTTTTATCCTTTAAACTATTTAATCATTTTTCATAATTTTGTATTTATTACAATTTAGTCCTTTTCATTTAATTACATACTCAAGCGTTAAAATTTTCTAACGAAATTTTACTACCACATTAATAACATTTTATAAATATTTATAAAATATTTCCTACTGAATTTTATGAGATCAAGGTCTCGATACCTTGTTTTTACCCAATTCCTTCAATAATTCCTTTTCTAACTAACCACTAAATCGGTAAAATTTTTCTATCGATATTTTAATACGATTTTCCTATCATATAAATATTCATGCAAAATATTAAAATAAATTTCTATTTAAATCGGATTTATGGTTGCGAAACCATTATTCCGATAACCTTGAATTTAGGCCATTACAGGTGGAACCATCCGACGAGTTATGTTGGAATACCTACCGCTATTGAAGATATATGGCTTCTATTAGACTAACGGTCGGAAGCGCAAGTAAGGATTAAATAAAATATATATACATAAAATAGTCGTTTCATATTTAGTATTTAGTATTTAGTATTATGTATATAACTAATATTTTTATCCCGTTCATATAGCTTCAATTGACACCATACGAGGATCCAGCAATATGGGCAGTAATTTTGGAAGAATTTTTTTAAAATCTGAACATTTGGGATGTTAAGGTCCCATTAGCCAACTATGCTACTGTCGAGATGCACAAGACGGATAGAGTGTTGCGATAATTTGGATTCCGAAAATCGATTCCTAAGGAACCTGAGGTGCTCGATGAGCAGCACAAAATTGACTTACGGCTAACGAATACAAATTGGCCGTTATTCTGGTCAGAATATATCAAAATTTGGGAAAACCCGTACGATCATATACCTAATCGCGAACCGATCATCGTCTCAGAGTTAGTGCGCACCCTGGATTACATGCCATGGTTTAGGATCTCTGGCAAGCCATATTTGCTGTCCGAAGAGCAAAGGCGTCGACAAATCCGTGTGGAAAAGGAACGACGGGGCCCTTTAAATCCAAGGAGAAGGGATGACGGAACGACCCATCAACAACGCCCACACAATCACCTGGCCCATCAACAGCGTCCAAACAATCATCGGGCCCAATGCCTCAACCTACGACACCCACATCACAGCCGCTTCAAATTATGTTAGGTGCATATCCTAGCCCTTATATGTATCCTAACCCATATATGTTTCCTTTTCCCAGTCATATGCCAGGTTGGAATGCATGGCTTGGTGTATCTCCTTTCTCGATGACTCGACTCAACTGATGATATATAGGCCATTATCGCGGGAGGGATGGCACGAGGCACTATCGGGGAGCTCATCTCATTACCATTCCCCATCGCCTTATGGGATTCAAACATCACCACCATGGGTGATGCAAACATCTCCACATTTTTATTCTACCAAGGTGGGTCATTTCTCAACACCCATAACCGGAGCAACCACAACCTCCGCCGAAGCAACCACAACCCCCACCGGAGCAACCAAGGAGGAATCCAACACATAATCATCATCCACCCCCATGTGGCACTGATTCCGACCGGCATATACATTGATTTGTTTTTAATATGTTTGTAGAAGTTGTTTCTATATAGTTTCATTTAATAAAAAAAAAGTTTTTTTTTATATTTTAATAGTAAATTATTTTTTATTTTATAATTTTAATAAAATATAAGTTCTTTTGAATAAGGCGGAATAGAAATAATGCAACATCGTTTCATTACAGCAATTATCAACTATTTCGGTTTGGACATGATCGAATTGTATGACTTGGGTTCCTACACCATCCACACAACTTCTGTTGATTCGTTGTTTCACGGATATCCATATTATTACGTATTTTACTCGAGCAAGGTCGACCTTTGGTTTGCAACACAATTTTCTATCTGGTAACGACTTAAACGAAGCAAGTGATACAGATGGCTATTTACATTCATCTAGGACCAGTAGGAATACGTGTCTCCACATATTGTACATGTTTTCTACTTTGTACACTTCGTCGACATATCTCATGGGATCCAAACGGAGATTCTGACAAGTAGCAATTGCATAAGCGGTTGGATAACGAAGTGCGTCAAACGTCCTACAGTTGCAAGTCCTATTTATCAGGTGTACGATATTGCCCACCGGTAATTCATTGGGTTGGTCTGTCAAACTCCATCACACGAAACCATAGGTTGTCACGATTGTGATACACAGTGTGCATCGTGTTGGCCTGCTCCTTCGCCTTATTAATTTCTTGCAATACCTTCCGTAACCATACATGGCCTCCCTGTATTTGGCCTTTATAACTCGTTGCTCGCTTTGGAAATAGTGCCACCAAATGAAAATATGTCTCTTGCACAACTGAGATTATCGGTAAATGATGCGCATTCCTTTTAGAACAAAATTTATGCATTCAGCCAGGTTTGTGGTCATATGACCATATCGTAGGTCACCGTCGTATGTTTGTGTCTACTGTTCGAAGGGTATGTTACAGAGGTAGTTTGCGCCTTGATCGTTAACTGAATGCAAAATCCCCAACATCTCATGAAAACGGTCCTTATTGATCTCGTATCTAGCCGATATAAGTTGATAGTGAAAATTACATACCAATACCCCATTCAGAATAAATTGAATATTCCAACCGAAAGTATATTAATAGAGATTAAATACTCATGTTGGTCACTTACTTTCATTCAATCGTAGACTAATATTGCCCGTAGTAGTTGGACGTAACGTGCCTTAGACAATACCGATGGTGTGTGTGATCCCATAGGCTTCCATGTCGCTCAATTGCGGCTAGAATTCCAGTACCCCGATCTTATATAATGCAGATATCAAATTAGGGGCATACATGCCTCTTTAACCTAGAAAGAAAGAAATGTCAGTCATCAGTTGACTCCCCCGATGTTATTGCAAATGCAATTGGGAGGATTCTCTCACCGCCATTCTATACCATCGCTAGTAATAACCGATGGGTATATCTACCATACATAAATGTACCGTCAATTTGTACCAATGGCTTACAGTACACAAATGTATCCCGACATTGCTTAAAGCTCGAATAGATTTTGAACACTTGGCATCCACGGAGCAATCGGTCGTTGTAGTACGCAGAGACCATTTCAATGTCTGTTATGCAACCTGGGACGTGCCCCTCCAGGAGTTGAGACCACTGTCAAACCTCATTGTATGAAACGTCTCACCCACTATGCATATTTTCCACCACCTTTTGCTTAGCTATCCAAGCCTTATGGTAAGAGGGTGTGTACCTCATTTGGCTACAAATATTGGAAATTATGCATGATCCGCCTTCAAAATCGATAGTATTAAGCTAGCTATCATATCTGAATCCATCTTGGGATGATCTTGTGAAACACATGTCAACAAAGTACGTTAAATAATACAATTTTAAGTAATAACATTATTATTCAAAACCCTAAACACCCAGTGATATTGTACCTGCAACACAGATATGTGGACCTTTGTACTTTTTTATCTCCCACAAGCCTATCTTTTTCCTTAAAGAAGCCATTATTTTCCATGAACATGTATCATCTTGCATTGCACTTGGCCTCGAAATTTTGGATTTGGATTTAACCACGTTGTTGTTAACCCGTGATTGATGCTATGTTGTTTCAAAGCACCAAGAAAACTATCCTTATTGGAAAACTCCTTACCAACTTCCAAATCACTCGAATCCAATGTTGAACATGTATGGTCACTCGTTCTGTGTGGTAATTCTGGAAATTCCAACGCATCATCTGTTGATATATCAACATTATGCATGTGGGCTGGAGGCGAGTACGCCCTGAATCGCGGATCTTCTTCTTCTTCATCTGAACCCCCTTCAATGTCTTCAGGTTCGGATGGAATAAGCTCCGGTTCAAAAAATAATACAACTTTTGCACCATCGGGGCTGGGCTCTTGAGGTGGATCCCCATCGGACTCATCATCCAACCCGCCATCATCTGTAACGTACGAGGTCCCCTCGCCGGTGGACATCGTATAGAGTACATCATCCCTTCTTGTGGACGTTTTGTAATGTCCCCAATCATTTGTGGATTGCCAACCACTAGAAGTTAATGTTGCTCCCCAATATGTATTTCCAGCATCCAACATCGACCCACCGATGTGCATGTCCCATCCACTAATCGAGTGTCGTGTAGGAGTTATGTTTTCCATACTGCCACCAAACATGGGCGCTTCCGTGTTCTGCCTCTCACTAATGGAGTGTCGACTAGGGGTTGTGTATTCCTCTCGAACAGCAATTGATGTTGAAGTCACAAATGTTTCATTTGGCAATGAAAATTGAACATATAACTCAAGATAGGGTGATCCATTAGCGAGATGAGTTTGCACCATCGCCTCAAAGCTACAAACACCTTTGATATCAAATGAATCATATGTCACGAGATCAATCGAAGCACAAAATCGAGACTTAATAGAAGAAATCCTACTTGGTGTCGTTCCGAAGATTTTTGCTCCTAATTATTTTACGAAATTCTGTAAAATCTATACTCTGGTTAAAAGCCATTCGCGCTGTGTTCTCTGATAAAAAACCATCGTTCTAGGTGTCACGAACCTCACCATCATAGTAAATAACAGCACTAATACGTTCACTCATCTACAATTTCTATTCTGCTTAGCCTCTCTAATTTTTCTTGCTGAAACTTATGCAACCTAAGAATGATATTTGCCTTGTTTATAGCCTAAGGCCAAGCATGAACTACTGTAGAAAAAGAGCGTCCACGTGAGAGCTTTTTTTAGAAATTTTACTGACAGTGCATCCTGCTTGAAGCATTTTTGACACTATTTGTTTAGAAACGTCTTCTCAAAATTATTTTTTCAGGAACTACTGTAGAAAAAGAACGCCCACGTGGGAGCTTTTTTCAGAAATTTTGCTGATAGTGGATCCTGCTTGAAGTGTTTTTGACACTATTTGTTCAAAAAGGTCTTCTCAAAATTATTTTCTCAGGAACTACTGTAGCAAAGAGCGTCCACGTGGGAGCTTTTTCTGTATTTTTGTTAACAGTACATCCTGCTTGAAGCGTTTTGACACTATTTGTTCAGAAACGTCTTCTCAAAATTATTTTTCAGGAACTACTGTAGCAAAAGAGCGTCCACGTGGTAGCTTTTTTCTGTATTTTTACTGACAGTGCATACTGCTTGAAGCGTTTTTACACTATTTGTTCAGAAACATCTTCTCAAAATTATTTTTTCAGGGTAAAAATAGTCAATTTTGTTAAAAAAATAAACACAATGTTTTTTTAAAAACCCTAACCCTAATTTAATAAACTCAAAACCCTAATTTAATTTATTTTAAACCCTAATTTAATTTATTTAAAACCTTAGAACCCTAATTTACTTAATCTATTTAAAAACATAAGCCCTAATTTAATAAACCCAAAACCCAAATTTAATTTATTTTAAACCCTAATTTAATTTATTTAAAACCCTATAACCCTAATTTACTTAATCTATTTAAAAACATAAACCCTAATTTGTTAAACCCAAAATCCTAATTCAATTTATTTTAAACTATAATTTAATTTATTTAAAAACCTAACTTAATTTATTTTAAAACCATTAACTCTAATTTAAATAATTTTTTAAAATAACACTAAACTTATTTATTTATAAAACTTTAAAACCTAACTTGTTTTAACAAAAATCTAAATACTAAACCCTAACTTATTTTACCAAAACCCTAACCCTAAAAAATCCTAAGGACTAAACATGCAAATATCCCTAACATCTAAAAAAAGGAGAAAATCGCTCCCTTGAGGAAGCGTTTTTGCCACGTCAACAAAATGCTTCCATGTAAACACGTTTTGCTGACGTGGCGGAAAACGCTTCCTCAAGGGAGCGATTTTTTGGTTTTTTCCCACTAAAACGCTATCACGTAAGCGCGTTTTGTAAAAAACGACCTTTTCCGATAAATAATGATATAATCAGCCTATTTCCGTAAATATGTAAAAAAAAAAAAAAAAAAGAAAAGAAGAGAGAGCCCTTTTAAATAATTTAGTCCACGACAACACTGTTGTATCTGCCAAATCTAAGGTAATTACCATTCAGACAACATTTCCGGAACCACATTTTATCTAACATTTAAATATCATTATATAATATTATACTCGTTAAATTTTCAGTACATCAACTTTAAAATAAAATAAACATGTTATGAGTTTTCCACAAACCAACACAAAAATTCATAAAATAGAGGAGAAGCCCCCTTCACTTTCAATCTAATAATATCTTCTACTTACCCTTGCCATTTGTCTCAAATAATTTTTAGTAGCTTATAATTGTAATAAACGCAATCCTTGCTCGCACCACAAATATTTTGCATAATTGAAAAACCTGATTTGGAAATTGTGCTTTTTTGGCCAATTGGATGGTTCAACTATTTTGCAACATTCAAAAAAACATAAATTGATAATAGTTAAAAGATTTTAAAAATTAAGAAAATATAAAATGAAAAAGAAATCACCTTTTTTTTTTGAAAAAAAATCAAATATGAAAAGAACCAAGACATAATGAAAATTCCCAAATTTTATTTTAAAAATTCTTGATTTATCAAATTTTAATCGCTTTTATTCTCAATTTTCGTTTTTACTTTAAATGTTTTGATTCAACCTATATGCGGATGAATTTAACTTTAAGGTTAAATTGCACTAATTGAGAAAATAGTCATTTTGATTTCACTTCAGTTGTTAAACTTTCGAAAAATAACAAATCGGTTACCATTAACATTTTTCGTCACAGGCTTAACGAGACTGCTAATGTAGCTAGTTAACTAGCTGGTGTGGTCAGTTAACTTGCTATGTTGGAGAAGACAAAGTTAATGATTTTTTTTTTTCATCCTTCTTTTTCTATTTTTAAATAAATGGTCTAATATTTTTTTACTTTTTGTGTAAATGACCCAATATGTTTATACTTCTTCTTTTCATCCCAAGAATCTTGCCATCAACGCCTCCACCACAACCATCTTTGGCGTCACCACCCTTGACTTCCAAACCACCACCCTATCCTTTTTTTTCTTTTTCACCCCCTCAATAGAGGAGCCACCATGGTTGGGATCCGACTATCTTTTTCTACTACCCAAAGTCATTAACTCTAAAAACCATATCGAAATGGGATTAGAGACAAGTTGATGTCAAATTATTAGTACCCACAACCAAACCGATGAGGAGAAAATCCTCCAAAACAACATTATCAAGTCTAGGATATGATATGATATGATATAAACAGAAAGGTTTTCAATTAAGCTAAACAACACTAACTCCATAGCTAACATTATCAAGTTGCATAAAACAAAATTAGAAGCAAAATAAGGGGAACATTTAGACAAACCAAACAATCGATTGAACCCATGATTTTCTAGAACAAAGGAAGTGGTTCCTCCAAAGGGACAACCAAATGTCGACAAGTGAAATTCTAGGTCGGGTCAGTGATTAGCAAGACCTTAGAGTTGAAATCGGATTGGGTATTATAGCAAATGAGGATGAGAGATGGATCAAAAGAAGAGAGGTGGAGATGGTTGGCGACAAAAGTTGGGGTTGAGGTGAGGTAAGCTATAATAGCTCATATTGAGTGGTGTCAAAAACAGTGATTTCGAGACCACAATTTTGAAGAGTAAATTATTATTTTAATGTTTATTTATTATTTGCAGGATTAAATTATTGAATTTTGGAAATAGGGATTAAATTGTTAAAAATATAAATCCATGAGTTTTGTTATGAAATGTTAGTAGTTATGAGTTATTTCAAAGTCCATTATAACATTGATTAAGTTGGATTTAGGTTAAAATGGTTAGATTTTAAGTTGTGAGCTTAAATACTATATTTGTAAAAAGTTAAAATACTAGGGGCAAATTCATAATTTGCATAAATATGAATAATGGATTAAATTGAATTCTAGAAGTACTCAATCGATTGAAACTATCCAGCTAGATCAAGATAAATCACCATCGGACTTAAATCGAGGAAAAGCTAAAGCTTCGGATTAGTTCGACTTTACTTCTATACCCTAGTTATCAAGGTAAGTTTGTATGAACTATGATTGTTTTAATGTTAGCTAAATTGAGTATATGCTATGTTTTTGTAATATAAATGAATCTATATATAAATGCATCTATGTTATGGCAAATTGATGGATAATGAATCCCGAATGAACTTTAAGAATTTTTAGGATACAAATGACATGTCATTAGGGATTTCATGTTTCGTGCGCTAGTCTTGAATGTCTTACCGATGGCTGAGGTCCTGCATTTGTTGTGGATTCTCCACAGCTCGTGTGAGCAACATCGTGTAGCTTACATTTCGACCCACAGCTCGTATGAGTAAGCCCATTTCATAACTCGTGTGAGCATTGATGTAAACGAAATGTTACAGTTATATGTAAAGGTACATTATGTGTGAGCTTTCCTGAGTATCTACTGTAATTTAGATGGTTCAACGGGTAAGAAAAGGAATGGAATGGTAAGTAAGTTAATGGAAATGTTCATGATTTTATGAAAAATTTGATGCATATGTAATGTATCTTATGAAATCTATTCATGATATAAATGAGCTTATATGTGATGTTGATGAACCTACTAACATGTGAGCTTGATGATGCTTGAATAGGCTTATACTAAGCTCATGGCATTGGTAATGGTTTATGCTTAATCTATGAATTGTGTTGTTAAGGTGGTAAGTTATGTTTAAGTTTATATGAGCTTACTAAGCACCCGTTGCTTATGTAGTTATTGTCCTTTATGTTATAGATTATTGGAAGCTCGATCGGTTGCAAGTTTGTCGGAGACCTATCACACTATCCATCAATTAATTCGGTAGATTTTAAATATTTTGGCCAAGGTTAATAATGGCATGTATAGGATGTGTTGTAATGGTATTTTGTGAATGTGTTAATGGTGATTTGGTATGCATATGCTTTGAAGTTTATGTTTGGTTTAGTGAACCTTAACCCTTTCTAAGTTAAGTCATTTTGGTCACTTTTAAGTGCTTGTAAATAATGTTCTTTTGTTATGTTGATGATGGCTTGTCATTTGGGTCATGTTTTAGTACTTATATGAACTATGTTTTCATGCATGAAATGAGGCAATGTTAATTTGTTTTGCTAAATAATGCTTTGACACAATTGTGGTGCCTTTGAAAGGCTTATTGGTTAGGTGATTTAGAATGTTTAAAATGGCATGTTTATGTGTATTTGAATGGTGTTTAAACCCTTGGAATGTGTGCCCAAATGGAATGGTTAGTTATGCATGATTTGGACTTGAAATGACTTGATTTTACGTAAATATTTGGGTTCACATAGCCTAGGACACAGACTATCACACGACTATGTGATGCACACGGCTTGGCATACAGGCATATGGGGCAACTCAGTGAGTTACACGAGTGAGGACAAGGGCTGGGACACGGTCATATGTCTCTTGTTCGAATGTTACATAGCCTAGGGTGATGTCACACGGCCTGGCCACACAGCCGTGTGACCCTTGTTTTCCAAATTTTGTAACTTTTTTCTTAAAACTTCTATTTTGTTTCAAATTAGTCTCGAATTGCTTCAAAGCTATTTTTAGGGCCTCGAAGGCTCTATATGTTCTGAATGAGATTTAATTTATTTAAATATTGTGATGTAAAATGTTTTTGATTGTACATAATGCTCCATAACCCTAATCCAACGACGGAGACGGATTAAGAGTGTTACATAAGCCCAATCCTTGGGAAGGGATTTGAATCGGGTCACGAACCTAAAGGGTAATCTAAAAATGATATAAAAAATGGTTGGGTTTCCACAATAGCACACTGGAATCACGATTGACATCTCCATTTCTTCAATTCTTCTTCTTCTTCTTCTTCTTCGCCTAAACCGTAAACTCTTAAATGGGGTTGTTTAAACTGATGTTAACCATCTACCTAACCAGTTAATGATAGCAAGGACTACGTTAAATGCCATGTCACTTTTTCGTTTACGTCTGTAACGAAAAATGGTTAAAGGGTAATTATTTATTTTTTGAAAGTTGAGTCACTAAATTAAAATTGGAGTGATTATTTTGTCAGCTGCATCAAAGTTGAGTGAATGTTGTTGTAATTTACCCATTAATTAATCTGGTTTGGTTTTACAGCCTTGATTATTCGATTCTATTGTATAATTTTCATATTAAAGTTGATCAAATAATAACCAAAAACCGACCTCATGTTATTCAGTTAGTTCGGTTGAATTATTTTGATGAAGGTTAGATTAGCTTATTTGGGGTTTTTAGATAAATAACCCAAAAATTTTTAAAAAATATGAAAATGACTTTAGTACTAGATTATTTAGAAAAATGACCTAGTTTCTATAGTTTCAAAGGGTGCCTCCACTTCTCACGGCGGCATCACCCCAAAAAAGTGACAATCATTGCTTTATAATTATAGAAATAATAGGATGAAAAAAATATTTTTTTTTGTGCCGCACTTAGCAACACCTATATAAATTTTTCGTATTTACCCATGTATTTCCAAAGTTAATCGCAAAAGTATATATTTTTATTACTTCTAGTGCCGCCTCCTTTAATTGAGGTACCAAATTGGATTAAATTTTTTTTCTGGTGGCGCCTTCTTCCATGGAGTGTTCAATATTTGTAAAAAAACTCGCTGATGACTACTTTCTATGAAATGGTGGGGAAAAAATTCAAAAACAATATATTGGTGCTGCCACATCTGTAGTAGGGACTAGGAGAAATTTTTTTTACTGTTTTTGGTGACACCACATGGAGTGGCAGGACCAAAAAATTCATAAAAACAAAATATTAGAGTTGCCACATGTATAGTAGGGACCAGGAAAAAAATTAAATTGTTTACCATGTGAAGTGGCGACACCAAAAAATTCCAAAAGTAATACTGGTGCTACCACATCTCAAGTAGTCATTAGAGAGAAAAAGTTTTTTTTTTTTTTTACAGATATTGATCACTCCATAGAAGAAGGGGGCACAAAATTTTTTTTAATCCAATTTGATGCCTCCATTAAAGGAGGCAGCACCAGAAATAATAAAAAAAATATTTTTTTCGATTAACTCCCAAAATACATGGGAAAATATGAAAAATTTATACGAGTGTCTCCTTCGAAAGTGACAGCACCAAAAAAATGACTTTTTTCATCCTATTATTTTTGTAATTATAAAACAATGATTGAGTCATTTTTTGGGTGGTGCCGCCATGAGAAGTGGAGGCACCCTTTAACACTGTAAAAACTAGGTCATTTTTTATAAATAATTTAGTACTAAAGTCATTTTCATAATTTTTTTATTTTTGGGTTATTTATTAAAAAAACCCCTGCTTATTTGAGTTTATTCATTGTGTTACCATTTTTTTCCTTCACACTAACCATCGAACAAACCAATAATAATAATAATAATAAGATAAATTATACCAATAATCACCTAATTGTGTATATGTAGAAGAAGAAGAAGAAGAAGAAGAAGAAGAAGAAGAAGAAGAAGATAAATTATACCAATAATCACCTAATTGTGTATATGTTTTTGTTTTGATTATTCAACTAAATGAAATTACACAAACATTTTCAAAATTATTTTTAATCATTGATTTGTTAAGTAGCTAGCGAAACAACAACATCACATTTTTAAATGATATAATAACAAATTTAATCCTAAAATTTAATAAATTTTTTATCAAATTAGCTTTGAGTCTATAAAATTATAAAAAATTCTTTTAAAAATTAGAAAATTCTAAAAGGTTTTTTACCAAAATAATACAAAAATAAAATTAATAACTGAAATGGTATATCCATAAGATTATTTACCAAAATGGTATGGTTTATAGGCGCCACCGAACTGAAATGTAATGATCTAAAGTATTCAATGACTTGATATGCAATTTTTCCATTTTGAGTGGTTGTTGGAAAAAAAAAAGTGAAAAGGTGTCGCTGGACAGTGTAGTAGCACTAAACCTTAAATATGGCTAATTACCTTAAAACCCTTAACTTATAATTTTTACTCATAAAATCTATTTTTTAATATTAAAGTAAATATATTTTACCTAAAGTAAAGCTATTTAAAAAATATAAACTAATTTGCATTTTATGTTGTTGTGAAATTGATGAGAATAGTTTATTAAATAAAACATAAAATTTTAAAATTTTGTTGAGAGTGCTTTATATACATGATATTCTTAACTACTCTTTTGAAATTTTTGATTACTTTTTAGATTTTATGTTGATGTTAAAGTGTATATAATTTTATTGCATCAATAAAACATTAAGATGAGGGCTTAAAATTCAAAACATATTTACTTTAATATTAAAATAAAGAGCTTTTAAGAGTAAAATCATAAGTTAATGACTTATTTAACTACAAAATAGGTTAAGGGCTTATTTAAACACAATATAGTAAGTTGAAGGGGAATAAAAATAAAATAATAAATAATGAGGGCTTACAAAGCAATTAGCCATATTTAAGGTTTGGTGCCGCCACGTCAGGCAACACTCTTTCACTTTTTTTGTGAGTAACCACTCAAAATGAAAAATTTACATATTAGGTCCCTGAATACTTTAAATCATTACATTTCAGTCCAATGTTGCTAATTTGACAGTCGGCACCTGTAAAACCATACTAGTTTGGTAAATAATTTAATGGATATGCCATTTCAATTATTAATTTTATTTTTTAAATTATTTAAGTAAAAAAAGCCTTCTAAAAGTATATAATTCTAAAATTCAAAAAATAATATATATAAATACTTAAAAGTTTGTGGACATTGCGTTTAATGGTGGTGAATCATCTTATTTGTCATCATTATCCAAATTTGACAGAAAACAAGAAAATGTGATAGTGAAGACATGATGATAAGCTAAGATTTGTATGGAGAAAACAAAAGTAGCTATATTTCGACACTGTCAATCCCTATTCCTTGTAAACAACTTGTTAGTAAAGCTCTTAATAAGAAATGAGGGAAGACTCCATGTCATATTGGTTTAAATCTTAGGAAAACGATTTAGGTTTCGACAAAATTTATCCATAATGTTCATAATTGGGTTTTGGGCACTTAAAAAGTCAACGTTTAGCAACTTTTAAAATTTGACATCTCTCTAAATTTCAAATTTTATTCTCTCTAGCCGACAATTTTATATCCTTTTCTCTATCTAGCCGTATTACCCCTTCCCCTCCCGTATAAATATATGTATATATCACTTTAAATTCATAATTAATGTTAAATCAGTTCCCAATAAAAGCAATGGCTGACGTCTTTTTTATCTTTTAACACCAATTTAATTAATATTTGAAACCTAGTAAAACTTGATAAAAAGTTCAGCATTTCAATCTTATTCATTCGGGAAAATTCTCAGTATTTCTTCCTTGTATTATTTTTTTTCATTTCAAAATCATGTTAATAGTTCGATACTAATTCCCCATCCTATTATTATTGAAGAGAAAGTAAAAAAAAAAAAATAAAAGACGAAGATGGCGAAGTTTTATTTTATGTTTCATGGGAAGAAACTCGGAGAGTACTGATCTTGACAAGATTATGCTCCTCAAGTTATACGAGTTAAGAGAAGCTTGCAAAAGTCATTTGACAGCGAGAGTGAAGTAGTAAAGGCTTTCAAGAGGGTCAAAGGAAAAGGTGGAGACGAAGCTAGGATTGGCCATAGTTGTTCATGGAAAAAGTTTTCATCGAATTCGTGTGAAATAACTGAAGTGCAACATGCTATGTTTTTTACTTTTATTGATGGTTTTATTTATGGCTTGAAAGTTTCGAAAGAGATGTAGTGATTCCTAGTTCGAAGATCATATTATAAGGAGCTTGTTATGTTACCAAGGAGGTTAGGGGATAGAGTTATGTTAGAGTATGTAGTATTGGTAGTAAGCGGGTTTAGCGTTTTATGATTGAAAGCGACTTGTGTATGATTGACGGATGAAATAAGGTTAAAACATTGTTGTGAATGTGAAATTTTATGCATAAAGTTGTCTTAAATATATGAATTAACTGACATAATTAGGTTATTTTAAAGAAGTTTTTGCAGGCACATGTTTAGAATAACATGAGATTAATTTGTTCAAAATTGTTTGAAGAACATAGTAATATTGAAAGCTAATAGGTGTGGTAATGATAGGTTTAGAGTTAGTAATAGTTCTTAGTATACTTGTTAACAAGTTGTGGAACTTAGTGTTTATTGTTTATGGCAATAATGATGCATGGTTAAATAGATTTGCCTATGCATAATTGAGTATCATAATGTGAAAGGGTATATAGATGCTTACTAAACTGATATGCGAGGGTGCATGTGGTTCAGTGGAATGAATATGTATGGTATATTTGATTGATTTCTATATATTCCCATCCACATCCATGAAATGAATTCAACGATCATCAATAACCCAAAATCTGAGTTTTGTATTCTTTCTGTTTGTTTCCAATTTATGTCATCGCGGATTTTGCTATTGACGAAGTGGAAATGAGCATATCACACCCCAAATTTTTGGAACTGTATTCTGGAATGTTGACCAAGTGGGAATGATAAGGAACTTGTGTGAGCACGTTTAGTTTGCGAGAATTAGACTAGTTTTAACTTTGAGCATCCCCTCGCAGCTACTTTGTTGTTGTCTTGCCATCTCGCGAACCTCCACCTCGTATTTGGCAAGTTGTCTCTACTGCCTTGCAAGCTCGGTAATTTGTGAACTCGTCAGTTAGCGAGTTCGCCGCTTCGCGCGCTCATCTGTTACCTTGACACCCCGCGGTGTGTATGACATGTACCAAGGCACGTGTTAAGCCTGGGGAAGGGAACATGTCATCGTGCATGGAACTTGTTGGCCTTAGGTAGTGGAATTATGTGTGCATGTGTTGTTATTGGTGGCTGGCCAAGGACATTGACTGGTTAAATTATTTTAATCTTAAATTATTCTAAGAAGAGAATAGGGGTCGCTGACAGAAAAAAAGGGAGAAGATTTTAATTTCATTTTCCTTTCTTGTGGCTTTCCTTTGTTCATTCGTTAAGAATTGGAGATTATATAACTCCGGCTGCTTGTGGGAGAGTAAATGGTGATTTTAGCTTGCTTAGAAGTTGTTATTTTTCAAGCAATTGCAGGTAACTTTCTTTAGTCCTGCTTTGACCGTAATTTCAGTAAAATTTTAGGAATCATTTATATAGGTCTTAACCAAAAATATTGGTGAGGGGAGGAATCTCTTTTGCAATCATTGCATGTTGCATTAGTTGGTAGATTTCTCAATTTTCGTTAAGGACTTGATTGTTGTTTTCGCTATACTACTTTTCGAATATGGTTGAAGTTATATATATATATATATGTATATGTATAAGTTGTTAATCTTGGAATTTATATTTTGACTTGATGATTATGTTTGGTTGTAGTTTTGGTTGATTTGGTTTTGGTATATATAAGTATGGTTATGTTTGATATTTTACTCATGAATTTATTGATTCGAATATGTCTT
This sequence comes from Gossypium rotundifolium, assembly GCA_025506655.1. Lineage (NCBI taxonomy): Eukaryota > Viridiplantae > Streptophyta > Magnoliopsida > Malvales > Malvaceae > Gossypium > Gossypium rotundifolium. Next base: position 80,187,716 of record CP106734.1, on the reverse strand, counting down.
GTATTTGGTTTTATTGAGAAATGGGATTTTGTGCATATATGGCCAATACTTTGGTTTTATAATGATAGGTATAAAATTTGATTCATAGTGTACTTTTATTGAATAGCGAATATAAAATGACTTAATGTGGTCTTGTGATTTGGAAAAAGTATAATTCCTATATGTATTTTAAAGCATATGAATTTAACTTGTTTATATTCGGCAATTGTATTTGGGTTTTGACCATTTGAATAGTAAATTTGGATGCTTTGTTGTGTGTTTTCAAATTATGTTAGTTTATTAATAATTATCTGTTTTAAGAGTTTCAATAAAATTATGCATATGATTATATATTCGGAAGTTATGTTTCGTCTGGTAATACCTCGTAACCTCTTTCCGGTGACGGATATGGGTTAGGGGTGTTACATTTAGTGGCATCAGAGCTATGGTTTAGTCGTTTCTAGGACTACCATAGCTTATGTAAGTCTAGCTATACATGCCATATTTAATCTGCGATAGTGTGATATCTCTTGACTCTGAAGAAGATTGTTTTGATGAGATAGATAAGTTTTCCAACTAAGCTAATTCTGATAGTACAGAAGTAAATACTCAAATATTTGAGTGGAAATGTGTTGATGATGAGTTGAGACTCATAAAGGTAAGAATCAAATTTTATGACATGTTGTTATTCATAAATGTAGTAATTATATGAGCATATATGATATTTGAGTTATGATTGCTACCTGAAATGCTCTGATTGTGAAATAGTGATTTGAGATGGCATATGAACAATGTGTTAAGAATAAAAGTGATTAAAAGCAAAAGTTTATTAAATGATTTGAGAATGTGAAATTAGTAATGAACCGACTATTTGTGATAGTATGTATTATGTGCATTTATGTGAGAGTTAAATTTGAGGCTTTACTACCCTCACCCCCTTATTAGTAAAATGTTACAATTTTATTATAAGAGTTAGAATGAATAAGCTCACGAGTGTGGAGTTATAGAAATTCGTGTTTGAAAGATTACTAATGTGGCCAGAAAGGAGAATGAATCAGCAAATGAAGATAGTACTAAAAGAGATATTAGACAGTTCTGAAGACTATTCAGATTATGCAAAGTTACTATTAAAGAAGAAGTTAACTCTGATTAAATGACTTATTCAGGTATGTTATCTAAAGGAAGTATTAACTGGAAGCTTTTCTGAATTGATTTCTGTTAGTGATGGGATAATGTGAAAATTTCTAATGACAGAATTAAATAGAAGATTAATGTTTGAATTGCATTGATGGTTGAGTACAGTGGTTGTAGTTAAGTTAATTATGACAATCACTTCTGAGTATGCAATGTGTTCATTTACTTCAGAGGTATATGTAGTTGATTATGTTAAGATGAAATTCTTATCGTATAAGAACATTAGCTAACATAATAGTAGACGAAAGCACTGAAATTTGTTTGGATTATGTTCGACATTGTTATGTCTTTCTCCAATAATTTGTTTCATTGAGTGGATATGGAAGTCGATGGTAAAATCTGTATGAGAGTAATATTCTATTTCTACTGGTTATTGTTCTGTTGAAAATATATATGAAGAATATAATGTTTCTGTTATTGTGGATTTTAGTATTTAAGGATGACATCGTTCTTTCTGGACATTTTCTAGGATATTCTTGAAATTTTATATCATTATATATGGGTTGTAATTTTTAGATATCTTGTGTGACTCCATATACTGAAATTTTGCTATTCGATTTTCTCATGATTCCATGTGATTAGCTACAAAAGATCTCTATTTGACAAAGATGACTATTTCTATTATGATTTTAATTTCTGGCTTGAAATGTGAGAGTACAGTGGTATCGTCCTCAAAGTTATAGAAGCTATGTTTCTGTAATGGTTGCTATTTAAATCATATTTGATACTTCTCTGAGTTCAAATGCTTCATTAACAGTCGGGATAATATCTATTTATAGGGTTGAGATATCGTTCTGATTAAGGCCTAATGATTTCTATTTGGTTAAGGTGATTTCAGTATAATTTAGAGTTTTGATGATTAATATACGAGATAACTTCATTATAAATTCTTTTCTAGTTCTAGTGAAAGTCCGACATTGATAAAAGTGAAAATGATAGAAGAATAATATCAAATCTATGAAACAATATGTCTGGGTTATCCTTTTTAACGAAAAGAAAAGATTTCATCGAAAAGACTGATTCAGTGGTCTAGTTTGATTTGAATTATTTGATTCAAAAAAATAATTGGGTTATATGTGTCTGAATCTATCCACCTGACTGGAAATAAACTTTGAATGTACATGTGTGAATTGAGGGATAGTCTAGAAGAAAAACTCGTATTCTTGAAAACTTGATACTGAATTATATCTATCGGAATGATTCTTATCTGAGGAAAAAGATTATAGTTTCAAATGTTTTGATTAGGTGATGAATACATGATTGATTTTATCAGGTAAAGAATAGTTGTTAGTTGAATTGGAGGCTAAATAAATGTTTATATAGTGAAGTTGTGAAATTCAGAAATGTGTCAGCAAATTATAAGTTGAAAAGGAGTTCAACATAAATTGATTTCTGATTCAGAACCTTAGATGTGGTATAGGTAATTATTTTTTATTTCGAGATAGAGTGTGTATACTGAAAAAGTTCTATGAATATGAAACAACTGCGATAAGAAACTCTCAGTGGTGTTCATATGAGATTAACAAGATGCACAGCAGTTTGAGATATGATATAGATGATGAGTGTGAAATGTGATATATCTGACTTTTTGATTATAGAAATGATGGATTGATGAATTTTGTATTGGGATTATCTTTATCATTGAAAAGGATGGAATTACATGAAATATGGTTAATTGTTTGAAGAAATCTCTTTGTAAGTATAGATTTTCTCTTTTGATAAAATAGTTAAGTTATTCGTTTCTGAGTTGGTAAATCTGTCTATGGTGTCAGTTATCAATTTTAGGATTGAGATCTGAAATTTATATGGTAATTCTAAGAGAAATTACAGTAATATGTGAGTATGAAATTGCATTGAAATCAAGAAACGCAAACCAAATTCTCAAAATATTTATTTGTCACTATGTTTTAGAATTGCAAAGTAACTAAGAAAGACTATTGCTATTATAAGCAGTTATCGAACTCCGTTACTTCAGGATCGAGTTTTGTGAGAAAATGATTCACATGATTAAAATCGTCAGAGAATGTGAGTAGAAAATGGAAACAATTTAATACAGTTATAAGCAGTTTTAGCTAGGGATGATGTACAGTGAAAGTCAGATCAGAATTTTAGTTGTGAAATTAAAGAGATTTGAAATTCGAAGCTATGTGTGAATTTGAAATATATGATGTGAAAGTGATTCGAGATAGTCTGAAAACAACATTGAATTGTCAGAAATGATATGTAAACTTGAAACGAAAAGATATAGAGTTTTAGATTGAAAATAAAGTGTTTTTGAAATTCTCATGTGGAATAAAATACTCAAATTTTGGTTGTAAAGGCAAGTTGAGTCTAAGGTATATCGGATTGTATGAGATTATAGAGCGTATTGGGTTGGTTGCTTATAGACTTTTGTTGCCACCTGAATTAGAAAAGATTCACAATGTATTCCATGTTTCGATGCTTCGTAGATACCGATCCGATCCCTTACATGTAATTAGTCCGATAGAGATTGAGATTAAGTCCGATATGACATATGAAGAAAAATCGATTCGTATTCTGGCTCGTGAGATTAAAGAATTGTGAAATAAGAAAATGTTGTTAGTTAAAGTACTGTGGCATAAACACAGAGCTGAGGAAGAAACATGGGAGCCAAAGGATGCAATGAAAGAGCGTTATCCGAACCAATTCATCGGTAAGATTTTCGGGGACGAAAATCCCTAAGGGGGGAGAGTTGTAATAGCCCGATTTTGACCCTCATCGAATAGTGGTTTTGGAACCATAAATCAGAGTCCAAAAAATATTTTAATATTATTTTATATGTTAATTATGTGTGCATTTACATGTGTGAAAGTTTTGTGAATTAATTTTATTGTTTGAGTGCTTAATTTGATAAAAGGGCTTAATCGCGTAAAATGAAAATTTGATGGTTAATTATGAAAGTTCCTAATTGTTGTTGTCTTTTTAATAGGGGGATTTATGTTGCAATTTTTCCATTAATAAATATAGTGGATGGCATTATGTTTATATTATTTATAAAGGTTAAATAATATATATTATATTATAAAGTTATTATAATAAGACAAACATAATCAAAAGCCCTATTTTCATCTTTTTATGAACCGAAATGAAAAGAAAAGAAAAAGAAATAAGAAAGCTTTGAGTTCGGCCCTTGTTTAAGCAAATTGAGGTATGTTTTGGTTTCGATTTTTGATAATTTTTATGTTTTTAAGATTGTTGCTAAGTTATCTACAAGACCCATGCTTGAATTTTTTATTTAGGTGTATATTGTGAATTATGCCATTGTTGAAAGCTTGTGATTTTTGTTGTTTGATGATGAAATATGAAAGATATGTTTTAGATTAACATGTTTTGTATTGGAGTTTTTGATGATTTTGAGTAATTAGGACTAAATTGCAAAAACAATAATTTGAAGGACTAAAATATGAAATAAATGAAATATGTGGATTTTTTTAGAGTGGGTAAAATTCGGCTCAACATGGGTATGCTGAAATTTTGTGTATTTTATGTTTTGTGCAATAGGGACTAAATTGTAAAAAGTGTAAATGTTAGGGGTAAAATGGTAATTTGCCTATTTATGTGTTCTTAGACTAAATTGAATGAAATTATATTGAATTAGTTTATTTTGAATACATTTAGATCAAGAACCAAAGAAATCAGATTTGGATCGGAGGAAAACTAAAATCGTCGATTAATCGTCCTGTTTCGATTACCGTTGTCCAAGGTAAGTTTATAAGCAAAAAGACGTACTAAATTTTGTAAAATGTGAAGTACACATGTAGAAATAAATATATGAATTTTTATTTGACTTAGCCAAATGTATAAATGTTTATGAGATTTGGGAACAAGTTCGATTCGATTGAGATAGATGTTTGAAACGCTTCGTATGAACCTTAAGGACTAGTTAAGATTTCCGATATATGAATTATGTGTAAGATGACTTTTTATCAGTGATATAGAGCTTTATGTCTAGCAGGCTTTGTGCCGGTGTATAATATCGGGCTTTATGTCTTGCATGCTTTGTGCCGGTGTATAATATCGGGCTTTATGCCTAGCAGGCTTTATGTTTGTGAATTATATCAGGCTTATTACCTAGCAGGCTCTGTGCCGGTGTATTATATTATGCTTTATGCCTAGCAAATTTTACTTGAGCAACGGTAAAAGTAATCAAATGTGTTAAATAAGTTAAAGTGAACAGGTATGTGACAAGTTATTACCTTTTAAGAAATAAGGTAAGTTGATTATTAGATATGTGATACAAGTTATAAATGACGTTAATGGTAGTGAATGTGTATGTGAAAATCTATATGTGGATTAATGCATAAATATGTGATATTAATGTTTGATTTTTGAGCTTATATACGACCTAATGTTACATGAGGAATAAATTGAAATGTGAAATTCATATTGATATTAAAGGATTTATGTGCATTTGATTAGTAGGTATTTGAAATGTGAACCTTGAACGTGTTTATAGGAAATATATATATATATATATATATATATATTCAGCAAAATAAGGTCTATGGGATATTAAACATGTTAATGAATCAATATGTGTTTGTAAACGTTATAATTTATGTGTAGATAAATGTTTGGTAATTAAATTTCATAAGTATGGCTTGGTTATACCTTAATAAATTATCAATGCCATTGAGATAATATTTGAATTAAAATTAAGCTATGAATGAAGTGAATGAAATCATATGTTTAAGTATATGATTGGTCATATCCGGTTCAATGATATAAATATATGTATGATATGGAAATGTGAATTTCATACTCATGTCAAAGTTTATATGTGCATTTGTCCATATGGTAATAGAATGTGAAATTATGACTAAGGAAATGTGAATTGTATAAATGTATTATGATAGTATGTATTCGGACAAATGAAATTTCTATTGATATTCAAGATGAAAGATGATTTTGGATAAAGAACGTGTAATATCCCGAACTATGGCTTATGCATAATTGCTTAATTGAGTGTGGAAGTATGCCTTTGTATGTATGAAAGTGTATTTATGAATGTTGTGAACTTTAGAATAATAGGAAATGCCTTAGAAAATTTTTAGATTTTAAGTCTAAAATAGGAAGCTAAGCAGGGTGGCCTTAAGAAAATTAATAAAGGAAATCTGACACACAATTGGGCTTAGCAAAGTGGCTACAAGGCGCCACTTAGGGCTTTAGTGTGTGACGTCATAAGCTAGGGGAAGGACTGGTGTTCGAGTCGCGTGGGAAGCAAAATTTTAAGGTTTTTATTTTTGCTTTTGGCGTCAAGAGTGGGGAGAGGAGTGGACGGCATGTGGACTTCTAAAAGGATGAGATAATGCTTGTTTTTATTTTCAAAATAAAATTAGAGGAGTTAGATAATGGAGGTTTTATTTTATTTATTTCAAATGATAAGATAAAAGATAATGAGGAGATTAATAAGGGATTTGATCAGGAGTTGAGATGGTGGCCGAATAGGGGGCTCTTTGGGTTGGTATTTTCGGTCTTGAAAGGGGGCTTAAGTGCCAAATTTTGTTGTTTCTCCCCTAAGTCTCTCTTGCCGAATTTTGTAGTCAAGAAAATCCTCTCCTTTTTCTCATCTATTTGGTTAAGGCCGAAACCCCATTAGCATCCACCATTGCCGAAATTCTTCTACTCTTCTCCTAATCTTCTTTTGTTTCTTTCTTCCAACCCCAAATTCCCTTGTAGCCGAATATTTCTTGTGATTTAAAGCCTTAGCCGAATCTTATAGCTTTCTTCTTCTTCTTTCTTCTCTTGAGATCATAAAGTGCCGAACCACCATTATTGATCTCAAAAGCCGAATCTCTAAAGGAGGGGCTGTCGACTTTTCTCTTGTAGCCTCTTCAAGCGACATAGTGGTAAGTGATCTCCCCTTAAAGCAATCGTCTTTCTTCATGGGTGTGCCGAAATCAATGGTTGGTCTTGATTTTTAGAGCATGGCTGAATGTATATGATGTCATAATAATGTGTCTTTTGTGTGTAGTCGACTACAAGGAGGAGAGCTTCGGGTATCAAGATCTAAGGTAAGGCAAGTATTCGGCCAAGGGCCATTTATTATGATGTTAGAAAGTAATCTAACATAAGATCTTAGGTATTTCGACAGATACTACAATCCAAAGTCACTTTTCGGGATTTTTGGCCTATTGTCGATTTCTAGGAGGAAGATCTTCAGGATTTTAAGAACCTAAGGTAAGCTATAAGTGAAATTCAGCCTTAGGCCATTCTATTATGTTTTAGTGTTAGAATTAAATCTAACATATGTGTATAGGGCTGTCGACATCTCCATAGTCAAGTGATACTTTTCGGGATTTGAAAATCACAAGGTAAGTGCATAAGTACAATCGGCCAAGGCCATACTTGATGTTTCAAGTCTATTCCTTATTTGTTTAAAAAGCCGAAACTAATCCTTTGGGTGATCTAGTGTTAACCAATTTCAAGGAGAAGCACAACAAAGTTTTGGGACTTGATTAGTGGTGAAAACGGCAACAAGGTAAGGACTTTTGTCGCAAGGATCCTTCGGGATTTGGGTTTTTAGCTGAATAGGCCTTTTTGCTAATATGCCTAGTGTTGGCCGATTATAGGGACTAAAGGATCTAAGGTTTTAGATCAGGCTTTTCGAGATTTAAGTGAATCGCTAAGTGTATCAAGTGTGTACCCCACACTATTTCTTAATAAGTTTTATGGCAATGTTTAATACATATATGTGTTATTAAGAATGTGAAAAGTGTGGCTAAGGTACCATACAATGGTACAAAGTACTCAGGTACGTTTTCCTACTCCTATTAGGATTATAATAAATATCTGTTATGGCACACATATGAAACTATAAGAACGTGAATTAAGAATTTGGCATGTTTTGTATGACATAGGCATATGGGATATTATGAAAAGGGGATGTGAATGTGGTGACTCATGTCACGATATAAGAATGTGGTGACTTGGTCACATTATCCGAATGTGGTGACTTGGTCACATTATATGAATGTGGTGTCCCATGACACAAAATATTATCCGGTGGTCGTGCTACGCAATTTATAAGAGGCGATGAAACACGTCATTGCAATGATCGCCTTGATGGTGTGTAGCGGATGGAGGTTGACTTAGTAGTCCCCACGGTGTGTGAGGTTGGTACGGGTGATGTGTAGCGGTTGGTAACTAGGCTTGGGCTTGGGAATGCATCATTAATTGTATATTTTGTTATGAATGTATATGACTTGATATGCCTGAATCTATTTGGACTTAGTGTTGTGTACACATTGAGTCTGTTTGACTCACCATGATGTGGGAACATTTTTTCGTGTGACAATCAAGAATGGACCGGTCGTGAGAAGCTTAGTGGAGGCTATGTGAAGTTCAGATTTTACTTTGTTTTGGACTCTTTTTATTTTAAGTACTTTGAATTTATTTTTGGGAATTATTTGATGTAATAAGGCCATAGTTGAATTATTTTATTTTACTTTCATTTATCATGCTACAAAATATTTTTTTTAAAGACTAAATAAATTTATCATAAATTAAACTCTAAATGTTTTGTCACCTAAAATCAAGGGATTTCAAGTGAAAAAAATTAACTTATTTCCAACTCGAGCCCAACCCAAAAACAATCTTTCTTTCAAAACACATCGTTTTTTCCAAAGTCACAAAAGAATTTTGAACCGGATTTCAACGAGGAACATACCAGATCAGGTCAAGGCTCGTGGGCCGGGTTTGGGGTGTTTCAGCTTGGTATCAGAGCCCAGTTTTAAACTCTCGACCTTGGGTTTAAGGCCCAAAACGTTTTCAAAGTTAAGCCCAAAAGGAATTTTTGTGAATTAAGCAGGTTTTTCTGGCATGGCACACTAAGTCTCCGACCCGATGTCCACCAGGTAAGTACCCCTATCTCCTGTGTGATTTATATTATGACTTGTAAAAGGGTAGAAATGGAATGGAACGTAGATTAGCATGATAAGCACTTGAACCCTAGGACTAGTTACCCCAACAATTACATAAGACTTAAATGCCTAATTAAACAAACCCATGATTAAGTCGCCGAGTTAGGGTGTGGCAAGTATGGTGCGCATGTCTAGGATTGGTTTCGGTGGGAGCTTGGTATTTAAGCAGTCCGCGTGACTCACCTCCTCTCCACCCGAATCCTACCTGGTGCGTAGCTTCAGTTCACCCTAACCAAGAGGACTTATTCACGGGCTAAACCCCTAACTAAAACCCGAAAGGGACTAGCCGTATTTTTATGGAAACCCTAGTTTTAAAATTACTAAATTACCCTTTTAATTTGTAAGAACTATTCTATAAAATTTTTCGGAAATATTTTTTTAATTTACAAAATTACTAAAATACCCCTAGTGGTAAAATTATAAAAATGCCCTTGGTTTATAAAATACTCATATTACCCACAGTTCTTAACAAAATTTCATTACTTTGTTCAAAACCCTAAATGCACAAAATATCAAAATACCTTGATTTTAGAAAAAAATTACGAAAATTATCCCTAATCTACAAATTATCGAAATACCCCCGAGTTACAAAATTACCAGAATGACCCTCGATCTTCAAAAATTTCTACAACAACACTGATTTGGAAAACAAATTCTCAAAAACAACCCCAAGTTTCGTAAATTCCAAAATACCCTTGATTTATTAAGATTTACAAATTTACCCGGGTTAATTACCAAAATACCCTCAAATTTCCAAATTTCCCAAAATACCCCCAAGAATGCAAAATTACCAGAATACCCTTATTGACAAAATCACCAAGGAACCTTATTTTGACAAATTACGAAAATATCCCTGTAGGATAAATTATAAAAATACCCCTGGGATAGGAACGGACAGAAATGTTCGAAGAGTGAATGTGTATGGGAGATACTATGGAATAGATGTGCTTTTCTGTGAATTAGGATAGAAAACTTGAAACTTTGATTGATCGAAAGAACTGCTACTAGACTCTTTTCATAAAACTTCTTCGCGAATAATCAGTGAAACAATGGCTAATGCATAAAATTTCTTAATCAGATTAAAGCACGGTACTAGAAATGAGCTCTAGGGGACGTGGTTACAATGTACGAGGACGCGGTCGAGGTAGAATGACCGTGTCAGAACCCGTTAGATCGGGTCAAGGATCTGAAAATGAGGTACCACCGCCGCCACCACCACCAGCTATTGGTGTTGAGCAGCAAGATCAGACGGGAGAAGATGCGGTATCGCAGGCTATACCGCGAGTTCTTGAAATGGTGGCTGGTACTGGAGGGAATATGGGAGCTCAAAAATCTGTACCCGAGTGACTCCAAGCCAACGGAGCTAAAATGTTCCGTGGCGTATCTGGTGTGGCACCCAGTACGGCTGAATATTGGTTGGAAGTAACCGAACGCATTATGGATGAGCTCGATCTGACCCCTGAGGAGAAGTTGAAAGGAATGGTGGCGCTGCTACGCGATGAAGCGTATCAATGGTGGCTTACAGTTCGGGATGGTACCACCACCAAGATCTAACACAGGAGTATGTTAAGATAGCGTATCAGAAGAAGTATGTGGGAACCAGATATATTGATGAGCAAAGGAAGGCATTTCTGGGGCTGGTTCAAGGGAACAAGTCCGTAGCAGAGTATGAAGCTGAATTTCTGAGGTTGAGCCGGTATGCTCGAGGAGTAGTGGCTACGGAACATGAGCGGTGTGTCCAGTTTAAGGACGGACTAAGGGATGACTTGAGGTTGTTAGTCGCTCCACATCAAGAGCGGGAGTTTTCTACTTTAGTAGAGAAAGCTAAGATAGCGGAAGGAATTAAGGACTCTGTGAGGCAGAACACGGACCAGAATAAGCAGAAGAGAGGACTTGGGTCTTCTGGATCATCTGGGAATGCTCAGAAAAGGCCTAGAGTTGATGGGCCGCGAGGTCAGCAAATTAGTACTAGAGGGCAATATCGTACTTGTGAGCAGTGTGGGAAGAAACACTTAGGCGAATCTTTGGAAGAAGACAGGTGGATGTTTCAAATGTGGGTCAAAGGACCACATGATTAAGGACTGCCCAATGAGACTAGATGGGAATCGACCAATAGCTCGAATGCTAATCGGTGGTAGAGGTAGCAATGATTTCGCCGAGGCCGTGGTCCGAATAACAGAGGAAATGGTGCTGGTAGAAGACGTGGAACACCGGGCCGAGGTGCTGCTAATACTGAGGCAAGATAGTCGGGTTTGCTTTATGCGATTCGTCGTAGGGAGGATGGAGAAGAGCCGGACGTTATAACTGGTACGTTTCTTGTATTTGGAAAGCCTTATTATGCTTTGATTGATGTGGGCTCGACCCATTCTTATGTGGCATGTAGAGTAGTTGAAACTCTAGACATAGCCTCTAAACCGTCTAGTAGGGAGATGACTGTAGTAAGCCCACTAGGTCAAACTGTAGTGGTGAATAAGGTCTTTCGAAGTGTACCTTTAGAAATTCAAGGCGTAGTATTTTTTGCCGACCTGATGGAACTTCCCTTTGGAGAGTTTGATCTCATTATTGGAATGGACTGGCTAGTGGACCATCGGGCTGTGTTGGACTGTGCAGCTAAGCGAATGGAGTTAAGGACCCCGGAGGATGAGGTGGTCATTATGATAGGAGAAAGAAGAAACTACTTGTCTAATGTAGTTTCAGCGCTAAAGGCTGAAAAGATGGTTCGTAAAGGGTGCAAGGCATTTTTAGCCTTCGTAAGTACGTTAGATGGAAAGGAAGAAGGTGTTAGTGGAGTTAGAACGGTAAGGGATTTCGAAGATGTGTTTCCGGAGGAATTACCAGGAATACCCCCAAACAGGGAGGTGGAGTTTGGGATTGACTTGCTGCCGGGAACAGCTCCTGTGTCAATTACCCCTTATAGAATGGCACCAAAGGAGTTGGTAGAGCTCAAGGCTCAAATCCAGGAATTGCTAGATCGTGGGTTTATTCGACCCAGTGTGTCTCCATGGGGAGCACCGGTCCTGTTTGTGAAGAAGAAGGACAGAACTATGCGTATGTGCATAGACTATCGTCAGTTGAATAAGCTGACCATCATGAACAAGTATCCCTTGCCAAGGATAGATGACTTGTTCGATCAGCTTAAGGGGGCGACAGTGTTCTCAAATATCGACTTAAGGTCGGGATATCATCAGTTGAAGATGAAGGAGGCAGATATCCATAAGACAACCTTTAAGATAAGATACGGCCACTATGAGTTTGTAGTAATACCGTTCGGGTTGACAAACACCCCAGCCACGTTCATGGATATGATGAACCGGGTTTTTCAACCTTACTTGGATATGTTCGTCGTGGTGTTCATCGACGACATCCTCGTGATACTCCAAGACTAAGGAGGAGCATGATGAGCATCTCCGGATTGTCCGCAAGTATTGAGGAGAAGAGCTTTATGCCAAATTCAGCAAGTGTGAATTTTGGCTTAGGAAGTTGCCTTCTTAGGGCATGTGGTGTCTCTTTGAAGGAATAAGGCGGATCCTAGAAAGATTGAAGCGGTGTTGGATTGGAAACCACCTAGGTGCATGAGCGAAGATTCGTAGTTTCTTGGGATTGGCGGGCTATTACGAGAAGGTTCGTGGAAGAATTTTTGTCAATAGCGCGCCTTTGACAAAGTTACTGAGAAAGGAAGTACCTTTCGTATGGACAGAGAAGCAACAGGAAAGCTTTGTAAATCTTAAAAGGGTATTGACGGAAGCTCCAGTGTTGATTCAGCCTGAGGCAGGAAAGGATTTTACGGTGTATTGTGACACTTCCCATACAGGTTTGGGTTGTGTATTGATGCAAGATGGGAAGGTAGTCGCATATACGTCTCAGCAATTAAGGCTTCATGAGGTTAACTACCCGACGCACGATTTAGAATTGGCAGCGGTGGTCTTTACTCTTAAAGTGTGGAGGCACTACATATATGGAGAAAAGTCAGTGATCTACACGGACCACAAGAGCCTGAAGTATTTGCTGACTCAGAAAGAGATGAACCTGAGACAGCGAAGATGGGTGGAGTTACTGAAGGATTATGATTGTTCCATAGAGTATCACCCAGGCAAGGCGAATGTAGTGGCGTATGCCCTAAGTCGGAAGGTTGTGTCGGATCTGAGGGCGATGTTCACACATCTGAGTTTGTATGATGATGGAAGCCTATTGGCAGAGTTGCAAGTCAAGCCGACGTTGTTGAATGAAGTGAAAGAGGGACAGTTGGCTGATGAGGACCTAAGTGCTAAGCTACAACAAGTACAGAATGGAGAGTTGGAAGATTATGGCATTAATGGAGAAGGAGTGTTGTGTTTCAAGAGCAAGGAACTTAGGCGAAGGATTCTTCAGGAATCGCATAGTAGCCCTTATGCTATGCATCCTGGAGGCACTAAGTTGTACAGAGACTTAAGAGAACAGTTTTGGTGGCACGGTGCGAAAAAGGAAGTTCTGTAATTTGTCGGCAAGTGTTTGACGTGTCAGCAAGTTAAGGCTGATCACCAAGCTCCGTCAGGGTTGCTTCAGCCAATCAAGATTCCACAGTGGAAGTGGGAGAGAATTACAATGGACTTCGTTAGTGGGCTTCCCCTTACGCCTACTAAGAAAGACTCGGTATGGGTAATAGTAGACCGTTTGACCAAGTCCCCGTATTTTATTTCGGTGAGAGTTGATTATTCTTTGCAGAAGTTGGCAAAGTTGTATGTGGCGGAAGTCGTAAGGTTGCATGGAGTGCCGGTGTCGATTATCTCAAACAGGGACCCAAGGTTTACTTCTCGGTTCTGGAAAGCGTTACATCAGGCTTTAAGCACTAAGTTAGATTTTACTACGGCTTTTCATCCACAGTCGGACGGGCAGTCTGAACGGGTAATCCAAGTGTTGGAAGATATGTTGATGGGCTGTGTGATGGATTTCAGAGGAAGTTAGGAGGAATATTTGCCTCTAGCGAATTTGCCTACAACAACAGCTATCAAACCAAGATTCGGATGGCACCGCATTTGGCATCAGTATAGTCGAAAGTGTCAGACTCCTACATGTTGGACGGAATTAGGAGAACGTCAAGTTTTGGGTCCAGAGTTAGTGGCAGAATCTGAAGAAAATGTTGAGATAATTCGGGCACGGTTAAAGGAAGCATCTGATAGACAGAAGTCGTACGCAGATCTCAAACGGAAGGAAATAGAATTTGATGTAAGAGATCAAGTGTTTCTTAAGGTTTCGCCTTGGAAAAGGGTAATGAGATTTGGTCAGAAAGGGAAGTTAAGTCCAAGGTTTATAGGACCTTATAAGGTTTTGAAGCGAATTAGACCAGTGGCATACCAGTTGGAGTTGCCACCGAAATTGAAGCAGATGCACGACGTATCCCATGTGTCCATGCTACTGCCATTCTTGATCGAATCCATCTCATGTAGTACCGGTTGAAGAGGTGGAACTAAGGCCAGATTTGTCCTATGAGGAGGAGCCGATTTAGATTCTAGAAGGAGATGTGAAAGTGTTACGACGAAAATCTGTACCTTTAGTTAAGGTATTATGGCGCAATCATGGATCGGAAGAAGCTTCTTGGGAGCCGGAAGAAGCTATGCGACAGCAATACCCCCACCTATTCTAGCCAGGTAATTTCGAGGACGAAATTATTTTAAGGGGGTAGAACTGTAATATCCCGAATTATGGCTTATGCATAATTGCTTAATTGAGTGTGGAAGCATGCCTTTGTATGTATGAATTTGTATTTATGAATGTTGTGAACTTTAGAATAATAGGAAATGCCTTAGAAAATTTTTATATTTTAAGTCTAAAATAGGAAGCTAAGCAGGGTGGCCTTAAGAAAATTAATAAAGGAAATCTGACACACAATTGGGCTTAGCAAAGTGGCTACAAGGCGCCACTTAGGGTTTTAGTGTGTGACGCCATAAGCTAGGGGAAGGAATGGTGTTCGATTCGCGTGGGAAGCAAAATTTTAAGGTTTTTATTTTTGCTTTTGGCGTCAAGAGTGGGGAGAGGAGTGGACGGCATGTGGACTTCTAAAAGGATGAGATAAGGCTTATTTTTATTTTTAAAATAAAATTAGAGGAGTTAGATAATGGAGGTTTTATTTTATTTATTTCAAATGATAAGATAAGAGATAATGAGGATATTAATAAGGGATTTGATCAGGAGTTGAGATGGTGGCCGAATAGGGGGCTCTTTGGGTTGGTATTTTCGGTCTTGAAAGGGGGCTTAAGTGCTGAATTTTGTTGTTTCTCCCCTAAGTCTCTCTTGTCGAATTTTGTAGTCAAGAAAATCCTCTCATTTTTCTCATCTATTTGGTTAAGGCCGAAACCCCATTAGCATCCACCATTGCCAAAATTCTTCTACTCTTCTCCTAATATTCTTTTGTTTCTTTCTTTTAACCCAAAATTCCCTTGTAGTCGAATATTTCTTGTGATTTAAAGCCTTAGCCGAATCTTATAGCTTTCTTCTTCTCCTTTCTTCTCTTGAGATCATAAAGTGCCGAACCACCATTGTTGATCTCAAAAGCCGAATCTCTAAAGGAGGGGCTGTCGACTTTTCTCTTGTAGCCTCTTCAAGCGACATAGTGGTAAGTGATCTCCCCTTAAAGCAATCAATTTTATTCTTTCTTCATGGGTGTTTGAAATCAATGGTTGGTCTTGATTTTTAGAGCATGGCGAATGTATATGGTGTCATAATAATGTGTCTTTTGTGTGTAAATCGACTACAAAGAGGAGAGCTTCGGTATCAAGATCTAAGGTAAGGCAAGTATTCTACCAAAGGCCATTTATTATGATGTTAGAAAGTAATCTAACATAAGTTCTTAGGTATTTCGACGGATAATACAATCCAAAGTCACTTTTCGTGATTTTGGCCTATTGTCGATTTCTAGGAGGAAGATCTTGATTTTAAGAACCCAAGGTAAGCTATAAGTGAAATTGACCTTAGGCCATTCTATTATGTTTTAGTGTTAGAATTAAATCTAACATATGTGTATAGAGTCATCGACATCTCCATAGCCAAGTGATAATTTTGGGATTTGAAAATCACAAGGTAAGTGCATAAGTACAACCTGGCCAAGGCCATACTTGATGTTTCAAGTCTATTCCTTATTTGTTTAAAAGCGAAACTAATCCTTTGGGTGATCTAGTGTTAACCAATTTCAAGGAGAAGCACAACAAAGTTTTGGGACTTGATTTGTGGTGAAAAGCGGCAACAAGGTATGGACTTTTGTGCAAGGATCCTTCGAGATTTGGGTTTTAGCCGAATAGGCCTTTTTGCTAATATGCCTAATGTTGGCCGATTATAGGACTAAAGGATCTAAGGTTTTAGATCGAGGCTTTTGGGATTTAAGTGAACCGCTAAGTGTATCGGTGTGTACCCACACTATTTCTTAATAAGTTTTATGGCAATGTTTAATACATATATGTGTTATTAAGAATGTGAAAAGTGTGGCTAAGGTACCATACAATGGTACAAAGTACTCAGCAGTCGTTTTCCTACTCCTATTAGGATTATAATAAATATCATTATGGCACACATATGAAACTATAAGAACGTGAATTAAGAATTTGGCATGTTTTGTATGACATGGGCATATGAGATATTATGAAAAGGGAAGTGAATGTGGTGACTCATGTCACGATATAAGAATGTGGTGACTTGGTCACATTATCCGAATGTGATGTCCCATGACACAAAATATTATCCGTGGTCGTGCCATGAATTTATAAAGGCGATGAGCACGTCATTGCAATGACGCCTTCGATGGTGTGTAGCGGATGGAGGGTTGACTTAGTAGTCCCACGGTGTGCGAGGTTGGTACGGTGATGTGTAGCGGTTGGTAACTAGGCTTGGGCTTGGGAATGCATCATTAATTGTATATTTTATTATGAATGTATATGACTTGATATGCCGAATCTATTTGGACTTAGTGTTGTGTACACATTGAGTCTGTTTGACTCACCCCGATGTGGGAACATTTTTTTCAGGTGACGATCAGTAATGGACCGGGTCGGCAGAAGCTTAGTGGAGGCCATGTGAAGTTCAAATTTTACTTTGTTTTGGACTCATTTTATTTTAAGTACTTTGAATTTATTTTTGGGAATTATTTGATGTAATAAGGCCATAGTTGAATTATTTTATTTTACTTCCATTTATCATGCTACAAAATATTTTTTTTAAAGACTAAATAAATTTATCATAAATTAAACTCTAAATGTTTTGTCACCTAAAATCAAGGGATTTCAAGTGAAAAAAAAAATAACTTGTTTCCAACTCGAGCCCAACCCAAAAACAATATTTCTTTCAAAACACATCATTTTTTCCAAAGTCACAAAAGAATTTTGAACCGGATTTCAACGAGGAACATACCAGATCCGGTCAAGGCTCGTGGGTAGGGTTCGGGTGTTTCAGAACGAATGCGTATTTGGACAAAACTTAATTCATGTTTAGTTATATGTGGATATTTGAATTTACAAGTATGGTTTGGTTATGTATTATTAAATTATTATTGTTATTGAGTTAATATTTGCTTATGACTTACTAAGCTATGATAGCTTACTCTGTGTGTGTATTTTACTTCTATTTATAGATTTTGGAGACTAGTTGTAGGCTCGGGGATCGTCAGCAAAGTTTATCACACTATCGACTACTTTCGATACTTTTAAAAGTTGAATTAGAAATTTATGGCATGTATAGGCTATACTACTTTTCGAATATGGTTGAAGTTGTATATATATATGTATAAGCCATGCGAAAATGGCTTGTCTATCTTGTTAATCTTGGAATTTATATTTTGGCTTGATGATTATGTTTGGTTGTAGTTTTGGTTTATTTGGTTTTGGTATATATAAGTATGGTTATGTTTGATATTTTACTCATGAATTATTGATTCGAATATGTCTTGTATTTGGTTTTATTGAGAAATGGGATTTTGTGCATATATGGCTAATACTTTGGTTTTATAATGATAGGTATAAAATTTGATTCATAGTGTACTTTTATTGAATAGCGAATATAAAATGACTTAATATGGTCTTGTGATTTGGAAAAAGTATAATTCCTATATGTATTTTAAAGCATATGAATTTAACTTGTTTATATTCGCAATTGTATTTGGGTTTTGACCATTTGAATATTAAATTTGGATGCTTTGTTGTGTGTTTTCAAATTTTGTTAGTTTATTAATAATTATCTGTTTTAAGAGTTTCAATAAAATTATGCATATGATTATATATTCGGAAGTTATGTTTTATCTGGTAATACCTCGTAACCCCTTTCTAGCGACGGATATGGGTTAGGGGTGTTACACGTCATGTGTGTGTTACCCTCATATGATATTCTTGATTCCTTTAAGTTAAATCCATTCATTTAATACAATCCTATTTGAGCTCATTGTAAGCGTTGTGTCTTCTTAATGATTAATATGACCACTGTAAACAAATGACTGTGATAAATTGCTCATTCGAGAACAAGCAACCCATGGCCACGTTCCATATTTATTAATCCACAAAATGCCAGTGAGAGGATATCATTAACTCTTTAATTGAGCTATGAATTCCATTGTTGCTAGTAAAGCCATGTCATACATAAGTCATGTACCTAACATATCGGCTATGGGCTCTATCATCTTTAGAGCACGAGCCTCCACTTATATCAAAGCACATGACTTGCATACTCATGGTCAATGACTAACTCAGGATTTAGGTAAATCACACCATGAACGTCACAAGTGAATTAATTCACAAACGGATTCAGAATTAATTTATCTTGGGTCCAGTCCAATGTATCATTCTACCAATGAATACATTTATGTCTTTACTCGTGGAGTCAACTACTCCGATAACCAAGACTATTCATCTCCCCAATTGGAATTGTAGATGACATAATAATCCTTCTTAGTATTTGAATAAAATGCTCACTTTGATTCTTTTACGGGATTACGGACTCATTTAGATTATCTACTGAAGTAAGTCGTCTTTCTCACAATGTAAACGTTCTTTACAATGCCACTTTGACAGAAGGCATGTAATATTCACATATCATGTGATGTAACAATAGCACTTTAGGCATTAAATCACAGATTCCAGAAATAACACAATAATATGGACTTAATTGAGTGAATAAAACTCTAAAAACAAGTTAGGGAATATACAAGGACTAAACTAAAAATAACATAAATTTCTGGGCAAATTGTAAAACAAAGGTCACATGACCATGTTGCCAGGTCGTGTGAGATGATATAAGCCTGTGGAAAGGTTACACGGCTGTGTAACCAAGCTGTGTAACAGACTGTGGCCATGTAGAAAATGAAAAAAATTAACATACAGGAGAGACACGATCGTGTGATAGGCCGTATGGAAGGGTTTTTGTCATGTGGCTCACAAACTAGACTAGGGTTTGCAGGGCACATAGTCGCGTGGTCCACACGTCTGTATGGGAGACCGTATGGCCTTAATCCTAGATACAGTTTGCCCTTATTCACTTGGGAAAGAACATACACCTTTCGTCGGAGGTCTAATTGATGTTCCTCACGCTCAGTTCTGGTTTGATTCACCTAAATTAGGTCATTCAAATGAAATTTACACATAAATTAATGGTTGTTTTCAAGATTCAAGAAGATTATCTAAATATATAACAAGAATCTAAAAAGATTGGGTTATAGAACGTAAGGTTAGCGCCGGATAGAAATGTTATAAAAATTCAGGATCTAAACATCAAAAACGCGATGTTCTTACTGATTCTTAACGAAGATAGGGATATTATTACCGGCAATTACAAAACTGATAGAAAGAACGATTAAATGAAGGATGATTTGATTCGATAAAACAAAATAATTATTAATAATTAGGATGAAAATATGGTGTAAAGAATGGAACAAGAATATAAAAAGAGAAGAAATAGAAAAATAGAGAGCAAATTCTATTATGATCTGAAAATGGACGATATGAAAATTTAATTAGGAAAAGAAGAGAAAAAGATGGCGAAATTATAATTTTATTGGGATTTTGAGGAAGGACAAGATATTAATTTTAATTAAGAAAGAATTGGTTAAACTCTTAGGGTTTGTATACCCTAGAGGTGACACATGCAATTTTCCCCAACAATTGTTGAAATCCCAAAATAAAGGGAAAAGGGTGACTCAAACTTGGGTCTAGAGGAGCTTTAGCTTTGAACCATTAAGCTTATAGTTCATTCTTGCTTAATTTAGACACTTAATTGTATATATTTTAATTTTCAGAAGACTTGCTTAATTCCCAAAATAAAAGGTAAAGGAGGACTTGAACCTTGGCTTCTAAGGAGATTCACTAATGCCTAACCATTCAGCTTTGCCTTATTTCTTGCTTATGTTAGAACCTTAGTTGTATATTTTTTGGGATGTATTTGCCGAAATCACAAAATTAAAAGGGAAAGGAGGGTTCGAGCCTGGGACTTTTAGGAGTAATTTCTTACTTAATCTAAACACCTAACTGCATATAAATTTTGGGGTGGCAATTTGGGCATTTAAACAAGGCTTTATCGAATATTAAAAGAAATGAGAGGAAGGGAACTCGAACCTTGGCATCTAAAGAGAAGGCACTAACACCTAACCATTCAATTTATGTCTTACTTTTTACTAATTTTAGACACTTAATTGTATATATTTATTTCGGGGTGTGAATTTAACTTAGTATGCTAAAAATAATAAAATGAGAGGAAGGGAGCTTAACACTTAATTATTAGGCAAGAAGTCTATTTCTTATTTAACAAACGCACAATAATAACCTTATAAATCGGGACGTGACCACTTTCGGTTTTCACAAACCCGATTCTTCTAACTCAATTTTTGAGGTGTGACAAAAGTAATAATTGGCCGGGAACAACTTTGAGGGCAAATAGTATATTAACCATTTAAATAATAAAAACATTATATTAATAAGATTAAAATTATGAAATAGGTAAATTTTAAAAGGTGAAATTGAACTTGGAAATTTGTATCTACTTGGTATTTCAACTTTTATAGGATATAACTAGTAACTAAACTTAGAAGCGGTAAGCAAGTTGGTACTTATTAGCACCGTTATATTTTGGGCTATCAGCTAATAGAATGTCGACACATGTCATAAAATATGATGTTTTTTTTATTAAAAGATAAAAATTGGGAAATCTATTTATTTTATTTTGTATGCTTAATGAACCTGAATAAACAATTGTTCATATTCATTTTAATCTGTATATCTTAATGATTTTAGTAATTTTATGATTTTTATAATTTCAAAATAAAATTTTGTATTTTATAAAATGTAAATTTTTTTATTTAGTTTAGAATTTTCTTAAATTTTAGGAATTTATCTTTTTAATTTTAAGTACACAATAAATGGGGACATGAATGTCTAGTCCTTGGTATTTGTTTAGTAATGACATGAAAAAGAAATTTGCTTAGGATGCATGAGAAATTTGATTGGTTTTGTGAATGCAAAATGGTAATAAATGTTGAAGATTGAACCCACAATTTTGAATAAAAAGTGGTATGAATTAATTGTATAGAAGTGTAATTTCAGTTTTTGTTTATGTTAGATAATGATGATGAGAAGATTGTATAAATTTTCTTATCCGGAATTTTGTTACTAAGTTGTGGTTGTTTGAGAATCCAAACTCCATTTGTTTAACCATTCTTGTACCAATGTTAAGGAATAAATGAAGTTGAGACGTAAAGGCAATGTTGTGAATATAACTAAAACAACCACAAGAATCTAGAAATGTGATTCCTTTCTAACAGAGAACCCACAAGAAACATTTTATACCACTTGTACTCAACAATCGTTTGCAATGACTTCATTCCTCTATATAAACTTAACACATCCTTCATTACTTGCATAATTAATCCATAAATTGCCATTTTTCATGGAGCAAGATTATTTTGAACCCTATTGCCAGTGGAAAAGAAAAAAAGGTTATGATGCAATCGATATCGACCTTCATGGTATTGTATCTCTCTCTTTCAATTTTTTTTTTTTTGAATTATTTAGTGTTATATTTTTACGTAAAACACATGTGACTGTACCATCCATTATTGTTATATAATTGTATGAATGAATAGGTTTCAATATCGATGATGTCAAAGTAGTACTTAAACAAATTGAAGAAGACAAATATATGATATCAATCATGGCGGAAGATTCCAGACGTCTTCATAAAAGAATCGAAATTCCAAATGATATCTACAATTTAGAGCAAATTCGTGCATTATTTTGGAATGGGAAACTTAATATTGAATTACCCAAGAAAGTTGAGTCGAATAAACTTGAAATACTGATGCCTAAATTAGAATTAGAATTGAAAAGGACTTTAAAAGAAGATATGAAAATTAAATTTATTTCTGCTGTTGAATGTTTATATGCAAATGGAAAAATTCCAGCATTTGGGTTTATGTTAATAGCTAGTGGGTTATTTGCTTATAAATATTGTATACAATGTTATGGCAGTTGAGAAGTAAAATTAAATGATTCCTTCAAAAAAAAAAAAATTGTAAATGTTAATTAGTGCGGAAATTTATTGTAATCTTATATTATTTATTTTCCTTATTCCATCACTTAATTTTGTGGTCTAATTTAGGTTTTCATGATTTAATTCTAAAACCGGATATATGAAGAATAGAAATTCATGTGTTTGGTTAGATGAATTAATTGTTTGATAGGATATTTGGGTTATGTTTAGTTAATATAAATGAATAACGAGTAAATGTTTGAATTTAGCTAAAATACACTTACTCCCTATGCTTTCAACAATAATCACTTATATTTTTTTAAAAACCGCATAAAGTTTAAGATTTATTTACTAAATAAATCTAAAATGTCCCTCTTATCATCTTCTCATTTTTATTTCGTTTATTTTTTCAAATTTAATTACAAAACAATAAAAATTTAATATATTTAAATGCTATAACATAAAATATATTTGACTTAAATTAATATTAAATATTCCAAATTTATACTTAATTTATTAAATTATTTTATATAAAACCCATTAATTCCCATTATTTAAAAGATTCTACTAAAAAGAAATTGATTAAAATATATAAGTAAAAAATATAAAGGAAAAAAAGGACTTCATTGAAAAATTCAATTAAATTATAAACTAAATAGTTAACATGTATGTGAAAAAAATTAAAAAGAAAAATAAGTAAAATATAAGACAAGAAAATAACCTTACCAGCAACATAAGAACTTTAAGTTCCCTAAGTTATTTGGGTGATGTTATTCTACTCTAGTTTTAAATGTATGATCATGTTGTATATTGATTAATTTTGACTAAAGTTATTTAGATATATATATATATATATATATATATATATATTTGTAATTGTAATATGATTGTATTTGTAACTTAAAAAATACATATATTAATTGAAAAGTATATTATATTTAACATATGAGTATATTGAAGAATATAATGCAATTTATAGCCTAATTTAATAATAATTAAAATATTTTTTAATCAATTAAATTTTAATATTTTAATTGAAAATTATTGAATATAAAATTATAAATAACTAAAATAAATAGATTAATAAGTACTTAATGAAGGGAAAAATATATAATTTTATTTAAAATTTATTTAATAAATAAACCTTAAGGGGTTAATGCGTTTTTCATCCAATTTTAGGGGCAAGTTCAACGGCGTAAGTCAATGTTTTATTAAATGTTAAGGGTTTGAATATTTTTCTCATAAAAGAATATATTTTTATTTAGGATAAATTACGCCTGTAAGCATTTAACTATGCGTAATTTGTTTTTGCTTATTCAACTAAAAGAAATTACAATTTAGTCACTAATATTTATTTTCTTTTTGTTAACACAACACTTTTTAATTAGTATAAAACAAATTTAATACTCAAACTTTTATACTTTTTATCAAGTTGGCCCTAATCATTAGCGACTAACATAACGATGATGTAACCATTTTTAATTTAGTCCTCAATTTTTATACTTTCTATCAATTTAACTCTAATTATTAAGTGACTAACATAATGATGATACAACCCTTTTAAATTTAGTCCTCAACTTTTATACTTTCTATCAATTTGGCCCTAATCATTAAGTGACTAACATAATGATGTAACCCTTTTAAATTTAGCCCTCAACTTTTATACTTTCTATCAATTTGGACCAAATTTTGTTTTAAAAAATTAGAAAATTTTAAAAATTATATAGAAAATTATAAATATAGAAAAATTTAAAATATAAAAGAATGCATAAAAATAAAAATATATAAAAATCTTATTTATGCATATAAATAAATACATAAAATAGATATAAATTATTACAAAAACAAAAAAAACTTTTTTCTTGTTTCATTTCGAAAAGTTATGCATGCTCTTAGACGAGATGAGGAAAAGATACTAGTAGGATAAAGAAGAGAACTTCAAGACATGCATGGTCAAAGCCGATGAATCGTCAACCTTTTTTTTTTTTTTTTTGTGTGTGTCTCATCTTTGTGTCTTCTTCCCTCTTAAATATTCTTTAAATGAGAGAAAAGTTCTCCCTCAAACTATTAAGAATTAGAGCGTTGTTTCATATCCAGAATTAATTGTCCATAAAATGTCCAGACAGGGTAAAAACATAGTTTTACCCTTTAAATTGCTTTGACAGTATGTGCATGTGTCACGGGGCTAGATCCTTTGTATCGCAATCCGTGAGGCCTTAGGCGATCCGTTCGTGTCAAAATCGCCTAAGTCAGCCTAATCACCACAAGTGTGGATTCTTTTAAAATTCCTCCAAGGCACCAATTTGTATAGCGAAAGAAATTTATGCCAAAAGAAGCCACAAAAGAACAAGAGAAAGCCATAGAAAAGAATGCACGAAAGGTGTTTGAGTAATAGCTCTCAATATTCTATTATTCACAAAGAATAATGAAACAATGGAATGAAGTGATTACAAATGAGGGGGAGACTCTCTATATATAGTTGATCTCCCTCAAAATCGACAGTCAAGATCAAGTTACATCGACGGACGAGATTAGCCTATCCCTTGATTCATTAACATGGTAGCTCCTCTGATGTGTCAACAGAAATGAGCCTCATTGATCCTAGCTTCAAGGTTTGCATTGCGACTTCTTCCTCTGAATCCGATGCCCAACTCACCTCTTTCATGGATGATAGCCTCACCAAAGACTCGACCAACTTCGTCGCTTTACTCGAATTGAATCTCATTAGTCCCAGCTTCACTGCTTTCATCACAACTTTTTCCCCTAAGTTCAATGAAAAATTCACATCTTCTTCATATGGAAGTTCCTCTAATGACTCAACAAGTTCTGATGTTTCCTTTTCTTTAACAAAAACTTACTTGGATTACTTTAGACAGTTCTGCAACTCATGCAGACCATGGTACAATAATCACTTTACTCGCTTCTTTTTGCTCATCTTTGCCCTCTTGGCTTTGACTTTTCCCTTGCTTGAACCAAGCTTCTTGGGCTCCTTATCTACTTCATCGTCCCCTTCGATGAAAGAATTCTTCGGACACTTCTGCAACCTATGCAGACCATGACACAAGAAGCACTCCACTAGCTTCTTCTAGCTTTTGGCCTCATTGGCTTTGACACCCCTTACACTCAAACCAAGTCTCAATGCCTTACCTACCAGCTTCTCCTTCTTAGAAAGCGTAGATTTCTTCGGACATTTCTTCAACATGTGTGAAGCATCGCAAAGAAAGCATTTCAACTTGTCTATCTTTTTATTGGGTTTCTTCTTCCAAACTCGTAGTTTCCCATTGCCACTATTGACGCCGTTGCCATTGTCATCATCATCTTCCTTGTGATCCTTTTCACATACGCCCTTTTCTTCGGACTTGGAAGACCCAAGCTTATTTTTCCCTAGACCAAGCTTGACCATGGATTCTGCTACCATCATGGCTTCCGATAGCTTTTGGACACCTCTTTGTTCCACTTCCAGTCTGACCCACGACTTCAATCTATTCTTAAAAACAAGCAATGCTTATTCTCTGTCACATCTGAAACTTGGAGCATGAGTTCCTTGAACTCTCGAACATACTCCTCTACTATGCCCTGCTACGTTAGCCATTGCAACTTTGCTCGAGCTTCTTCCTTGACAATCTCTGGGTAAAACTATCCCTTCAACCTACATTCGAACTCTTGCCATGTCACAATCTCACTTTGCCTTTATCTGTGGACCTGCCTCACCACCATAAAACCGCAATATCAGTAAGAAACATTGAAGTAGTATTTACCTTAACCACATCATCTATGATTCCTTTGGCACAGAAGTAGTTTTCCATCCTGTAACAGCCCTCACCTATATTCAACGCTGGAATAGGGTTACGAGGTATTACCGATCAATTCACAACACATATAGCATACATTTATGCAACAATAAGCATTTATTCTCATAAATCATTCAACACAATCACATTGTCCCTTATAAGGGCCTACGAGGCCTTAAACATGCTTTAAAAGTGGTTCGGGACTAAACTGATATCATACAAAAATTTTGGAAACTTAGAAATTTTTCATGTAAACAAGGGTCACACGCTCGTGTGAACAGACCGTGTGCCTCACACGGCTAGTAGACACGCCCGTGTCTCAGGTTGTGTGAAAACAGGGTATACATACTGACTTAGGTCACACAGCCAACCACACGCCCGTGTGTCTAGCCCGTGTACCCTTCGAAGTGGCTACACACACCCATGTGCCAGGCCGTGTGCTAGGTCATGCCAAAACTGTAGGGTATACTGACTTATGCAACACGGCCAAGTCACATGCCCGTGTGCTAATCCGTGTGCCAATTAGAGGGGTATACTAACTTGTACCACATGGCCAGTCACATGCCTGTGTGTGAGACCGTGTGGGCATACTGACTTCAATTCAATTTCAACACCAGGGGACACATGGCCGTGTAACTTGACCGTGTGTCACACACGGCTGAGACACATGCCTGTGTCTCTGCCCGTGTGGACAAAAGTAGGCTATTTACGAAGCCATTTTGCCACCAATTTTGCACAAATGGTACCAATTCAAGGCAATAATATGCATCCAAATAACATCAACCAATGTTCAAATCATACCCTTTCTTTACCATCAATATAATTTACAAATATGATACAATTTATCATCTAATTTTATACCTAATTCACATATTCAATTCAATAAACTAAACCATTCCATACATACATTATCAATCATCAATTCTCAAGCACATACCTTTCCAAATTACCTAATATCATTTAGCATTATATATTCAACGTCAACCACACAATATAGGTCAACTACCAAACTCAAGATAGAACGATTTACTTATTTATAAACATCATCAAATTCATTATCATAAGCCAACTCAAATGGCTCAAAATACATGTTCATCAAACATACCAAAATTACTCAAGCCTATACATGCCATATACCATTTATACACAACTAAAAAATACCAAGTAGATGGTTGGATAGTGTGACGTAGTCTCTCACGATCCCCGAATCTAAGCTAGCTTTGAATTCACTATAAAACACGGGAAAAACAAACAAGGTAAGCTACAAAGCTTAGTAAGTTCGTACTAAATATACTCAACAATTCATAAAACACAAATCATCAATTTGAACAAGTTAATGTATAATTCATGATAATATCAAACTTTCCATAAGCTTATTCATATACTTATATGCAAAGTCATAACCTTTTCTATTTGAACTTCATACTTACATGCACATACCTGTACAAATTCATAACGAACTCATACCTTCCCGTAACACTGTCGAATACTTAATGTTTCGCGCACTAAGTGCCATCGCATAACTGAAGCTATTATAATCCCGCACACTAAGTGCCTTACATAGCCGAAGCTATCTCAGTCTTGCACACTAAGTGCCATATCTAGCCGAAGCTATTTCCAATTGCATACTAAGTGCCATAAACAGCCGAAGCTATGTCGAATCGCACACTAAGTGCTAAACATAGTTGATTTATCGTCGAACATAACTGTAGTCTCGTGTATACAATTTATGCAATATCAAAGCATTAAAGCATAATTGTAACAATGTTTATCACGTACGAACTTACCTCGAATGTTAAAACGGTGAATCGAGTCGTTTAGTCGATAACTTTACCTTTTCCCCAATCCAAATTCGTATTTTGCTTTTCGTGATCTAAATATATTCAAAATTCATCTTATTCAATCACTAATTTATTCAATTTAATCCAAAACACACATTTAGGCACGTTTACACTGTTGCCCCTAAACTTTCCTATTTTTCACAATTTAGTCCTTATTGCATAAAATCACAAATTAATGGAATTCAAATTAAACCCATGCTAGCCGAATTACCACTATGCCCCTAGCATCCCATATTTTTCCTTTATTCACACTTTTAACCACCATATTTCACATTTTTTCAATTTAATCCCTATTTTTCATTTTTACTCAAAATCACTTTACAAAACTAGTAAATCTATCAATAAACCTTCATAATCTATCATCAATATCAATTTACTCAAACATTCAACATTGGCAACATGTTAAATCTTTAACAGTTTTGAAATTTAAGGTACGGGCTAGCTAGAATACGAAGCAACGATTTCAAAAACGTAAAAATCATTAAAAACTAAGTAAAAAATGACTTATAATTAAGCAAGACAATGGCCAGAAGTTTCAAGCTATTTCCATGGCTTTTTTATTCTTCAAAATTTTGGCTATATGAAAGATGGACACTATTTCATCATTTTGTTTTATTTATTTTATGATTAATTACTAATTTACCCATATACCCTTAATTATAAATCATGTAAAATATCCATTTAATGTCCAATATTGTCCACTTACCAACAAAATGGTCTAATTACTATTTAAGGACCCTTAATTTAAGGTTCCATAGCTATTTAACACTTTTAACTTATAGAACCCTAATTTTACACCTTATGCGATTTAGTCCTTTTTACCAATTAAGCATTCAAACAATAAATTTTTTAACGAAATTTTCAAACCAACATTCAATCATGTTGTAAACATTAAAATAATAATAAAATAAATATTTTGACCTCAAATTTGTGGTCCCAAAACCACTGTTCTAATTTGACAAAAAACGGGCTGTTACAACTCTCCCCCTTAGTGATTTTCGTCCTCGAAAATCTTACCAGTGAATAGGTTCGGGTATTATTTTCTCATAGCATCCTCGGGTTCCCATGTAGCTTATTCAACCCCATGTCAATTCCATAATACTTTCACTAATGCGATTCTCTTGTTTCTCAACTCTTTAATCTCATGAGCTAAAATTCGAATCGGTTATTCACTATATGATAAATCTGACAGTATCTCAACTTCAGTTGGAGAAATAACGTGCGAAGGATCTGATCGATATCTTCATAGCATTGATACGTGAAAAACATTATGTACCTTTTCTAACTCAGATGGTAAAGATAGTCGATATGCCACTAGCCCAAAGTAATCTCATACGGTTCGATGAATCGCGGACTTAATTTCCATTTCCGACCAAATCGCAATATCTTTTTCCACGACGATACTTTCAAAAATAGTTTATCCCCAATCTGAAACTCAATATCTTTCCGTTTCAAGTCTATGTACAATTTCTGTCGATCCGAAGCTATTTTCAAACTATCGCGAATTACTTTCACTTTTTCTTCAGTCTCTTTGATTAGATCAACCCTGTGAATCTTATTTTCGCTAAGCTCAGTCCAATACAAAGGTGTTCTACATTTATGACCATATAGAGCTTCGTATGGTGCCATTTTAATACTCGATTGAAAGCTGTTATTATACGCAAATTCAATCAGTGGTAGATATTTCTCCCTGTAACACCCCAAACCCGGCCCATGAGTTACGTAGGATCGGTATGTCTTTGGGTAAAATAATTTGGGTCAATTTGAAAGTTTGGTGAAAATTGATAAAATTTGGCTAAGGTATTAAAGCGGGGTTTGAAAACTCAGTTGGGCCTTTTTATAAATCTGATTGGGCTTTATAAACCCTTTTGAAAACATTTGATCATGTACATTTTAAAATCATCAAGTTGTAGTTGACTAAGTTTATTTTTGGTTACCCGATGGTAACGTCTTTGAAAACTCGTAAAAGTTATTAAGTTGGAAAGGGTTACTTTTACCGGTTCACTTTAATATATGTAAATTTCATTTGTAACACCTTATAAGTAAAATAAAAGTAAAATAAACATCCAAAATAATAATAGCGGCCTTATTACATCCCAAATTAAAAGTACTTAGGAAATAAAATACTTAAACTTAACGAAAATAAATTTAACTCCAACAATAAGCATGGCCGCCTCGAGTCCTCTCCGGCTCCATCTACGCGATCTACTCATCTGCAAAATGTTAAGGGAAAGGGGTGAGTCACCAAGACTCAGTGTGTAAATCCCCTACCCGGTATAGCACTCATACACAAGATATTAATTAACATGCAAATATGCAACCCAACCTAGCCATTCATACTCCTCAACTACCCCGTGTGGTCAAAACCACTGATGACTTAGAGTCACAATTTAAATGATGGGGCCAACCCATCGTGTGGTCAAAACCACTGATGACCATAGGTCACAATATATCAAGTGTGGTCAAAACCACTGGTGGTACCAAACCACTGGGACTTAGTCGCAATTTATCAATCGGTGTGGTCAAAACCACTGATGACCATAGGTCACAAATAATCTGATGGGGCCAACCCATCTTGTGGTCAAAACCACTGGCGACAGTCCATAAAATCATCCCCCTCCTCTCATCAATCCCACCATCATCATGCTCACATATCAATTGTCATATATCATGTTTTTAGGCATGGCATTTAACAGCATGTGATGGTATACAAAGTCACATATCGAAAGATCATGTAATAGGAGACTTACCCGGAATCCATGCTTAAGCCCACAAGCATATATCATAGATCACTACAATAATTATTAGCAAGGCAACAATAAAGCAAAGTTTACTAATAAAGTGTGTAAAGAGTTTACACACCTGTTTTTACCGAAATTCCTAGATCCCAAAGATTCGATCTGCGATGCTAGATCTCTTGACCTATAATCGGCCAACAATCACTGTTAGTGTCATAGGCCTATTCGGCCATATTAACTTAATACCAAAGGCTCTTACCATGTTGCCGATTTCCCTATTATTCAAATCCCGAAATTGATCTCTTGCTTTCTTTAAGGATGTCGAAATTCCTATAACCATATGTTAGATTTAATCTAACATTAAAACATAAACATGGCCTTTGGCCGAATATACATATATCTTACCTTAAATCTTTTAAATCCCGAAACTCTCTTCTTGATTAATAGAGATGCCGAAATACCTTAGATCTGAAATCCCAAAATTCACCTTCCATATTTCGATCAATAAGATATAGGAGGGATTAGACTAACTTTCGGCTTAAAAGAAAGGAATACAATTATAACTATAGATCCTTACCCTTTATTTTGAAATCAACAGATCCCTCCTAACACCACTTCAGAGGTTTGGCTTAGAGACTTGATGAACAATCGGCTATGATCCCCTTATGTATTCGATTTCAAAGATGAAAGAAGAGAGGAATAATAGGCTTAGAAGGAATCGGCTAGGATGCTAAAGAGAAGAGGAAAAGAATGGGTGCTCAAGAAGAATTTCAGAGAGGAGAGGAGAAAGAATATTTGGCAAAAGAAAGAGAGGAGAATGAATAATGAATAGCCCTAGTCTCATCCTTTTATAGTCGAAATTAGGCCAAGAATCCTTTGCTTGGCCACTACTCTTCCTTATGTGATAACTTTATCTCTTTAATTTTAAAACAAATAAAGTATAATCCTTATTATCTTCTAATTAGACGAGTTTAAAAGAGAGTGAAACTCCTCTTTTGCAAGTCTTGTGTCGTCCACCTCTTGGGCTTCTAGAAGCAAAAATAAACCTTATTTTATTTGCTTCCCATGTGACTTGAACTCAGGCCCAACACCCTTGTATGTGGCGCCATTTCCAAAGGCCCTAAGTGGCATCTTCAGGCCACTTTTCCAAGCCCGTTTGTGTGTCAAATTTCACGTACTTTTTCTTTTAAGGCCTCATTGCCTTAATTACCTCTTTTAAACTTTAAAACTCAACATTTCTAAGTCATTTCTAGGTTTCCAAAAATTTTCGTTCGGCTCTGTAAACTTGACATTTCTTAGGTTTCCTAAAATGTTTACTTTCCTCTTTTAGCTTAGTTTCCAAAATGTTCACTTTCCTAAATCAACTTAGTTTCCAAAATGTTCACTTTCCTCTTTTAGCTTAGTTTCCAAAGTGTTTACTTTCCTCTTTTAGCTTAGGTTTCCAAAATGTTCACTTTCCTAATTTACTTAGGTTTCCAAAATGGTCACTTTCCTATTTTTAATGTAACATTTCCATACATTCTCAGGCTTCCAAAAATGTTCAAAATTTATTCAAAACTCATAAAACATGTCATTTCGTACCTTTAAGCCAAAAATGCACAGCCCTTTTTTAGGATGTTTCACTTCCAGTTACCTTCAAACTCAAGAATGCAACAACGCAACATATTCTCAAGTATTTGAATAACTCGTTCGAATTGACCATCCATTTACAGATGAAACGCAGTGCTAAAATGCAACTTTGTACCTAAAGCTTCTTGCAATTTCTTCCAAAATCGCGAAGTGAATCTCGGATCCCTATCCGAAACAATAGATAGTGGCACTTCATGCAATCGAACAATCTTTGAAATATACAACTCAGCCAATTTATCAAGTGAATAATCAATATGTACAGGAATGAAATGAGTCAATTTTGTCAATTTGTCAATAACAAAACATATCGCATCTTTCTTTCTCTGAGTTAAAGGCAAATCCGTTACAAAATCCATGGTTACTCTATCCCACTTCCACTCAGGAATCATAATAGGCTATAATAAACCTAAAGGTAATTGATGCTCAGCTTTGACTTGCTGACAAATCAAACATTTCGAAACAAATTCTGAGATATCTCATTTCATGTCGTGCCACCAATAAAGTTGTTTCAAATCATTATACATTTTCGTGCTTCCGAATGTACTGATAAACAACTACTGTGTGCTTCGTTTAGAATCTTTCGAATTAGTTTAGAATTTCTGGGTACACATATTCTATCACAAAAAATCAAACAGTCATCAGATCCTATTCAAAACTCTAGATCAGAAGTCAACTCACTCTTAGCTCGTTTTGCTTGCAAATCATTATAAATTTTTTAGCCTCACAAATCTACTCTAAAAATAACAGTCTCGCTTTCAACTTAGATACTATCGAACCGTCGTCAGACAAAGCTAATTGTGTGTTCAAAGCATGTAAAGCAAATAAGGACTTTCATCTAAAAGCATCAGCAATTACATTAGCTTTCCCCAGATGATAGTCAATCACTAATTCATAGTATTTTAACAATTCTAACCATCTTCGTTGTTGCAGATTCAAATCTTTCTGAGTCATCAGATGTTTCAAACTTTTGTGGTCGGTATAAACATGGCATTTCTCACCAAACAAATAATGACGCCAAATTTTCAATGTGAACATTATTGCGGCTAACTCTAGATTGTGCGTTGGATGATTCTTTTCGTGCGGCTTCAACTGTCTTAAGGCATAAGCTACAATTTTGCCTTCCTGAATCAAAACACAACCCAGGCCATTTAATGATGCATCACTAAAAACTACAAATTCTTTACCCGACTCATGCTGAACTAACACTAGTGTCTTTGTCAATAATGCTTTCAATTGATCGAAACTTTGTTGACATTTCTCGGATCATTCTTTCTGTAGTAATCTGGTCATTGGTGTAGCAATTGTAACACCCCCTACCCGTATTCATTGTCGGAATAGGGTACGAGGCATTACCGGAGTTTACGATTTTTTTTTACTCAATATAACCCATTTATAAATATCTAGCATTTCCTTCAAGTTCTAAACCGAGACTATTCCAATTCAACATATTTTCAAAATAAATTCATGCATATTTATAAGATAACATCAACACATACCAAACCAAGGTTTGCTAGCCATACCAATGGTGGACCTTACATTCATTTCATATTAACATTTATTTTATTAGCTTATACATGCCATTCATTTCCAAACTAAAGTTTCTTTAAATCTAGAATCTTTGGGGTTGATAGTGTGATGAGTCTCCCACCGATCCTATCTCCGAGCTCTTAACACTACAAAATAGGGAAAAAGGAAATAGGGTAAGCACTTTGTGCTTAGTAAGCCCATGAAACAATAATTATACTTACCCAATATTTTCAATACAAGCAATAAACACTCATATACCCATTCAATGCATTATTACCTAACATTCACAAACTCAACATTCAAGTCGGTTCAATAATTTCTATATATCAATAATACAAATACTATGATTGATGAGCTCATCAATATCATGATTTCCATTTCCTTGTTATTTTTCCATATTTATCCCGTTGAATTACTCAGAATTTCGATGGATTTTCAGAAGTACACTTTTAGTGTACAATCCAGGTCCGTCAATTCATGTTCATGTGCGCACATTTTCATTTCAGAGAGCACACTCCTGAACCTCATCCTTACAGTGGATTACCGGTCGAGCTAAATCACATAATATAAACTCATAGAGTATTGTCGGGATTACCGGTCGAGGCTAAATCCCACAGCGACAATTACTCTAATGAGCTTGGATCTGAATTACCAGTCCAGGCTAAATTCAGACCCTAATTCGGATTACCCGTCCGGGCTAAATCCATTTTACACATATTCTTCGGGAGGGCTATATCAAGATAGGATCACCCGTCCGGGCTAGATCCTTTTTACCGTCAATTCCTTTTCAGAGATCCATCGAATTTTCCTTTCATTCAACAGGATTTCTTCCCTTTTATCAAATATATCAATATTTCATCAATTTTCATACAATGAACATTCAAATTATATTCATATCAATAACATACATTTCAAGCATTTAAGAAGATAATTCAAGTTACATGAACTTACCTCGATACTAGTTCGTATATAAAATCTACTAATCCGGGACTTTTTCCTTTCCTCGATCTAGCTTTGTATTTGAGTTTTTCGGATCTAAATGAATAAATTCAATCATCAATTCAATACATTTCCTGTTCACATGTACCATTCATTATAATTCTATTACTATTTATAGTTCATTCAAAGCTGTCTACTTGAGTCATAGTCACTAAATTATTTACTTTTAGAGCTACAGAACTCCAAATGAAGAACCGTTAATTTTACTTGAAACTAGACTCACATATCTTCACACCATAAAATTTTCATAATTTTTGTCTTAGCCAATTAGTACAGTTTATTCATTAAAGTTTCCCCTATTTCATTGTTTGACAGTTCTGCTATCTCTTCACAAAATCTCAGATATCTCACTGTACAGAATTAAAATAATGTTTTCGTTTGTACCATAAAAAAAATATACTCATTAAGGATTCTAAGAATATAAACCACTCCCCATAATTATTTTTATTCAATTTTTTATGATTTTTCAAAGTCAGAACAGGGGAACCCGAATTCATTCTGACCTTGTCTCACAAAACCTATTATATCTCATGATTTACAATTCTATTGCTTACAACATTTCTTCCATAAGAAACTAGACTCAATAAGATTTAATTTCATATTTTGTTCATCTTCTAATTCAACTTCTACTATTTATGGTGATTTTTCAAAGTTAGACTACTGCTGCTGTCAAAAACTGTTTTAGTGCAAGCTGGTTATTACCATTTTTCCCCTAAACTTTCAATGAATGATAATTTCGTCCCTACTCAATTAACCTCTCAATTGAGCTTATTTTTCTCAATTAACACTTTATTCTATCACTTTAAACTACTTTATAACCTTTGGAAATCATAATTTCAGTAATAGACTTTAATTCCAAACACTTTCATTATTAGGTCCCAAAAATCAATTTCTATTGAAATTACCTAATAAAATCATCTCTTAAACGAATTAAGGCTTAAATTTCATGCTATTTCATCATAAACTTACATAAACCAACCATGGTGACTTTCAATTTCATCCATGAAATCAAAGACTAATGAATTTAATAGTAGGACCTAGTTGTAAAAGTCTTTAAAAAAACACAAAATTACAAGAAATAGGCAAGGATTCACTTACTTGGTGCAAAAATTATGATATACCAGCTTAGATACCCCTCCTATGGCGTTTTTAGCTGATGAGAGTGAAGAAAAATGAAGAGATTTCTAGATATCCCTATTTAGTCCTAGTTTTATGTGGCAAATTTTGTTATTTTCTCATTTTACCCTTATTTCTCCTTATTTTCTTGCTGATTTCATACCCTTGCCATCCAGCCCAATTAGACCTTGGGTCTATTTTCCTTTTAAGCCCTCTTTCTTTTATCCTTTAAACTATTTAATCATTTTTCATAATTTTGTATTTATTACAATTTAGTCCTTTTCATTTAATTACATACTCAAGCGTTAAAATTTTCTAACGAAATTTTACTATCACATTAATAACATTTTATAAATATTTATAAAAATATTTCCTACTCAATTTTATGAGATCAAGGTCTCGATACCTTGTTTTTACCCAATTCCTTCAATAATTCCTTTTTCTAACTAACCACTAATTCGGTAAAATTTTTCTATCGATATTTTAATACGATTTTCCTATCATATAAATATTCATGCAAAAATATTAAAATAAATTTCTCTTTAAATCGGATTTATGGTTACGAAACCATTGTTCCGATAACCTTGAATTTAGGCCATTACAACAATCATCGAGAACCCTTTAACAAAGCGTCGATAGTAACCAGCCAATCCCAGAAAACTTCTAACCTCGGATACATTTCTAGGTGGTTTCCAATCAATAACTGTAGAAATCTTGCTCGGATCAACTCGAATACCATCCGCCGAAACTATATGTCCCAAAAATCCTACTTCCCGAAGCCAGAACTCACATTTTCTGAATTTAGCATACGATTGCTTATCTCTCAAGGTTTGCAATACAGTCCTCAAATGCTCGACATGCTCAGACTCATTTCGTGAATAGATCAGAATGTCATCAATGAACACAACAACAAATCTGTCTAAATACGGTCTAATCCGATTCATCAAATGCATAAAAATGGCAGGAGCATTAGTCAAACTAAAAGGCATAACAAGGAATTCATAATGTCCATACCTCGTTTTGAACGCAGTTTTCGGTACATCTGAGTCTTTAACTCGCAACTGATAAAACCCGATCTCAAATCAATCTTTGAAAACACTATTGCACCTTTCAACTGATCAAACAAATTATTTATTCTCGGCAATAGATACTTATTCTTTAGCATAACTTTGTTGAGCTGATGATAATCTATACACATTCTCATTGACCCGTCTTTCTTTTTAACAAACAATACTGGCGCACCCCAGGGTGAAAAACCAGGTCGTGCAAAACCTCTATCCGTTAACTCTTGCAATTGAGCTTTTAACTCTTTCAACTCCGTTGGAGCCATTCTATATGGAGCTATTGATATCGATGTTGTTCCCACTACTAATTCAATACCAAACTCAACCTCTCTGATAGGTGGCAATCCCGGTAATTCTTCAGGAAATACATCTAGATATTCACAAACGACTAGCACTAATTTAACCTTTTTTTCAGATACTTTAGTATCTAAAACATAAGCGAGATAAGCTTTGCAACCTTTTCTCACATACCTCTGAGCTGTCAGCGATGAAATCACTATTGGTAAACCACTCAATTCATCAAATTCAATCTGAAGAATTTCATTATTCTGACATTTCAGTTCTATAGTCTTTTGTTTACAGTTCACAACAGCATCATGCAAAGTCAAGCAATCCATTCCCAGAATTACATCGAACTCATTAAATGCCAAAAGCATCAAGTCAAGTGATGATATAAAGAGAAAGTGCAACAACATTAGTGTCATGTTACAATACTGACTTCAATTCAATTTCAACACCAGGGGACACACGATTGTGTAACTTGACCGTGTGTCACACACGGTCGAGACACACACCCGTGTCTCTGCCCGTGTGGACAAAAATCGGCTATTTACCAAGCCATTTTTCCACCCATTTTGTACATACATACACAAGCACAAATAGTACCAATTCAAGGCAATAATATGCATCCAAATAACATCAACCAATGTTCAAATCATACCTTTTCTTTACCATCAATATAATTTACATATATGATACAATTTATCATCTAATTTCATACTTAATTCACATATTCAATTCAATCAACTAAACCATTCCATACATACACTATCAATCATCAATTCTCAAGCACATTGCTTTCCAAATTACCTAATATCATTTAGCATTATATATTCAACTTCAACCACACAATATAGGTCAATTACCAAACTCAAAATAGAACCATTTACTCATTTATAAACATCATCAAATTCATTATCATAAGCCAACTCAAATGGATCAAAATACATGTTCATCAAACATACTAAAATGACTCAAGCCTATACATGCCATATACCATTTATACACAACTCAAAAGTACCAAGTAGATGGTTGGATAGTGTGACGTAGTCTCTGACGATCCTCGAATCCGAGCTAGCTTTGAATTCACTATAAAACACGGGAAAAACAAACAAGGTAAGCTACAAATCTTAGTAAGTTCGTACTAAATATACTCAACAATTCATAAAACACAAATCATCAATTTGAACAAGTTAATGTATAATTCATGATAATATCAAACCTTCCATAAACTTATTCATATACTTATATGCAAAGTCATAACCTTTTCTATTTGAACTTCATACTTATATGTACATACCTGTACAAATTCATAACGAACTCATACCTTCCCGTGGCACTATCGAATACTCGATGTTTTGCACATTAAGTGCCATCGCATAGATGAAGCTATTATAATCCCGCACCTTAAGTGCCTTACATAGCCAAAGCTATCTCAGTCTCGCACACTAAGTGCCATATATAGCCAAAGCTATCTCGAATCGCACACTAAGTGCTAAACATAGTCAATTTATTGTCGAACATAACTGTAGTCTCGTGTATACAATTTATGCAATATTAAAGCATTAAAAACATAATTGTAACAATGTTTATCACGTACGAACTTACCTCGAATGTTAAAACGGTGAATAAAGTCGTTTAGTCGATAACTTTATCTTTTCCCCGATCCAAATCTTATTTCTATTTTCTTGATCTAATTTTATTCTAAATTTAGCTTATTCAATCACTACTTTATTCAATTTAATCCAAAACACACATTTAGGCACATTTACACTTCTACCCCTAAACTTTCATATTTTTCACAATTTAGTCATTATTGCATAAAATCACAAATTAATGGAATTCAAATTAAACCCATGCTAGCCGAATTACCACTATGCCCCTAGCATCCCATATTTTTCCTTTATTCACACTTTTAACCACCACATTTTACATTTTCTCAATTTAATCCCTAGTTTGCATTTTTACTCAAAATCACTTTATAAAACTAGTAAATCTATCAATAAACCTTCATAATCTATCATCAATATCAATTTAATCAAAAATCCAACAATGACAACATGTTAAATATTTAACAGTTTTACAATTTAAGGGATGGGCTAGCTAGAATATGAAGCAACGATATCAAAAATGTAAAAATCATTAAAAACTGAGTCAAAAATGTCTTACAATGAAGTAAGACAATGGCCGAAAGTTTCAAGCTATTTCCATGGCTTTTTGTTCTTCAAAATTTCGGCTAGATGAAAGATGGACACTATTTCATCATTTTGTTTTATTTATTTTATGATTAATTACTAATTTACACATATACCCTTTATTATAAATCATGTAAAATATCCATTTAATGTCCAATATTGTCCACTTACCAAAAAAATGGTCTAATTACTATTTAAGGACCCTTACTTTAAGGTTCCATAGCTATTTAACACCTTTAACTTATAGAACCCTACTTTTACACCTTACGCGATTTAGTCCTTTTTATCGAATTAAGCATTCAAACAATAAAATTTCTTAACGAAGTTTTTACACCAACATCCAATCATGTTGTAAACATTAGAATAATAAAAAAAATAAATATTTTGATCACGGATTTGTGGTCACAAAACTATTGTTTCGATTTTACCAAAAATGGGCTGTTACACATCCTCCATAAGAAATTGTCCACATTGCATGCAGACCTTGTCCCCGCAAAATTTTTTGGCTTTGGGACATTCTCGCAATTGAGTGCTGCACTTGACACTCATTTCCCCAAGGCTATTTGACACAAGGCTAGCTCTCCCTTGAGCTCCTCTATTCTTATGCTCAAAGCCTTTGTCGCGGACATTGTTTCCTCCTTCAAAACCATCACCATGGCTTCAAGAGCATCGTTCCTATCCGTCAGCTTCTTCCTTTAGGAATCTAGAAACACTTGCACATTATCCTTATTAGAAGTGAGACACATGGTCACAAAGTCTTTGAACTACTCTCTCAAGTCATCTATTCTTTCACCAAGCGCAATGTGTAACTCCTTTTCGTCCTTCATGTACTCCTCGAGTTTACCAACGCGTTCCTCAACAACTGACAACATCTCCTTTAAAGGGATTGATTTTATAGCCCACCGTTGTTCGAACTTTTCTTTCGACATCCTAACAATGCCCTCGCAACCAATAGCTCAGATACTACTTGTCACGGGGGTAGATCTTTCGTCTCACAATCCGTACAGCCTTAGGCGACCCGTTCGTGTCAAACTATCCTAAGTCAGCCTAATTACCACAAGTGAGGATTTTTTTAGAATTCCTCCAATATACCAATTTGTATAATGGAAGCAATTTATGCCAAAAGAAGCCAAAAAGAACAACAGAAAGTCACCAAAAAGAACACACGATAGTGTTTGAGTAAATAATCTCAAGATTCTATTATTCACAAATAATAATTATAACAACCTAACCTAATCTAGACGTTATGGCCGAGTCTGAGAGTGTTACAAAGAAGAGTTTTGAAACTGACTATCAGAGTATTAGATCACTTGTATAGGGTTTGGTTAGCCCTTACCGACCCTACGGTAGGTCCACAGTCGATCGGAACAACCCGTGCAACCTTAGGGAAAATTTCAAAATTTTGGGCCCACACGCCTAAAAAGGCCTTGCCCGGTGGGCCTACACGGTCACACTCACACTATCACACGACTACACAATGCGTACGGCCACACCTTCGTTAGTCAAACGACCGTGTCTCGTACACAGCCAACCACACGGCCGTCCACACACCTGTGTAGCATCGACAGACTCCACTTTCGACTTTCGTCAAAGCTCAAATTTTCTTGTTAGGAGTACACACCTAATAGGTTTTGATGTGAAAACACTCCCAAGATCACCAGAACCTAAAATTAAAATAACAACTCCCAAAATCAATATCAATCCTCAATTAAGCCGAACCAACGAAATTGACAATGATGAAGTTCCAGTGGTCAACACGTACCTGCTTTCCTCGAACGAATCTGGCTACAATTCTGCACGAGGAGAACCACGTTCCTCACGATTCACTACTGTCAAACCCAAAAATCAAGCTAATAAAAAGCAAAACCGACTTAAATAAACTTTAACCAAAAGCCCCAAATCTAAGAAAAAACTCACCACTTCCACTTACCGAAACACACAAACAACCAGATATTTGGATTACGCAATTGTGAAAGGAAGATTTTGATAGAACAAGGCAAAAGAAGAAAAAAGAATTTTTTTTATGGGAAAGAAGAGTATAACGTTAGAACTAGGAGAGGGAGAAATTTTTGGGAAAAAATCAAATAAAAATAAAATAAAAGATTCAGTCAAATCCCACTACATCCACATCCCTTAACCACCCAACTAACTCAAAATCCCACTACCACTGAACCACTATTAACAACCGGTACAAAAAATTATCACCCATGCTCACGCGAGAATTCGAACATAGGACCTCCAGAAGCTAACACCTTACCACCCAAACCAGCAGGCTCATTCTGATATGAGTTTACCAATAATATTCCATAAACCCACCTAACAGGGTAAGGCTAAGACAAAAAAAAAATAAAGAAAATAGAATTTGCAAATGTGAGACTTAAACCCAATACCTCAAACACACACCCAGAACACTTATGCCCTGAAGCAGATACATATTTGTGTTAGGATTTATAGAAATAGAAATAAATTATTCAGGGAGTTACAAATCTACCCCATAAATGAAATCTTGACCTCAAAATTTACCTAATCCGAATAAATGAGGATACTTTTGACCCATTAAGACCTCCGGTTCCCACGTGGCTTGCTCAGTGCCATGATTCTGCTACAGAACCTTTACTAGCAGAATGGACTTCCTCATCAGAACCTCAATATCTCAATCCAAAACCTGAGCCGGCTCCTACTCAAATGCCAAGTCCAGTCTAACCTCGATCTCCTTAACGAAGACAACGTGAGATGGATCAGACTAGTACCGCTTCAACATTGAGACATAAAACAAATCATGGATATGGTCCAACTCTGGAGGTAGCTTTAACTGATAAGCGGTCGGTTCCATACGCTTCAGAATCCGATACGGCCCAATGAACCTAGGGCTTAACTTGCCCTTACGACCGAACCGCAGAACCTTCTTCCATGTCGATACCTTAAGAAATACGAAGTCACCCATAGATTACTCGATATCTCTCCTTTTCAGATCTGCATAAGACTTCTGTCTATCAGAGGCCGCCTTTAGATGATCTTGAATTAGTCTAACCTTATCTTCAGTCTCAAAAACCAACTCAAGACCTAAAACCCGAGGCTTACCCAACTCAGTCCAACATAACAGAATACGACACTTACGACCACACAAAGCCTCGTAAGGTGCCATCTGAATGCTAAACTGAAAACTATTATTGTAGACGAACTCAACTAATGGCAGAAAATCCTCCCAACTACCTCAAAATCTATCACACAGCTCCAAAGCATATCCTCTGATATCTGAATCACCCTCTCAGATTGACCATAGGTCTGAGGATAAAATGCAATATTTAAGTCCAATCTTGAACCCAGAGCTTCATGAGGTTTCTTCCAAAATCAAGAAGTGAAGCGAGGATCCTTATTAGAGATTATCAAAACTGAAACCTCATGCAATCTCACAATCTTAGAAATGTAGGGTTTCGCTAACTTTTGGAGAGAGTAGTCCGTCTGAACCAGAATAAAATGAGTAGACTTGGTCAATCGATCCACGATGACGTGAACAGAATCCTTCTTATTGGGTGTCAAGGGTAACCCACTAACGAAGTCCATCGTCACTTGTTCCTATTTTTACAAGGGAATCTTAACAGGTTGAAGTAAACCTGAAGGCAATTTGTGCTCAGCCTTGATTAGCTGGCACGTTAGACGACAAGCAACAAAATTCGTTACCTCACGTTTTAATCCTAGCCACCAGTACAGTTCACGGAGATCTCGATACATCTTATTACCATCGGGATGTGTAGCATAAGGGCTACTATACGCTTCCTTCAAAATCGACTGCCCTAGATCAGAATCGTTCGGTACACAAACCTGACCTCGAAAACACAAAACACCATCCTTATTCAGTCTAAAATCAGAAGTACTGTCACTCTCAACCTGACGAAAAAGCAGACCCAGAGACTCATCCCCTAACTGCTTTTCTCGAAATTGCCCAATCCAAGTCGGCTTAACTTGCAACTCAGCTAACAGACCCCCATCATCGAACAAGCTAAGACGAGCGAACTTTGCTCTCAAATCAACATCGCTCTTCGACTGAAAGTATCGGCCACCACATTGGCCTTATTGAGATTATACTCTATCGTGCAATCATAATCTTTGAGCACCCAATCCGTCGATGCTACCTAAAATTCAACTCCTTTTGTGTAAGGAGGTACTTGAGGCTCTTTTGATCAAAATAGATGATACGCCTCTCACCATACAAATAGTGACTCTAGATCTTTAACGCAAACACCACTGCAGCTAACTCGAGACCATGGGTCAGATAATTTCCCTCGTGTGACTTAAGCTGTCAAGATGCAAAATCCACATCCTTACCATCCTGCATCAGTATGCATCACAAACCGACGTGCGACGTATCACTGTACACTACAAACTCCTTACCAGATTTAGGCTATATCAGAATAGGAGCCTGAGTCAAAACAGACTTGAGCTTCTCGAAGCTCAATTGTTGCGCATCGATCTAGACAAAAGGAACATTCTTGTGCAGCTTAGTTAAAGGAGCTACAATGAGTGGGAACCCCTCGACAAACCTCCGGTAATATCCCACAATACCCAGAAAACTGTAAATCTCAAGAAACGTTCTTAAGCTGTTTCTAATCAAGCATAACCTCAATCTTTCTAGGATAATCTCGGATCCCCTTAATAGAAACCACATGCCCTAAAAATGTTATCTCTTATA
The DNA here is from genome assembly GCA_025506655.1 of Gossypium rotundifolium. Taxonomy (NCBI): domain Eukaryota; kingdom Viridiplantae; phylum Streptophyta; class Magnoliopsida; order Malvales; family Malvaceae; genus Gossypium; species Gossypium rotundifolium. The sequence continues at coordinate 80,143,264 of CP106734.1, read as the reverse complement.
ATCAGAACTCACATTTACTCAACTTAACATAGAGTTGTTTCTTTCGAAGTATCTGAAGCACTACTCTAAGATGCTCATCATGCACATTCTCAGTCTTAGAGTACACCAGAATATCATCGATGAAGAATACGACAAACTAATCCAGATACAGCTAAAAAACTCGATTCATCATATCAATGAATACAGCTGGAGCATTCGTCAAACCAAAGGGCATAACTAGGAACTTGTAGTGCTTATAACGAGTCCTGAATATCGTTTTATGAATATCAGATTCATTAACCCTTAGCTGATGATACCAGAATGAAGATCTATCTTCGGGAATACCGCAGCCCCATGAAACTGATCAAACAAGTCGCTGATCCTCGAAAGTAGGTACTTATTCTTCATAGTCAATTTATTCAACTCCCGATAATCGATGCACATCCTCATGGTACCATCCTTCTTCTTCACAAACAGAATTGGTGCCCCCCACAGAGACATACTAGGACAGATGAAACCACAATCCAGAAGCTGTTAAAGTTGAGCCTTAAGCTCTATAAGCTCCTTCGGTGCCATACGGTAAGGAGCAATGGACACCGGAGCTGTACCCAGTAGAAGTTCAATTCTGAACTCAACTTCTCGATTTAGAGGTAAACCCGATAACTCTTGAAGAAAAACATATAAAAATTCGCTCACTGTTCTGATATCCCTAACAAAAGAGTACCTGATCATGTCAAACAGTCGAGTTTTAATATTTATAAAAAGAATGATCGAACCTGTAGACTAACTATGACAACGATAGAGGCAAGTGCACCTATCGAACAGTAGTATAATTTAGCCAAGAGTATCTTATCAAACCCAAGGGAACCTAAAAGTAATACTACTCACTTTCTTTCTATTATTTAGCCTGAAATATGGAGTGATTGGTTTATTAATCTAAAAACTAAACTAGATGCAAAGACAAAAGAATGGAACTTTGGGAAAAGACTGTGGAAAAACTGAGTTGATTACGACGATACCCTAAGGAAGAATCCATCTATGACTTCTTTTGTTATCTAACTTTTAATTCATATAATTTCTTTACTTAGTTTGATCCGTGAGACTCCTTAACCTATATTAAACCCTCTCTCGAGGCGAATAATGTCTAACCTTAGGTTAATTAGCGAAACTCTCGTTCTCTTATAATAACACCCTAAGGAAGCAATAAATCGATCAATGGACTCCCATATTAGGTTTCACCCTAATCTGACAAAATCTCGTAACCTTATCTCTAGGCGCTCGATCAACTCTACTTAATTATGCTAGATCTACTCTTAGGCAAGGTCTATTCCTCCTCCACCTAAGCACATCAGATTAAATTAAGCAACATATTAAGAACAAACTAAGTACTTATCATATAATTTAGAAATTAAATAACAAAAATTCGTCATAGGTTTCATCCCCTTCAGTTATCTGAAGGGTTTAGTTCATAACAAAATAAGAAAACATCTCAAGAGAAAAGATAAAACAAAACATAAGAAGTCCCTAAAACCCCCTGAAGGAATTGAAGAGGAGATCCTCTGTCTTGAGTAGAACTTCGGCTTCTTGAGATGGATCAAACTAGCTATTTTCGAGTAATTTCCTGAATAAAAACTTTGGCAAAAATCTCTGCCTAAAACTCTCTATTTCGGCTTCTGCCGAACTCTCTTTTTTAGTTGCTACCGTGGGTGTTTATATAGGCTTGGAGATGTTTTTACTTGGCTCCTAAGTATCCTAATTCAAGTAGAATTCCTCCTAGGATGTTTAAGTAGACTTAGGAATGTGTTTCTTTACCTCCAAGCATCCGAATCCAAGTGAAATTGCTCTTTCCCGCGGCAGGGGCACGGCCATGGTACACGCCCGTATAAATCGTCTTTAGGCTGTGTCTCGATTCTATCAATTGAGGCATGGCCGTGTGAAGTAATTTGACGAGGCACAGCTGTGTGGCTGGAAGTCCAGGCCATGTCGATTTCCTCTTTGGCCCAAATTGGCCCGTTTTAAGCCCGTTATTCGTTCTTTTCATCCTCGAGTGCTTTCTTGAGTATAAACATGAAAAGAAAGGATTAAAAGCACCTTTTTACATAAATCAAGGGCTAAATCATCCAAAAGCATACTAAATATGGGGTTAAAATATGTTACTTTTACGGTTTATTAGTACCCAGAAACTGAAACACTAACGTAGGCTAAATACGCCTCACACACTTTCCGAACCATTTTTTTTGCCACTAGAGCGAAGATTACATTAGACAAGTAATCTCGACACTCACCGATCACAACCACTTCCTTGCCATCCTCTGTTCTTAGAACAACCCTCTTAATCGCACAGTCCAAACTAACTCGGTACTCAACTAACCAGTCCATACCCAAAATTAGGTCGAACTCCCCAAATGGTAGCTCCATCAAATTTGCTAGAAACATAGCCCTTTGTACCTTTAATAGAATATTCATATATGGTCTACTAACCCGAATAGATTGCCCCAACTATAGTAATCTCACCAGAAATACACTTAACAGAAATCCCCAAGTTCTCGAAAATAGAACTAGCTACATAGGAGTGTATAGAACCTATGTCTATCAAAGTAGTATATGGAGAATCAAAAATTAAAAACGTACCCGTGATCACATCAGGGGTGTCTCTGTCCTCTCGGTGTCGAGCAGGATAAACCAGTGCGACTGTTTTGCCTCAGTCTGATTAGTACTTCTACCCGGTGCTCTCTGTCCTTAGCCTATACCATTACCACCCTAGCCGGTCCACAGCCCCTAGGTGGCTGCTATACTGCCCTCTGAGGTTGAATTAAACCCCGTCCAGAAGCTTGTATCTGATCAGCATGATGCAGACAATCTCTAATCTGGTGCTCTAATGACCCACATCGCAGACAAGCCCATAATCTCCTCCAACATTCGCCCGAATGACGCCTACCACAATCACTACAAAGCTGAATCCTAGAAGGAGCAACAGGAACCCCCACTCTAACAGGCCCATCAAGTCTAGCTCGTTTCTTAGACTTCTAAATAGAACTAGAGGGCCCTAAATCCCTCTTATTCTTGCCTCTCTCTTGGTCTCTATTCTGGCGCTCTACGCGCTTAACCTCTTAGGCGATCTTCGTCTTATCCAGAAGAACAGCAAACTCACGATCCCTCTGCGGAGGAATCAAAATTCTCAAACTATCCCTCAAACTGTCCTCAAAACAAATTTATCACCTCGAGCGTAGTGGCTCAATCTTAGAAACTCGGCCTCACACTCGGCCACAGACTCATGAACTCATGCCTATGAGTATTAACATAGCTCGCGCCCACATATTTTCCCTAGAAGGCAGTTTTAAAGTAGTCCCAGTTCAGAAACCATGTGTAGTCATAAACCCTCATCAATCGACAACCACCACTAACATAGATTGGGATAGTGCCTCATCCCCAGCCGAGTGGCTTTGAGACCTAGTCTTAGTAGCAGGTGAAACCGGTGTCTCACTCGTATCCGAATTTGACATACTATCCAGAGAGGAAGACTCAACTTGAGCCCTGCTATGACGCCTGCCACGCCCACGAATATCATGATCACGAGTTCCATGAGTGCTTATTGTATTTTTTGATTTATCTACATTATAAAATTTTATCTATCAGTTCTAGTGTTTATTAGTAGATATTTTATGCTTAAGTTTTTAGAAGTTCAGGAATATTTTAGAGGTTTCAGTCTCTAATTAACTCAGTACAGTTTCAAAAAGTACTAACTATAGTGTTTTTAAATTCAGAGATACTTACAGGATTGGCACCGGTGACTCGGTGTACCACATACTCATTTAGGTTAAAATAAATTTTGCTTGAAACTAGTCTTTTCCAAATGAAATTTTGGAACCCAAAATTCACAGCCCAAATTTTGTAAGTTGGCTCTGATACCACTAAATGTAACACCCTTAACCCGGCCTAGACGTTATGACTGAATTTGGGAGTGTTACGAAGAAGGGTTTTAAAATTGACGATACTTTGAAAAGGAAACCATGTGTAGTTCTTTGATAAAACGTCCAAGTTTTATAAAACAAAATCGTTTATATATTACAAAAATCGTTATAAGTTGTTCTTTAAAGTTAACCATTTATTTGCGTAAAGTATTTTTGTCAACGTTGTGGAAAAGAAAGCAAATCCAAATCCAAAAGTTAAAACCATAAATTCTAGAGAGTCCCAAAAATTACAAAATCTCAAGAAAATCATATTTTAAAATAAAATCAATAATACTAATTTAAAATAGTTCTCTACCGAGTGGTCACCGCTGAGTCTCCGTCACACTGACCTGCCTAAGTCTGTGGATTACCTGAATAGAATAGAAAAACAAATGTGAGTTTTCGTAAACTCAGTGTGTAACCCGACAGAAATAGTCATGCAACATACACAAAATTTCATAAATAGTCGGATACAGATTCAGACCTAAGTCCATAACGGATGCAAATATCAGAGTCAGATAAACATAACATATATTTAGAATCTTACCCTAATCCTCTACACACCATTTCTGGCCATCCAATTATACAATGTGGAGTTAAAAACACCCACCCATCCCAACACACCATATAGTGTTGATGTGACACATAACAGAATAATATGCAGCTAAGTTGCCAGATAATAGGCGAAAGGTCGCCATACAGATCATTTCCTCCACATATGCAAATCTCACCCAAAACACAAATACAGAATACTGATGCAAACGTACCAGAATAAACATGCTCAACATGCTCGTATATAGATAAATACATACTTACAGTCAGGCATACATATAAGCTTCCTACTCAAATCAGACTATCAAATCACATGTATAGGGTTTGGTTTGCCCTTATCGATCCTACGGTAGGTCCACAGTCGATCGAAATGACCCATGCAACCCTAGGGAAAATTTTAAAATTTTAGGTTTACATGATCGTGTGGACCCACACACCCGTATGGCCCACACGCCCATAATGGCCTTGCTTGTGTGGCTCTCACGGCTTAGCCCCAAACCCACACGCCCAATCTGGCCTAGCCCATGTAGCCCACAAAGCCACACTCACACTATTACATGATTGTGTCATGCGTATGACCATACCTTTGTTAGTCACACGGTCGTGTGTCGCACACGGCTGACCACACGCCCATGTAATGTCGACAGATTCCATTTTCAGCTTTCACTGAATCTTGATTTTTGGTGTTAGGAGTACACACCTGATATGGTTTTGATGCGAAAACACTCCTAAGACCACCAGAACCTAAAATTAACATAACAACTCCCAAAATCAATATTAATCTCAATTAAGCCGAACCAACGAAATCGACAACGATGAAGTTCCAGTGTTCACTTGCTTTCCTTGAATGAATCCAGCTACAATTTTGCAAGAGGAGAACCACGTTCCTCATAATTCGCTACTGTCAAACCCAAAAATTAAGTTAACGAAAAGCAAAACTGACTTAAATAAACTTTAACCAAAGCCCCGAATCTAAGAAGAAACTCACCACTTCTGCTTACCTAAATGAGCAAAGCAATCAGATATTCGAATTACGCAATTATGAAAGGAAGATTTTGACAGAACAAGGAAAAAGGAGAAAAAAAAAAGAAAATTTTTGATAGGAAAGAACAGTATGACGTTAGAACTAGGAGAGAGAAATTTTTGGGAAAAATATCAAATAAAAATAAAATAAAAGATTCAGTCAAATCCCACTACATCCACATCCCTTAACCACTTAACTAACTCAAAATCCCACTACCATTGAACCATTATCAACCGTTGACTCCAAAAATTATCACCCACACTCGCGCGGGAATTCGAACATAGGATCTCTAGCAAGCTAACACCTTACCACCCAAACTAGTAGGCTCATTCTGATATGAGTTTACCAATAATATTTCATAAACCCACCTAACAGGGTAAGGCTAAAACAAAAAAAAAAAAATTTGAAAATGTGAGACTTGAAAACCTAATACCCCAAACACACACCCGGAACACTTAGCCACTGAAACAAATACACATTTGTGTTAGGATTTACAGAAACATAAATAAATTATTCAGGGCATTACAATAATGAAACAATGGAATGAAGTGATTACAAATGAGGGGGAGGCTCTCTACTTATAGTTGAGCTCCCCCAAAACCGACGATCAAGATCAAGTTACATCGACGAACGAGATTAGCTTATCCCTTGATTTTAGGGATTTACAAGATTACACCATATAAAATCTAATCTAATCTTTACAAGATATGATTCCTATCAATCTTCTGATATTAGCTTCCAAATTTACCAAGATAGCCTTATGTTGCCATATCTTCATTATCGAGCCATCCAGGCTTTATTCTGATAGGCTTCTCCAACAGCTTACTGAATCGGGCCAGTTCTTGTGGACCAAATGATCCCCATCAACCAATAGACCTCTATTGGATGTATTTGGTGCAATGGTCATGGGCTTTGCACTTTGGCCCGTGACACATGCATGTATTTCCCTCCATTTGGTTCCTTTTATTTCTTCTCTATGTAATAGTTTTTTTTTTATAGTTTTCTGATAGCAAGATAAATTTGTGTTTTTAATGTATTTATTTTTGGCTAATTATCTAATAAGGTGCTACAAAACTTGGGTTTTTCTTATCAAGAACGAAATTGGGGTGCCAAAATTCAAAATCATACAAAAATGGCTAAATTAACACAAAAAGCAAAGAGGAGGGCCAAATTGAAGGATTAAAGATTTAGCGGCTGGATGGATAAAGATTAGATTATTTTTTATATTGTCAATATCCTGGAAATAGTTTGAATTTATCTTTAGTTTAAATTTGAAATTTAAAATTTTATTTTTTATTTTTAGTTGATATTATCTTAGGATAAACATGTTGAATTTAGCATGAGAAATGTGTATAAATACCTAATGTTGGTAACACTTGAGAACACACTTGGCTTTTGGAATTAATCAATTTGTTTCCTTCTTTTCTTTTATGCGTTAGTAGCTTTGTATTCTATCATTCATTCATTTTTTTTTTCATTTTCAACATATTGGTTTATTTGTCTTCCAAGCCCTTTCCTCTTTCCACTTTCCATAATTTCGATTAAAACCATTTCTATAGACCATCTAGAATGATTTATTTCATGATTAACTAATCTCTTTTAGCCTTAGTCTGGTTACCGCTCTGACGAAGTAATCATTAGATATAAACCCACACTAAATACTTTTCAATATGGTATCTGCTATCTCTTCGGTATATAGGATAGTACAAATTCATCCCTTAAAGTTGATTCAATTTCAATTCAAAAAGCACGTGTTAGGTTAGAATCGTTTGGCGTACAATTAGGAAGTTGAGTTGGTTGTGCTGTATTCAAAATCCCTCGAACAAATTAGCATGTTTAATTGGAAAAAGCTAGTTGGATTTCATCAAGGGAGATAGTGATTGGATTTAAATGACCCATACAGTTAAAGTCGTTATTCAAGTTGGGCTTTTCAAATCGTAAGGTTGTCAAAGTCTTAAATTATGGGCACGTGTCACGTGGTTAGAAATTCGAAAAGGGTCAATTTACAGGTTGTATTGGAACCGACTACAAAGGGGTTAGTTTTTTGGATCTAGGTGTATACCAAACAATGGCTTAGGTCATCCCTAGGTATCTCAATATTCACAACTCTAACAAACCAAACAACCACAAAGTTAACAATTTATTATTCATACTAGCATGCTCGTTTCCTTGTATTTTCTATATCATTTGGAACATTCAATTGCTTAATACATATTTTACAGTGTAATATATAGATATTATTAGTCTAAAAATATAAAAAATTAAAGTCACCTATTCTCATGCCAAATTTATTGTAATTACAAGCAACCTATGTACTTGCTCCTAACCAATCACTTGTATTTCTATCGACTTAAGCACACAAATGAAAACAAAATTAAAAAAAAACATAAGAATTTAAATCAAATTTTCTATGTCACCCCCACACTTTAGATAACACATTATCCTCAATGTGTAGCCCCTAAAAAGATAAGGAAAGAAGTTACCCGATTTATCGTGCTAGTTCCATAGGCTATTGGTGGGTGCTTCCTCCGTTGCTTGATGAAAGCTCCAATTGTTGTGCCTCCTCCATGTGGGGTTCCTACGTAAAAAATTAGAACATGACACAAAACAACTAATAATCTAATATTAATCTTACTCCTAAAAAGAATCAAATTAAAATCATCCAAGAATTTATACAATCTTTAAAAATAAAACTTAAAAGGTTCAGTTATTCTCCTCAAAATCCATCTCATCATCTCCTTCTCATCGTCATCCTCTCCTTCCTCTTTGCATTCACACGCCTCTTCCCCTTGCTCAAGATGCGCCGGCCCAAACATATATGGCGTATAATTAGGTACCATAATATTGATCTGTAGTGCAAACTCCTAAAAGATTGGGCCTGATTCTTGCATCCAATGTATCATCCAATTCAACTTTGGATGATTGCACTCTCCAACTTCATTTTGAGTTATTGATTTTGTTTTCCTTTGAGACGAAGCCAAGGTGGCTATTTCCTATTCTTGGCATTTGTTCCACTCTTTTATTTGTTTTGTCCTAATTTTAATGTATTATGGAAATAGAGTGTCATCGATGATGCTTCGTGATGGCTTCATTGATTGTTCTGTGGATGCCATTGGAACGCCTACTTTTTTGCATAAATTCATCACTATGTGGGGGAAGAAAACTCCCACTTTCTGGCCACTAACATATCTCTTCATATTTGGCAGATCCATTTCCCGATACATATATGTTTTTTTTTTTTGCAAAATAGCATAAAGCAAAGCTGCTCGAAAAGTATTGACATTAGACACATTTAAAGTAGAAACAACTCGTGTGCATAAAAATTGAATCCACATTTTAGCTTCAATAAAGATTATAGCTTGAAAAAATGAGGTTGGGATATTGGTACCTGGATGATTGATGGAGCTCGAAACTAACTATTATTTCGATAAAGGCAAGCTCACCTATCGAACAATAGTATAGTTATGGTGAGTCCGGAATACCGTATCCTCAAGGACTAAAATTACTAGTAATAACTATCTTCTTATTATCTAGCCTAATAATTAAGGGGATTTATTTTTAATCTAAAATTAAATAACTAATTTAACTAACTAAATGACTATGAACGTGATAGAGAGTGAATTGGGAAAATACTTTTGGACAACTTATATGAGATAGGCAATACCTAAGGAAGAATCCACCTAGACTTCACTTATTACTTTTGATTCATATGATTTGTTCACTTGACTTAATCCGTAGAAATCCCTGATTTATGTTAATATCTCTTTCAAGACTAAAAACAACTGACTCTAGGTTGATTAATTGAAATCTCTTTCTAATTAAACCCCTATTGTCGCATTAACTCGATTTATAGATCCCATTATTAGATTTGACTCTAATCCGACAGATTTTCGTCGCCCTATTTCTAGGGTTGCAATCAACTCCGCTTAATTGTGTTGATATTCTCTTAAATAGGGACTTTTGCTCCACTGAAAAGCACATTCGACTTGGATTAATAACCTGAATTATCAAAACCAGAATAGAAACTCACAATTAAGAATAAGAACAAGCATTTATCTTATAAATCAGATAATAATAAGATTCATCTTAGGTTCCATCCCCTCAGGTATTTAAGGGATTTAGTTCATACTAATAGAGGGAAACATATTAGAATAGGGAAAACAACAAAAACATAAGAAAACCCAAAAATTTCTAAACTTGATGGGAGATCCTCGGTCTTGATGGGGATCCTTCTCCTAAGCTGTTCCCGACGGCTGTCTTGGAGTATTTTCTGCCTTCTACTCGGCGTCTCTTCAACGTCCCCTTTTAGGTTGCCTTCTAGGGTGTTTATATAGGCTTTGGAACACCTCTCTTGGCCCACAAGTAGCTTATTTTGAATAGAATTCATCTTTGATAAGGCAGGGACATGCCCGTGTGACACGTCCGTGGTGGACTCTTTTGGCCGTGGTTGATTCTGCTCGCTACACACGGCTGTGTGATCTGCCCGTGGTCGATAGTCCAGGCCGTGTGGTTTCTGATGTAGGTCTATTTTGTCCCTTTTTAGCTCGTTTCTCGTTCTTTTCGTCTTCTTAAGCTCTCCTAAGTATAAAACATGAAATTAAGGGATTAGGAGTATCAAATTCATCAAATCTAATGAAAATTCATCCAAAAATAAGCCAAGCATATGGTTAAAATATGTGTAAATTATGGTTTATCAAATATCCCCACACTTAAGCGTTTGCTTGTCCTCAAGCAAAATTCTAAACTCACAATTAACTTCTCTCAATTCATAATTCTCATCAATAATGTTTCATCATAAGTTATAGATAATTCATACTTGGATAATTTAACTCAAAGAGTCCTAAAGATTCAAACAATCTAAGTCATCAATTTTTATAGCACGAAAACATAGGTGTTTCCCCTTACCTCAATAATTACCTTTGATTCAAATTCGACAAGGATTGACATCCTCACTAAGGATTCACTCAAATCACTCAAAGTGTTTAAGGTTCAATTTAAGCACTCAAAAGTCAAACATGAAGAGTTATTGCCATAGGCTTGCATGAAAATCAAATCTCCACCACTATAAAATAAGATGATACACAAATCAAAAGGTCTTTTTTAAAAAGGGTTGTAATGGGCTCGGGTTAAAGGTGTGGACAAAGGCTGAATTGACGGGTTAGAATCGAGATTGATTTGACAATTTACCTAACTAGAAATAATGAACTAATAACTACTAATTACATCAATTGAAAACTTATAATAATAACACGAGCTTCTTCTCAAAATATGATATTAACTGTTTAAGTTTAAATAACATAGAACTAATAATGAATGAATTTTCAACTCTTTTTTTTAAGAACATACAATAATAAGATAGAATTTAACAACTGAAATAAAGAACATAGTTAGGAAACTGCTCAAATCAAACCTCGACATAAGGGCAGTCAAAGTAGGGTAAGTAAAAATTTGGTTTTGAGTTAATATTAAAGGTTAAGTCAAGAAATGGTTTATTAGGATCAAAGGGGTTCACTAGGGGTTAATTATGAAAGTAGGCTTTTTATGGAGTAAGTAGGTTAAAACCTAGGTGCCTTTATCATCTCAGTATATCAAATCAAAAGTGTGGTCTCGACATGCATAATCGAAGCAAGTTCTAGAATAACCAATCAATGTTGACACACTAATAACCAATAAAGTGAGCAAGAAAAGATATATGCTCTAAAGGCTCAAAATCTCACAAAAATTATGGTTTTTGATGTCAATCTTGCAAATTTCAAACTTCAAAGTAATATTTAAATTTAGGAAAACAACCTAGAAATTTAATTCTAAAAATAGACTTATCATGCTTGATTCTCTAATATCTTAAAGTTTAAAATATCAATGCACAATTACCTATGACTTATTTCAAAACATATCAACAAAAATCATAAATCAGTAGAAGTTTCATTCTAATAGTAAATGAGAAAATTACTTAAGAACAAGACAAAATTTAGGGATTTTTCTGGTAATGAAATCAACCTCCCCATAATTAAGATGTACATTTTCCTCAATGTATAAAGATAGATAATGACAATATAATAAGAAAATCATAAGATAGGGAGAGAGGTGAAACTTTCTGAATTTTGGATGGAGTCAAAGAAAAAAAATCTGGTAAATTTAGGCAGAGGAGGTGAATACTCCGGTGGTGGTGTGGTGATTCCCTAATAGCCTTTTGAACCTAAATTAAAGAAATCAAAATATAATAATATAAATTAAGCACAAGAAAGATAAAGAGAAGGAAAATAAATGAGAATAGAAAGGAAACAGAAAAAATAAACAGACTCAAAGGTCCTTGTCTTGTCGAGGGAATGAAGCAGTCGGCATGAACTTATATAGAGCGGTCGCGCACAGGGAAACCGTGCTAGGATCCTTTCGCTTCTTCGACATGGGGATGGTGGTGAAAAGAAAGAGTGAGGGAAAGGGGGAAGGGAAAATGAAAGAAGATAGTTGAAAACGAAAGGGGTGTGGTGGTTAGGGTTTGGAAAAAGAAGAAATTGGGGAGAATGTGAGAAGAATGGGGGGTTTTAAATAGGAATCAGGGATCTAGTGGTTGCCCATGTTCGTGTTCCATAGGCGTGCTAGGTCACATGGCCGTATCGCACGGCTGTGTGGTGTCTCGTTTGTTTCTCCCACGCTTGTGTAGATGTTCCCACGCCCATGTTACTTAATCAGTGTCGACCACGGCCATATCGCGTGGCCGTGGCATTTTATTTTCGTCTGTGGTTTGGGGATGTTTCGTCCTTGGTTTGCACGGTCTTGGCCACGCCGATGTACCTACTCGTGGTGTCCACACGGCCACGGCCATGCCCATGTGAAAGGTCATGTGGCAGGGAAACCTGCGCTTTATTAATTGGGTTAGTTTTTAGTTAGGTGCTAAAAATCAAAAATATAAAAATTAATGGGGTTAGTGCTCAGGTTGCCTCCCGAGAAGCACTAGTTTTGAAGTCTTAAGCTAGACTTACCTCTCATTCGCATAATCATAGTGGTTTGAAGAGTTGAAACTCCTCATTCTTGCTATCAATTCGGTTATCGATATATAGTTTAAGTCGAGTGGTGTTTACCTTAAAAGTGTCGAATATAGGATTAGTTATCTCGACTGTTCCGTATGGGAAGACATTCAGTACTGTGAAAGGGATCTCTTCATTTGTATTAAGGTCCGAAGTGGCGATTCAAGGGTCTTTCTTATCCAATAATACCTTATCTCCGATTTTAAATTGGGTTGTCCCATCCTTAAGTTTGACATGGTTTTGCTTTGGTTCATCATGTTTCTCCGGTTTCTCCTTGTCATGTGCCTTCCACTCGTCTAGTTCATCGATCTGAAGCCTTCGCTCCTCATGAGTTATTTCTTTGTTAGCAAGAGGTCTAGGATCTGGCTCAATTGTGTAATTTCATGGTGCTTCCTGAAAAGATGGTTGAACCAAATGGTCATTAATAGAATTTATGTTCTCACCTTTATTGCTCGATGTCCTAGTCGAGTCAAGAGCTTGAAGAGTGATCGTTTTGTCACCTGCACAAAGTGTGAGTTCACCTGTACCAACATCAATTCTAGTTTTAGCAGTTGCTAGAAAGGGTCTTCCTAAAATTAAAGGAACATTGTTGTCCTCATTCATGTTTGAAACAACAAAGTCTACTGGGAATATGAATTTATCAATTTTTACTAGTACATCCTCAATTATACCCCTAGGAACTCTGATAGTTTTATCAGCCAATTGAATGCTCATCCTAGTTTGTTTGGGTTTTCCCAGACCTAGCTGTTTAAACATTTTATAAGGCATAACATTTATGCTTGCCCCTAAATCTACTAAAGCATTATCAACAGATAAACTACCAATTAAGAAAGGAATTGTAAAACTCCCTGGATCTTTTAACTTTTACGGTAGTTTATTTTGTAAGATTGCTGAGCACACTGCACTTATCTCCACATGTGACGGCTCGTCTAACTTCTGTTTGTTTGTCAAGAGCTCCTTTTAAAATTTTCTTGAATTGGGCATCTGCGAAAGAGCTTCAAGAAATGGTAAGTTAATATGTAATTTATTTAGAAGTTTAATAAATTTATTGAATTTTTCATCTGTCCAATCTTTCTTCATCGTATTGGGGTATGGCACACGAGGTTGGAACTCTGTAATTACCGATTTTGGTTGATCATGGCTTACCTCAACCTTACCTTCCTCTACCATATTCTCTTGTCGCGGTTTTGGTTCATCTAACCCTTCACTATCGTGAGCAATAATGGCATGAATTTTCTCCTTTGGGTTAGTTTCAGTGTTGCTTGGCAAGCTACCTTGTGGTTGTTCAGATATGAGCTTAGCAAGTTGTCCTAATTGGTTCTTGATCCCTTGAATCGATGCTTGTTGATTTTTGAGTGTTGTTTCGGTGTTTTAGAAATGAATTTTTAACACCGCGATAAATTTGGTTAGCATCTCTTCAAGGTTCGGCTTTTTCTCTTATGGGTAGGGTTGCTGTTGAAAGCTTGGAGAGGGTTGTTGTCTCTGGTTTCCTTGGCCACCCCATGAGAAGTTTGGGTGGTTCCTTCAACTTGGATTGTAAGTATTACTATAAGGGTTATTTTGAGGTCTAGAATTATTACGCATATAGTTTATCTGTTCGTTCTCCATACCAGTGTTGTAGGGTGGATATTCTGTATTGTTCGTCCCTCCTCCGTATATATCGCACTGCATTACTGGATGTACCTGCGAAGAACCACACAGACTATCAATCTTTTTATTTAACAGTTCTACCTGATTTGATAGCATGGTCACTGCGTCGAGGTTGAAAACACTGGCAGCTTTTGTTGGCTTTGTCCTCATAACTTGCCACTGATAGTTATTCAGTGCCATTTCTTCTATAAACTCATAAGCCACTACAGGGTCTTGTTATTTAGGGTTCCACCGACGGCTAATTCAATCAACTGCCTAGTTGAGGGGTTTACACCGTTATAAAAGGTTTGAACCTGTAGCCACAGAGGTAACCCATGGTGAGGGCATCTCTTTAATAGATCTTTATATCTCTCCCATGCGTCGTAGAGTGTTTCTAGATTTATCTGCACAAAAGAAGAAATATCATTCCTCAACTTAGCCGTTTTAGTCGGCGGAAAATATTTTAACAAAAATTTTTCGGTCATTTGGTCCCATGTAGTGATTGATCCTCGTGGTAACGAGTTTAACCACTGTTTAGCTTTGTTCCTCAATAAAAAGGGAAACAATCGAAGGCAAATGACATCATCAGAAATGCTTTTAATTTTGAAAGTGTTGCAACACTCTAGAAAATTTGCCAAGTGATTGTTTGGATCCTCATCCTGCAAACCATCAAACTGAACAAATTGCTGAATCATCTGAATAGTGTTAGGTTTCAGTTCAAAATTATTTGCAGCAATAGCAGGTCTAACAATACTTGATTCGGTTCCTATTAAATTAGGTTTAGCATAATCATACATAGTACGAGGAGTAGGATTTTGATTCACTGGATTTGCGGCAACCATAGGAGGTAACGGATTATTATCAGCCATCTCTTCGGTATTATTAGTATCGTCCTCTTTCTATTCTTGTATGTATTGTAGGCTTCACCTTATTTCTCTTCAGTTTCTACGAGCGGTACCTTCTATATCACTATCGTAAAGTAATGATCGTGATGAGTTCCTTCTAGTCATAAACTAGAGTTACCTGCCAGAAGCAAATAAAGGAAAAAAAATTAGTAAAGAAAATAATATTAATAAAAATAAATATATAAATTGCAAAAAAGTAAAAAAATGGCTAAAATAATTAAAATTTAGTGCTCCTAATATCTTAGTCCCCGAAAACGGTGTCAAAAACTTGATGGAGCTTGAAACTAACTATTATTTCGACAAAGGCAAGCGCACCTATCAAATAGTAGTATAGTTATGGTGAGTCCAGAATATCGTATCCTCAAGGACTAAAATTACTAGTAATAACTATCTTTTTATTATCTAGCCTAATAATTAAGGGGATTTATTTTTAATCTAAAATTAAATAACTAATTTAACTAACTAAATGACTATGAACGTGATAGAGAGTGAATTGGGAAAATACTTTTGGACAACTTATATGAGATAGGCAATACCTAAGGAAGAATCTACCTAGACTTCACTTATTACTTTTGATTCATATGATTTGTTCACTTGACATAATCCGTAGAAATCCTTAATTTACGTTAATATATCTTTCAAGACTAAAAAAAACTAACTCTAGGTTGATTAATTGAAATCTCTTTCTAATTAAAACCCCTATTGTCACAGTAACTTGATCTATGGATCCACTTATTAGATTTGACTCTTATCCGGCAGATTTTAGTCGCCCTATTTCTAGGGTTGCAATCAACTCCGCTTAATTGTGTTGATCTTCTCTTAAACAGGGACTTTTGCTCCACTGAATAAGCACATTCAACTTGGATTAATAACCTAAATTATCAAAACAAGAATAGAAACTCACAATTAAGAATAAGAACAAGTATTTATCTTATAAATCAAATAATAATAAGATTCGTCTTAGGTTTCATCCCCTCAGGTATTTAAGGGATTTAGTTCATACTAATAGAGGGAAACATATTAGAATAGGGAAAACAACAAAACATAAGAAAACCCAAAAACTTCTAAAGAACTTGATGGGAGATCCTCGGTCTTGATGGAGATCCTTCTCCTAAGCTATTCTCGATGGCTGTCTTGGAGTATTTTCTGCCTTCTACTCGGCGCCTATTCAACGTCCCCTTTTAGGTTGCCTCCTAGGGTGTTTATATAGGCTTTGGAACACCTCTCTTGGCCCACAAGTAGCTTATTCCGAATAGAATTCATCTTTTCTACGGCAGGGACACGCCCGTGGTGGACTCCTTCGGTCGTGGTCGATTCTGCTCGCCACACACGGCCGTGTGATCTACTTGTGGTCGATAGTCCAGACCGTGTGATTTTTGATGTAGGTCCATTTTATCCCTTTTTGGCCTGTTTCTCGTTCTTTTCGACTTCCTAAGCCCTCATAAGTATAAAACATGAAATTAAGGGATTAGGAGCATCGAATTCATCAAATCTAATGAAAATTCATCTAAAAATAAGCCAAGCATGGAGTTAAAATATGTGTAAATTATGGTTTATCAATGATATTTTAATTCACCCCTTCTTTTTGTTTAAAAGTTTAAAATATGTGTCTCGAAAATACTCTAAGTTAGTTTCATCAATAAAATCATTTTCATAGTATAGAGCATTATAAAAGTCACAAATAATTCGAGGGTTTATTCGTACTTCCTTCCCCCGTACATGTACTGCTTCCCACATATGACTTTTGGTATTTCTAGACTCTTGGTCCCATAAAGATGCATAAAACCCTTGAACAACCGGAACCACAACAATAACTTTTGGAATCATACAAAAATGTTCCCAATTATGATATCAAATTAAAGGCCCTATTTTTCTAATAAAAAAATCTAAAGGCCCTATTTTATTATAAATAATTATCGACAAATCAAATCCCTACTCTTGAATAAAGGTTTTTCCTTAAAGTTCTACAAAATATTTTTTAACATTCGGGTTTGAGAAATTAGAGGGGTTCAAAACCGTCGATGATTTTGTTTCATTAGTTCTTTGAACCTTCTTAGGAGGCATGGAACTATAACAGCCCAATTTTCAGTGGTGACGGAATAGTGGTTTAGGGACCAAAAATTTCCTTCGTATCGACTCGTAAATATTATTTTTAGAATATTTATAGAGTCATTATAGTCATAATAAAATTTGGTTTAGAAATATCAACGTTTAAATAGTTAATTAAAAGAAAAGGACTAATTTGTAAAAGGTGCAAAATTTAGTAATTATTGTATTTAATTGATTAAATAGCTTAAAAAGTAAAAGAGTAAGGACTCAAGTAGCTATTATACCTAGTTAATGTAGTAAGACGGCAACATGGTTTAAATGAATTAAAAATTTAAGTGATTAATGGCATTTTTGTAAATAAAACCAAATAAAAACAAAATTAAGTAAAGAAAAAGTCTTTCTTCTTCATTCTTATTTTTCCATAGTCAAAAATTGAAGATGGTTTAAGCTAGGAGAATTGGCCAAGTCTTTTACCTTGCATGTGAGTGTTTTCTATACCTATTTCTTGTAATTTTTATGTTTTTGAGATCGTTGCAACTAGGTCCAGCTAGCCCATACCTTCATTTTTTATTCTATTAAAATTTTTAGAAGTTTCCATTGATGAATATTGAATGTTCTTGATGAATACCATGTATTTGGAGCTTTGATTATGTTATTTGATGAATTTGTAAAGTGATTTTTGTTAGATTTGATTTTAAGATTAAATTGTGAAAATGTCAAAATTTTAGGGTTTAATAGTGAATTTAGTGATTATTCGAGACTATTTAAGGGCCTATTATATTTGGATAAAATATTAACTTGAGAAAAATTGGTTAATTTAGTGAATTTCTTGTTAAGGGACTAAATTGCAAAATGGTAAAAGTTTGGGGTAATTGTATAATTTTGAAACATAAAAGGGTATTAATTGTGAAATGGTTTGAAAATGAAGTATATGCTGATAAATGAAGAAATTTTTTAGATCAAAATCCCGTAGATACTCATGGAAAAGGAAAGGTAGCGGAATAGTCCCTAAACTTCTACAATGACTACAATTCAGTCTAGGTAAGTTCGTACGGTTAAAAATTAACATTTGTATTAATTGGTGATTGGAATTATATATATTCTATTGTTGGAAATGAATTATTGTTTGAGTTATAATATTGAATTTGATATTCGGTTTGAATTGAACGCGGGATTTGAGTACATTTTGTGTTTCGGTGTATGATGGGGGTTTGGAATGGAGATGGTATTGGAGGGAGATATCAGCATATTACCCAAGTAAACCAAGGTTCAGCATTTGTTGCGAACTCTCGCGTTTTACTTTCTGTTTGGCGTGATTCGGGTGGATCAGCTCTTACTAGCTTCTGTTAAGCTCTTACAAGCTTTTGTCGGTGTGTTCGGGGGGGCAGCTCTATGAGCTACTGTTGATGATGTACTCTTACCTGTAAGTCGTTCTTCGAATGGAAAATCTCGGTAAGTTAATCTGTTTAATGAATTTGAAAGATATGTTATTTATTTCATATTGAATTGAATACAAATGTATTTATCGATTGAAGTTGTGAATGGTAGGGAGTTCTCTTGGATGATTATTATTATTTGAATTATTATAGTTAGTTCGATAAGATTTATCGTTTAGCTCGTCGAACTTACTAAGCCTCATTAAGCTTACTTGTGTTGTTTAATGTCATTGTAGATTCTCGGAAGGTTGGATGATTGGATCGGCACTCAAGTACACTATCCAGCTTATCTCGGTAGTTTTTGAAACATTTAATTCAGATTATATGGCATGTATAGGCTGTTGTGAGGTTTTGGTTAATGTTAGGCTTATGTAAATGTTATGAATGATATTTTGTACAAATAACCAACTTACATATTATATGAGAATAAGGTATAGTTGTTATGCTAGTATGTATGGTATATATATAATTGAATTGTTGTGATTGTGGTACCTTTGATAGGTATTTTGATTAAGTATTGCATGAGTGAATTGATGAATTGAATCAATGTTTATTTTGTTGTAAAATTTTATATACTTGTGGTACCAATGAGGGTACATTGGTTAGGCACTTATTAGGTTGGTTTTGATGTGTTTTTGGCTCAATTAATGTCATTTTGAATTGGTATTTTGGTTGGTATTTGTGTTTGTTAAGGTCCAAGTAATTTGAAATGGTAAACTTGTGTTTTAAGGTTCATTTTGAGGCCACACGGCCTGAGACAAGGGCGTGTGTCTTAGCCATGAGTGACACACGGACATGCTACACGGCCGTGTGTCCCCTATAAGTTCAAGGCATACAAGTCAGGAAGTTACACGGCCTGGCACACGGGTGTGTGGCTTGGCCATGTGATCCAAGTCAAAGAGTTACACGGGCATGGACACGGGCTAGGACATGGCCGTGTGTTCCTATTTCAAATGTCCACACGGCCTGAGACACGAGCGTGTGTCTCAGCCATGTGAGTCACATGGCCTGGCCACACGGCTGTGTGACCCCTGCAGTTCAAAATTTTCAACTTTTTCCTAAAATTTCCAAATGTTTTTGATTTAGTCCCAGATTGTTTCTATAGTAGTTTTAGGGCCTCGAAGGCTAGATTAAGGGGCATTATGAATGTATTTGAATGAAGTTTGATTATGTTTGTATTAATGTATAATTTGAATGGTTTACTATTTTGTTTGTCCGATAATGCTCCGTAACCCTGTCCCGGCTACGGATACGAGTTAAGGGTGTTAGAGGAGCAGTAAAAAGTTAAATTAGGAACTCTTAACCTCATGTAAGTCGTGGAATTCATCGTAATGTTCATTTGTTGTTGTTTTGTTGAATGTTTCTCGTCCTTTCTTTGCACTGAATAAGAGAAAAAGAAAAATTTTCTAGTAAACTAAGGAGAAATAAAAAGTGAATTTTAGGGTTTTAAATGAAAAAGGGTTTTGAGTTTGAAAGAGTTTGGAGAAGTTTAGGATATTAAGAAGGATAAGAATAGGATTTAAAGGTGTTTTTATCCCTATTGATAAAAAATTACTTCTCTTTTAATCTCCTATTTCTTTTCTTCTTTACTCTCTTTCTTCTTTATTCTATAATACTCCCCAAAATATATTATATAACCGATAATTAACAATTAAACAAACCTTTGTTATGATTCGTTAACATTGAATAAATAATCAAAAGTAGTGAAAAAAAAAATGACTTTTTGGCTCTTTAACTTTACAAAAAAAAAAAAAAGAAGTCATTTTAACTTTTCATTTATTTTTCTCTTCTTTTAACCCTTAAAATTATATTTTTTGTCAAATCGTCCCAAAATAGATGAAAAAAATTTAACATTTGTCAACTTTACTGACATACACGTGAATTGCCACGTGGATGGCATGTCAACATTTAATTAAATTTTTAAAATTTAATTTTTTTATAATTTTATACTTTTTAAAAATAATTTTAATGCTTTTAATTTTAAAAATATTTTTATAAATTTTGAATTTTTAAAATTTTAAAATTTTCAAAAGTTAATTAAATGTTGACATGTTATCTACATGGTTATCTAAGTGAATGACATATCAATAAAGTTAAAAAGGCGTTAATTTTTCATTCAATTTGGAGCAATTTGAAAAAAATAAAAGTTTAAAAATTAAAAATAAAAAAATTAAATGAAAATTAAAATAATTTTTTTACGAAATTAGAGGATTAATTAAGTTATTATGCGAAAAAAAAAATAGAAGAGTTAATGAGAATTATACTAGCAGAGGGCTAATTGATATTGGAAACAATATGAATGCGCTAACGATTAAGAAAAATATGCATCAGCGCTTCATCTTGGTAAAACTTTTTCCTTTTGTATAAGTAGAAGAAGTTAAATTTTATATAGGTAGATTTATTAGGTTAATTATTACATTCATTATTTACTTGTTGGTGCGACTTAACATCATAAAATGAAAGATGCAAGGATTTTGAAGTAGTAGCTAATTTCATATTATCGAACTTTTACTCTGTGCACTAATCAATTAATATGCAATTAATTAGCAGTGGAAATTAGACATAATCACTAAATATCTATCTAATGCTATTAACTTGCAAAGTGAGATTGAGGAAACCAAAATCATTAAAAGTAAATAATTTATTAATTGCTTGCGAGTTGACACCATTCCGATATTGGTGACACTGATATGCTGCTTACAAATAAGAATAATATTTATAAAAATTAATTTTAATTTCAAATAAATAATCAAAATTAAAATAACACTTACCAGACCATAAGTTCAAAATAATGCCATCTATAAAAACCATTATTCCTTTGTAAAGTTTAGAAAAATTCGTCTGATGAGCGGCCCTGAAACTTTGCCCAATGACCGGATTGGTGAGGGAGAAGACTCCACCACCGATCGTAATACCAAAAAAGTTCGATTTAAAGATGGAAGTGATGACTCTCTGACCAATATGGTGGTTGAGCTGTCTCCGGCAAGCGGTGCTTCTTGGAAAGATAAAATCTTGGGAGGATTGACTTCTAACCCTCCTGATAGTGCTGCTAATTTTGATTTAAAGTTTGAAGAAGGGGATATTCGCAGATCCAACCTTAATGGTATTCCTACCATTGACTTTTCGGATCGCATTACCAAAATCTTGATCAAAGGAAAGGAACTCACTGTGGAGGTCAAATTGCTTGGGCGCAATATAGGCTAGGGGGCTCTGTTTAACCGTATCAATAGTCTCTGGAAACCTACACAATCCTTTCGTCTGATGGATGTTGCTAATGGATATTACCTTGTTTGTTTTCAGTGCAAGGTCGACTATGATGTGGTGCTGACACAAGGCCTCTGGATAGTGTTTGATATTTTCAAAGCCCTTCCATGGTTGATATTTTCGGTTGGAGAAGAAGGCCAAATAAAAAGATGATAACTTTTGCTTATATCATCTTATTTTATTCATTTTCTCCAGCTAATATCACCAACTTTTAATCATAATAAATGCACTTGTCCCCCATGCATCCTATGGCCGGCCAACACACTTAAACAAGGCCAAATTGGACATTTGGGACCTCCAATTAATAATCTATAGCTATTTGGCACCTCTAGCAAATAAAATAGAACTTTTGCACTTTATGCGATTTAGTCCTTTTTCACAATTTAGCTAGAAATCGCTAAAATTAAGGCACCAAAATTTTCATGCATCCTTAAAAACATGTTATAACACATAATATAACATGAAAATAATTTTTTCTAACCTCGAATTAGTGATTCCGAGATCACTATTCTGACTATCCCCTAAATCGGGCTGTTACATTTAACCCTCCTAATCAGATTTTAAACCCATTTCAATTAGGTAAAAGCATTCTTCATTGATTGGCCATTTGAAACCCACAAATCATGAAGCGTAAGTGCAATTAAGGGTAACTAGTTTGTTACTTCGACATAGTTGTTGGGTAAAGGTTATGAATTGATTAAATGAAGGAATTTAATCATTAATTAGCTACTTATTTTTCAGTATATTATTAAATTAGGTGCTGACCCAAACACCCCAAATCATCTGTAAAGGCGAAGAACAATTGTACGTGCGGTTTGCATCTATACAGTGTAAGGAATCAAACTAGTTTGGATTCATAAAATAGTTATAATTTCAACGATTGGTTTGAATTCATAAGTGGGTGTTTGGGGACAGGTTTAATGTTAAATTTATTGAATTTATACTGAATTTTGGTTTAGGTTCGTTTAAGGAATTATTAAGGAAAACTGGAAGATTCGCTAGTGTGCTGCGAGGAAGCGAAAAATAATGTGTGGGTCCTAAACTCATAAAATTGTTTGAAAATGTTAAATATAATGTTATATTTGATAAATTAGTTTTTTGATTGGATTGACTTAATAGCCAAATTATTGATTTTATGAGTGGCCGAACCAAGTATGTTTCGAGCAATAAAAGATCGACATGTTGGCAAGAAACCTAGTTTGATAGTATGGATGTTTGATTGAGTTTGTAATTGCATATTTGAGTTATGAGATATGAGAATGTTTGACTGAATGATATAATGTGTTGAGATATTAATCTTATGTATAATTTAAACACATGAGATATTTGTTATATTGTGTACTGAAAATGATGTTATTTATGTACAATGAAAATCCATAAAGTATGTGAAATTGAACGATATTGATTGATACCAACACAATCGTAATTTGAAAGATTGGAACACTGTTTCCATTTAATGAAAGTATGTGATTATTGAGGACATGCTGAGCATGTCAAATGAATGTGAAAATTATTGAGATATGATTATGTGTGAGATTGGTGACATATTGCATATGCATTGGGTTGGGATTTTGTGGTTGACGGAGGAGTTCCGTGGAGTACTGACAGCATATTAAATCTTCAATATTCGTAGTCAGTGCACTGCACATGAAGTACCGAGGGAATTGGCGATTTTATTGCATATTATATGTCATTGGCAATTGTATCGCACTATTTGATATCCAACAGATTTCCTGCATTATTGATTATTCGGTGGTTTTACTACATCACGCTACGCTCATAATGTTTTGGAGTTTGGCAGACGAGTTCTAGGGAACTTGTGGTGTGTAGCAGATGGTATAGGTAGGAACCTTTTTGCATTGCATCATGTGCACAACATATTCGAATGTTATTGATTTATGCTACGCATTGTATTTTGTTGTATTGAATGGTATCAAAATTAATGATTGTTACTCGAATGAATGATGACCTATGCTCATACACCATTTGACATCAATTTGATAATGGCTATGTAATGACATCAAATTCCTATGATGGTTCTATTTTCTTCTGCTAATGCTAATATGTTTCATTGTATTTGATATTTTTGCCCGTTTAAATAATTATTCAACTCACACTGAGCTTTTCATAAGCTCACCCCCTAATAGTGTTTAACTTTTTAGGTCAACCTCAAAATTAGGACCAAACTCGGCATTCGGAGAATCACCTTGGACCTTGAATTATTTTTTAATAAGTATTAATTAATCTTTATTTGTTTTGGTTTGTAACTTTTAATGACCTCTGGTCTGTGGCTTGATAACTTTTCTTTTGAGGATTTTTGCATGCATGGATACTCAGGCATAATAACCAGATAATGCATGATATTGGGCTTAAGTAAAATTTGATATTGTTCCCTAGTTTCCGCTGCATTACAAAGGAACCATTTTTGAAAAACAAATCAATAAGGCAACTAAGTTTTCAAAATAACTTGAAAAATGGTTTTTCCGCTGCATTAGTTTAACATCGATTTTTTTTTTCAAGAAGAGCGACAAGTAAACGGTTTTTCGAAAACAACACAATCAACAATAAATTGAATCCTAAGCATACACGGCCTAATGAATTAATGCTTTTAAGCTAACTCAAAGTTCAATTACAGTTTTCTCTAAAAATGAGTTTATTTAAAGTCTTCAAAAGTAACTTAAGTAAGCTTAGTCATTTCGGTGGCTAATGTAGCCTTCTCAATCTAGCCATAATGTCTAGGTCGGGTTTGAGAGGTTATAGTTTTTATCTTAGTAAGGTTTTAACAAGACATATTATCTTCCAATAGACATCCAAGGGGGAGTGTTATGAAAATCTTATTAAGTGGAAGTCCATCAAGATCAAGATAAGTTTTTATGTACTTTAAGCTATAATAGTATTTAGAAATAGATCTTTACTTCATTTATACTTCTTATGCCTATAAATAAAGACTTTGGAAAAGCTTTGTAAGTATTTCGATTGATCAATAAACTATTGTAATACCCTAACCTGTATCCGTTATTAGAATAGGGTTTCAAAGCATTTTCAAATAACCATAATCTAAATAATTCATTTCAAAATATTTCAAAAATTATAATATAATTCATCATTAACATGCATAATGTCCTTTATTCAAGCCTTCGAGGCCTAAAAATCACTTTAGAAACAATTTGGGACTAAATAGGAAACATTTAAAAAATTTAGGAAAAAGTTACAAAAATTTTAACTGCAGGGATCACACGGCCGTGTCCGTGCCCATGTAACTAACTGACTTGGGTCACACGGCCAAGCCATACCTTGGCAGTGTGACCCTTGAAAATGGCCTCACACGCCCACGTTCTAGTCGTGTGTCTCACACGGCCAAGTCAGACGCCTGGGTGTCTGGCCGTGTGGACCTAAAATGTGCCTTAAACCATAAGTTTACTATTTCCTACTTTTTTGGGCATTAAGCAACTCAAAAACAATTCGTTTAACCTATTCAAAACACAATCAAACACACTCAAAACATCCCAAAACAATTATCTTAAGTGCCTAACCAATGTACCCTTATTGGTACCACATTTATATCATCAAAACATATCATCAATGCATCATTCAAATCAAAATTTTCAACATGCCAAAATCCATCAATATTGCCTAGTCTACCTAAAACATCAACTTATATTCACATACACATAACAAGTATTGGTGCAAAACAACATACCAAATTATGGCTTCCAACACAAACATACATTTACATACTCAAATCAACATTACACTTATAACTTCATTTACAATCCATTCACAAAATAACTATTAACTAGACATCCTAGGTACATGCCAATACAAAAAGATAAACATCACCACATTTGAGATTGGGATCGTTGTTGGATGCTGAATCGGCGATCAAAAGAGAAGTAACTAAATGCGCATGGGAAAAACCAAAACCGTACGCTGAGTAAAACTCAGTGATATTTCTATAATCCGAACAATTAAAGATATAAAGATACAAAAATGCATAATTTGAAATATACAAACATACCATTGTCTAAGCTTATATTTGTCATATGCCATTATTTCAATTTCATGCATATTACCATATCATTTCATACCATATTCAATTTTCGCATACTATCATATTTGTTTTGTTTAACAAATATCTCATTACACATCACTAGCTATATAAATAGCTTTTCACATATCAATCCACATTTCATTTGGACAATGGCATTTTCCATTCCATATTCAATTTATGAGTACTTAACTCATAGATTTCATTTGTTCACAACATATTTCACATTTCATTTTCAATCCATTATCTCATTTCCATTTCACATATCATGTCATTTCAATATCATTTATAAAATTTTATTATTTATTTACCCTTATTAGCACGACTCAGACTCGGACGGATTCACGGATCCAACCAACACACCAATTGGCACCCAGTGCCTCATCTGATAAATCCGAAGTAACAATTGCGCCCAACGCTATATAAATTTGCGCCTAGTGTCTCATCGGTTAAACGAAGCAAATTGGCTCCCAGTGCCTCATTAACTCGAAGTCAAAGCAATCCCTGAACCCTTCCTATCCTATGGAGTGCCATTTATATTTGACTCAGCCGGATATAGTTAATAGGGTTCCATTGCACATTTCAAAAACAACCAATATCCAATGCTCGTATTTGCACATATATTCATTTTAATTCAATTAATCAATACATTCATAATGTATATACCAATTCAATCCATTTCAATCAACTATCAAAATTCCAAATACTCACCTCAATCACTTACCATATGCATTAAATTGAATTACAATAATTAACAACTAGGTTCGAATTTATAGAAATACAAACCGTGGATTCCGAGCTATTCGACGTCGATTTTATCCTTCCCCCTTTTAGTCGAGGATTTCGGTACGACGTTAGCTTTGAAATTAAAATAATTAAAACACATCAATACAACACAATTCAATTTCGCATTGACTATTTTAAATTTTTACTCAATATTTGCTTAAATTCCAATTTAGTCCCTAAACTGAGACTAATTTTTATTCTTCACATTTAATTCTATATTTTCATAAAAATTTCATTTTAAACTAAATTTAACTCCCAATTTTCAATTAAATCCTAAATTTCAAATTTTTCACAATTTATTCCTATTACGAGAAATTTACAATTTGTTCTACAATTTAATCTTTTCCATTTCTAGCTTAAAAATCTATCAATTTAATCCCTAATATTAAAGCTATTTAATAATAAAAACATTTAAAATCTTAATCAATGCTAAAATTACAACATGGGTCGGGTAGCCCTAGGTACCAGAATTCCAAAAATATAAAAATTACAAGAAAATGGACTAAATTGACTAACCAATTAGAGTTGAAAAGTTCAAAACCCCTTATGTTGTCGTCGGCCTCTTGTTCTTTCTCTCATTTCTTTCTTTTTCTTTTAATTTGCATGCATTCACTCTTTCTTTCCACTATATTTCTATTTTCTTTTATTATGTTTCTATTATAATATCATTATTATTAACATTATAATTAAAGATAACATATATATAATATATATTATATACATGCATATATATCATTAAACCATGGCCGACAACCTCTCAACCAATTTATTTAATGGTACAATTGCTACATTAGTCCCTCTACTTTATTTCAATTTATAATTCAACTTTTAACCTTTACACAATTTAGTCCTTATACTTAATAACTTTTGATTTCACAAAATTCACTTAATATAAATCTAATTAATTACCCAAATAACTTAAAATATTTATGAGGTCGATTTACGAGAACAGAGTCCCGAAAATACACTTTCCTACACCCTTGACTATAGGGTCATTGCAATTCTCCCCTTAATTAAATTTCATCCCCGAAATTTACCTAAAAAGAGGTGGGGGTATTGAGATCTCATCATCTCTTCAGGTTCCCAAGTCGCTTCCTCGACACTATGACTACGCCATAGTACTTTCACTAATGGAACTCGCTTGTTACATAACTCTTTCACCTCACGAGCTAAAATCTCAATTGGTTCTTCTTCATACGACAAATCGGGTTGAATTTCAATGTCTTCCATCGAAATAACGTGAGACGGATTCGATCGATATCTTCTAACCATTGAAACATGAAAAATGTCATGCATTTATGTAATTCTGCAGGCAAAGCTAAATGATATGCAACTGGTCCCACTTTTTCCATGATATCATACGGTCTAATAAAATAAAGACTCAGGTTCCCTTTACGACCAAATCTTAAAATTTTCTTCCAAGGCTTAACTTTAAGAAATACCTTATCGCTAGCAAAAGATTCAATATCTCGACGTTTCAAATCTGTATAAGATTTCTTTCTATCAAAAGCTGTCTTCAATCTATCTCTAATTTTCTTAACAATATCTTCTGTTTCTTGAATTAATTCTGGCCCGATCATTCTTCTTTCACTCAATTCCATCTAACAAACAGGTATTCGACACCTACGACCGTATAAGGCTTCATATGGAGCCATTTGAATACTCAATTGAAAGCTATTTTTGTATACGAATTCGGCCAAAGGTAAGTAACGCTCCCAACCCGATTCAAAATCAATAATACAAGTGCAAAGCATGTCTTTCAAAATCTGAATAACACGCTCAGATTGTCCATTAGTCTACGGGTGAAAGGCTGTGCAAAAATTTAGTTGCATACCAAGAGATTTGTGTAACTGTTTCCAAAATCTTGAAGTGAAACGCGGGTCTCGATAAGAAATTATTGACATAGGGACACTATGCAATCTCACAATTTCTAGAATATAAACTTCAGCAAGCTTTTGAAGTGACCAATCAGTCTTGACCGCTATGAAATGAGTTGATTTCGTGAGTTGATCAACTATCACCCACACAACATTTTTCTTAATTGGCGATAAAGGTAGCCCCGTTACAAAATCCATTGTGATATGGTCCCATTTCCACTTAGGAATAGAAATAGGCTGAAGTAATCCTATGGGAACCTGATGTTCTGCCTTAACTCATTGACAAGTTAAACATTTAGCCACATACTCAACCACATCTCTTTTCATTCTTGGCCACCAGTATGATTCTCGCAGATCGTAATACATTTTCGTTCCTCCAAGATGCAAAGCAAAAGGACTATCATGAGCTTCACGAAGTATTAATTCTTTTAATTTGGAAACATCCAAAACGCAGATTCGATTATGAAAGCTCAAGCAACCACAATCATCAATGATAAATTTTTCTAATATGTCATTCTGAACCATTTCTATTTTTTTCGCCAACTTGTCATCATCTAACTGCGCTGCCTTGATTCGATCATCACTGCTTTGGTCTTTAGTTCAGCCAACAAGGTTCCATCATCATTGACACCTTCTCTATTCAAAACTCTATTGTTAGTTCTTCATTCATGTTTTCTAGAATAAAAGGTTAGACTCCAGATAAAACAAGTTCACAATTACTTAGAGTAAATTGTAAATAACTTCTTAAAATACTCCAACCATGACCATGACCATGAATTTATCAAGCTTTACACAAGCTTACCTCATTTGATATTTCTTTCTTGTAGATTGTCGGTATAACACTCCAAAATTGGGGCTAGAAGAATTAAGGTATGTTGGTTGGGTCAGCATTTCAGTTGGCCTGTTAAGTTAGTTTTTACGCTTCAGGAACAGAATGAGCCTGTTGGCTCAATGGTGAGACGTCAGCTTGCCCTTAGGTCCTGTGTTTGAATCTTCATGTGCGCCAAGTAGGAATTAATTTATTTATTTTTTTTTTTTTGGCTTTGGTTTCAACTTTTAAAAAATATCTGATTGGTCTTTTGTTAAAATTTATTTTTAATTATTTAATCTCATTTTATTTTTATTTTTTGAAAAAGAATGAGAAATCCTAGAATATACCACTCTCGAGCTTCTTTTTCTCTCTCACGTCAAATTGATTCTTCAAAAATAAATTCAGACTTTGATTTATTGTTTTTCCCTTCTTTGACTTTCGTTTTCAATCTTTCTCTTTTTGGGTTTCTACCTTTCTTTTGGTTGCTGCATTATTTTTGCTATTATTTATTTTTCAATCCACCTTTGGTTCTTTTGTTTTGTTCGTTTTTAGCATACTTCAATTTTTGGTAATTTGTGACGCCTCAAGTGTTCCATCACCATTGTCATTAGTGTTGCTCCTCAAAGGGTTTTTGTCTATTCTTTCGTTCTTCATTCAATCAAGTGTGTTTCCGAAAATTTTGTAATTAAAGGTTGATTTGGTATTAAGTTGCATGATTTATATCGATAAAAATGGAATTGCATTTTTAATGTGTGTTTCTTAATCGTAAGTAATTAGGGGTCATTTTGCTATTGAATTTCGTGATTTGTAGCAATTTTCGGGATGGCTTCAAGATCACACGGGTGTGTGCCGCACATAGGCGATCCACACGACTGTGTGTTGCTGTAAAAATTAGGTTAATTTCTTTCCACACAGTCCGGAGTGGGTCGCACGGGTTGGCCTCATGGTTGTGTGACCGCTGTTGGGAAAATTTGTCGATCGCACACAAGCGTGTAACTCAGTCACACAGTCGTGTGCCTCAGTCACTTAGGCGTGTCGTTCAGTCACATGGTCATGTCTCATCTGCTTCTAAATTGTGAAATTTTTCACAAGGGCACAAAGAGTTACATGGTCTGGCCACACGGCCGTGTACCTCTGTCACGCGGTTTGGACCCTTCCACATGGCTGTGTGGTCCTATTTTTACAGTTTTGACTCCTTAATCATTAAATTATTCGTTTTAGTCCCTAAGAAATACCTTGCGAGTTTAAGCATTTATATACATATTTAAGTAAGTTAATTCTTGATGTTCGTTTAAGTTGTTTATATAATCTGCTATGTAAGCATGGTATACAAAATGTTTGGATGCGATGTTCGAAAACTATCTACTATTGTTTCACTACTTTGTAACTGTAGACGAGTAAGTTTGATTCTGATTTTGTTAAAATAAACATATCTGAGATTATGGTTACGGAATATGAAAATCAAATATGAGTACGTTCGATTCTAAATTTTTGTATGCATTTTGTTGTTTGCACTTGCATTTGTGGATGGGTTTGGGATATGAAGTGAATGAAGTTTGATTTGTTAGTTTAATTACATTACTATTAATTTAGCGGCAAATCCACAATAATATTAGCAGCCTAACTGCATAACAATTAAGTGGCAAAAGACCACTACAAGGTGTGATTGGTTGGATGGGTCCACCATAACCCAAAACTTGGTGTGTAGAGGATGGAATGGTCTAATTAACCCTAATTGGTGTGTGTCAAATGGTTGAAGATTGTGTGTAGTAGTTTTATTGATTGGA
This sequence comes from Gossypium rotundifolium, assembly GCA_025506655.1. Lineage (NCBI taxonomy): Eukaryota > Viridiplantae > Streptophyta > Magnoliopsida > Malvales > Malvaceae > Gossypium > Gossypium rotundifolium. Next base: position 80,112,142 of record CP106734.1, on the reverse strand, counting down.
TTTGGGATTGGTGCATTTGTGCATGAATTGCATTTGTTTTGTTTCGAGTAAGTACTTCGCATATGACTTTTCGTTTGTAATATGTATGAGACTGTTTATAAAAATTTTCAAAATTATCTATTTATGTGATAGGTTAGTTGCCATGAATTACTTAAGAATTTTGTATGTTTATTTGAGAGTTTGTTTAACAAGGCTTAATTTCAATTTTTTCAGACTCACACTGAGCTTTGTAGCTCACCCCTTAGTTTCCTCCTTTTCAGGTAGCCATCGAGATTAGGCATTAGACTCGGCAAAGCAAAGGTCTCAAAATTTCTCATTTCGGTTTGGGTTTTTAAATAAATTTTAATGAAGTTTGATCATATGTTTTCGGTTGGATTTGTAATAAATTTAAAAGAACTGTGGTATGAGTTTTGATATTGGACTCGCAAAGTTCGGGTTCTGGTTTTGGAATATTATATGGTTTGGTGCATGGACATTATTTTCGAGCGGGTTTTATTTTCAAACTAACAGTGATTTCGTGCATGGATTTAAAGTAACAATTTTTTGTCTTTTGTTAGGACAAAAGTTTTTATTTTTACTTGCAAATTTCTGGTTTGAAGTTCTCGCTTTCAAAATTACTATTTTGTTTTGGTTACAAAAGATCATAAGATGTGAAATTGGTTTCAAATTAATTTTAAGTAATATTTAAATTTAACGTTTGCAAAGTATATAGATAAAGCTTACTTTCGGTTAGTAAATATCTAGAAGAAATGATTTTTGAAAAGAAATTTTGAAATATTGGTCAACGTTTTGTTTTGGGCCATTTCGATGGCCAAAGTGATCTCCGGAATCTGGTCGAAACTTCTGGGCAAGGTTTTGGGGTGTTACAGTTGAACTTGAGCTATCGATTGGATTGTTTTTGGAGATCACACTATCAGTCAACTCTTGTGGTAGCTATATACTTATTTTCACCCGGTTATAAGTGGCATGTAAATAGGGTTGTGGTATAAACATATGCTATAAGTATTTGATTATGTTTTGAGCCTTTTGGTATATGAACCAACGTATAAGTGGTAAGTTTTAATGGTGTAAATCTATTTGGTGTTGTTCATGCTATCTAGGCAAAAAAATGTGCATAAGTTTTGGTCATTTAGTGAACTTAGTTTCACGAATGTGAACATGATATTATAATGACAAAATTGATGGTTGAATAAGTAGGGACTGTTAGATTTTTATGTTTATCTCGTTCATTTGTGATGAAATGGCCATTTTGTTTTGGTAACTTTTAGAACTTAGGATGAGATATATGTGCTTGTGATAATTTGGTATATATAGTTGAACTTTGACATTTGGTAACAAGAATTTGAATATGGATTGAATGAGTTTAACTTGTGATATGTTTTGGATTGTATAGTTGTATATATTTAAATTATGGTGCCAATGAGAGCTCATTTGTTAGGCAAATAGGTTGTTTTCAAATTGATATGTTTTTACACGTTTTGAGTAGGTTTGAATATTGGTTAATGCATTGCTTGGAGCCTAAGCATTTGAATGTGAAATGGATTGTATTTGAAGGAGGCTTTGGGCATACATGGCCGTGTGCCCCACTGTAACAACCTATTTTTCAGTGGTGGGACCACGATTTAGACATGTTGATTAGTAAATACTAATTATTTAATATTTACAAGATCCTCAGTATCGTATTAAATTTTGGTTAAGAAATTATATCGTTTGGATAGTTAATAAGTAAAAATGACTAAATTGTAAAAACTAAAAAAGTTGAGTTTATAAATTAAAGGGACCAAATGAATAATTTAACCCATGAGAGTTAAATTATTGGATTTAAATGATGATATACACATGTGGATAAGTTTAATTAGGCCTAATAATAGTTAATTAAAAAATAATTATGAAAGTTGAAATATTTACAAAAAAACCTTAGTATATAAAATAAATTAAAGTAAAATAAATATGGTAATTGTTTCATTTTACTCATCTTCTCCACAGCACACAAGGGAAACTAGGGTTTCCATAGTTTTCAACTTTGAAGCTTTGATTTGTAAGTGAATCCTAGCCCGTTTTTAGTATTTTTTATGTTTGCTTAACCTAGCTAACCCGAGGGTCAATTTGTGAATCTATTAAATGTTTTAGATTGTGCCATTGTTGAGTTAAAGTTATTCTTTAAATTTTATGGAGGATTATTAAGCTTTGATGTTATATTTGTTTATTTAGTAAAGTAATTTTAATGAATTTAATGTTTAGGGATTAAATTACTAAAGTATTATAAATCCAAGGACTTGATGTGAAATTATTACAAAATTTGGTTGTAATGGGAGCTATTGATATTCGGTTAGATTGGGTTTTCAATAAAAATGGATAATTTGCATGATTAAGTCTTAGCGACTAAATTGAATAAAAATGAAAATTTGGGGGTAATTTTATAAAGTAGTAAAAAGGGCTTAATTGCATAAAATGAGTTAATTTTACTGTTGGATTTAATTAATTAAATTAAAACTATTGTTGTAGATCATGAATGTGTGGAGGACCGAGGAAAAGACAAGGTAGTGGCTTGTACTTTGGCTATTACTACGAATCAGTCGGTAAGTTCGTATTTTCTAATTCTTATAATTAGTTTTTCTTCGTATAAAGTTTATGAATATTCAAGTTGGAGAATTGCTAAGCTTATTGGATAAAAATGAGAGATGGTAAAACGAATAGTTAAGGTGATTAGGCCTTGGGTCTGGACGTAAAGTGACGAAAGGATTACGAAATTCTATTCTGATGATATGGACTAATCCTGTGGCAGAGAATCCTGCTTAAGTTGTGAATTCTCGATAGCTTGTGTGTGCAGCATCGAGATTTAGGGAAAAGACTAAATGCTCTGTTCTAATGAATGAACCGTAGCAATGGCTGAGGTCCTGCATTGCGAAACGATCAATAATCTGGGATCTAGCCGAATGAATGATACTTTGCATTTTTGAAATGTCGAGCTATGATATCTGATCAAACTGGTTTAATGAAATGAGTGGCTGTTATTTGTGGTAGATTGCGAACATTAGAGAATTATCTTAGTTTTTATCTAGTTGTGTTGTTAGGATAACTTGTGGTAAGCTCTATCGATAATTTTTACGAACTTATTAAGCTTCAAGTAAGCTTACCTCTGTTTGTTCTTTGTTTGTAGATTTCATTTTACAATTGGGAGATCGGATCAAGCTCGAAGAAGCACATTATCCCAAGGACTAATTTGGTAGATTTTGGATATTTTGGTTATATGGCATGTATAGGACCTTGAATAGTAATAGTTCTTGAATGTGTTATGATCATCTTGGCACAAATATGTTTCTGAACTTAAGTTTTGTTTGATGGATTTTAAATGCTTTGATAAGTTTAAGTCTTTTAGTCCTTTTAAGCACTTGGAATGTAAGCCTTATATGGTATGTTTAAAGTAAAAATGTGAATGGTTAAGTTGATTGTTATGTGGCGGTAGTTAGAAGAACTAAGTTTGTGCTTGAAATGTAGCTAAATTGCTTTGCTTTAGTTAGAAAAGTTTTGATGAAATGTGTTGCCTTTGAATGGCATATTGGTTAGTTTGAATTAGGATCTTGAAATGGCATTTTGATGTGTGTTTTGGTGATATTTAGGTTTATTTAAAGTGTTTTTAAATGGTTTGAAAGGTTACACATGAAATGGTTGGAAATGATTTGATTTTAGGTAAATTTGGGTTCACACGACCTAAGACACGAGCCTGTAGCTTAGCCGTGTGAGGCACACAGTCTGGTGACACAATCGTGTGTCATCTGAGGATTTCAAAAGGTTCAAGTCAATGAGTTACACGGCCTAGCACACGACCTGACACACGGGCATGTGGGGCAGCTCAAAGAGTTACAAGGTCTGGTACACGGGCGGGTGACCTTTCTCAGTGAGTTACACGAGTAAGGACACAGGCTAGGACATGGTCGTGTGTCCCTTATTCGAAAGTTACACGGCCTGGGGTGATTCCACATGACTGTGTGACCCATGTTTCAAATTTTTGCAACTTTTTCTTAAACTTCTTATTTTGTTTCAAATTAGTCCCGAAATGTTCTTAAGCTATGTTTAAGGCCTTGATTTAGGAACAGTATGCATGTGAATGAATGGTTTATGATGTTTCTAATATGTTGAATGATATGATGTTTAATTTTTTTCAATTGTCTAATAATGCTCCGTAGCCTTAATCTGACGACGGTTTAAATTTTTTCGATTGTCCGATAATGCTCCGTAGCCTTAATCTCACGACGGAGACAGGTTAGGGTTGTTACACCTACACGATTGTATGACACGATCGTGTGATTCTTTTGATTTTTTGTGCAGGTTTGGCCTCACGGTCACAGATTATTTCATGGTTTGGTCATATGGCCATGTTTAGGAGCCACACAGGTTAGGCCCTATCACACGGCCTAACCATACGATTGTATGACCCCTGTTTATACTTTTTACTCAAAATTTTGTAAAAGTTTCAATTTAATCCAAAATTGATCCTATTTTGTTTTAAATGTTCTGTAAGCTCGATTTAGGTTCCAAATTGATTGAATAGCATGGAAATGATTCGAAATAAATTATTTGGTTATTTTATAATAGAAATTATGAAAGATGTTTAAGGTTTGCTGTCAAAACACCTTATAGCTCGGGTCGGGCGAGTGGATTGGGTATAAGGTGTGACACATATGTTTAAGATTATACCAAAAGTGTCAAAAGTACACAACCACAAAACTTACGTAACCAAGGTTAAAAACAACATCATTATAAACAACTGAACTTCAAACTCCTAGTACATGACATTTATAACCAAACCAAAATGATCAAATTAACTGCTGAGTCAATGAACAGATAGTGTGAACTTCGACTTGAACTACCAACCGACCGTGACTTCCGATGATCTACAAAGAACGAATGCAATAGACGTAAGCAAATCAATGTTTAGTAAAATCGTATAAAAATTAAACTTAAACTTACCAAATAGGAATCTACTTAAACCATTCACACATAATTTCATTAACTAGCTCATAGGCTCATTTATTTCCTATACACACTACAAACCTCACAAGGTTAGTGAGTTCATAAATATAAACATATAACCTTATCATTGCATGAAACATTTATAAGAAAAAATATAAAGAATTAAATTCATTCATCACATGTTCATTCAACATTAATTCATTTCACTTCAATTGTTCATATCAAAATTCTTCATTCACATAACTAATCTCATATATACTTTCGTATATTCATTTCTGTTTATGCATTTATCACCCAATGAACCGAATGAAATAATGTCGAATACACGGGAATGATGCTCATACAAGTTGTAACTGTATATGCTCACATGAATTGTGAGTCAGGATGTTAGGCTAGACGATGCTACTCACACGAGTTGTGAAGAATCCACAACAAATGCAAGACCTTAGCTATCGATAAGACATCTAAAACCAGCACCTGAAACAATAAAGAATCAAAATGATATGTCATTTGTATCCTAATTATTCACTAGGTTCATACGGGTCACATTTCACATACAAATCATTTAACTTTATTCACACTATACCATTACAAGCACACATCCATATAGTTCCCATTTTTCAAGCATAATCATCAATTTAGCTAATACTACAATTTAGTCCAATTCTCTAATTGTCATATATCAATCAGTTTAATTCATTCATAACATGAATAACAGTTAACATATTACCAAAAACAACAATTAATAAGCTTAAACAACATAAGAACTTACCTACTCAAAAACAATTACAAACGCGATGCCAAGAACTATTCCACTAACTTTGCTTTTCCACGATTTGTGTCCAATTGATTTGTTTCTTGATCTAGATAGTAATTTTAGTTCAATTAACCACTTAAGACAATTTAAACAATTAAACTCATGAAATTAAGCCCTCTTCTTCTTTTTTTACAAAATCACCCCAAAATTTCACACTTTATGCAATTTAGTCCCTAAACCCAACACTTTTAATTTAATTACATTTAACCCCAAACTATGCTGGTCGATTTACTTATAGTCCTTATACAGACCATATTTTCACACTTTCACAAAAATTTCATGTCATTTTACTATTTTAACATCTTAGTCCTTAAACATTAAAATCACCTTATAAACTAGTCTTATTTCATTATCAAGCTTATAAATCCATCACCAAACTTCAAAACACTAGAAATCCACCAATGGAATAACTCAAAACATTTAACATTTTTATGAATTAATCCCTGATTTAGCTAGATTAAGTTACAGCGATCTCAAAAACATAAAAATAATCAAAAAAGGGTTGAAAAATACTTACATGCACGCCAACAAATCTTGATCGAAACTTTTATGTTCTTCAACAATGGTTTTTGGTTCCAAATAAAGAAAATGAAGAATATGATGATAATGGACTTTTTTTTATTCCTTTATTAATATTTTAACATATATAATATTTTAATTAAAACATTTTAAACACATTATATTCCATGTTTCTCCACCCACTAATAGGCCATTATAATAATTAAGGGCTATTTTCATTTTAAAACCTTCATTTCATGCTTTTATAACCATTTAATACAAATAAACCTATAGATATTAACTTTTGTAGCTTTTACGATTTAGTCCTTTTACTTAATTAACATTCTAAAGGTTAAAATTTTCTAACCAAAATTTAATACTACACTGTAATAACCATATAAATATTAAATAAATAATAAATATTGACTCACTATTTAGAATTGTGGTTTTAAAACTACTATTTTCAACACCACTAAAAATAGGTTGTTATAGGTTCTGTGTCAACATTAGCTAAATAAAATCACAAAACATATAATAATATCAAATTCCATTCAAATCAAAATTAATTACAATATCAAGCATATTTTACAATTTATTCAATTTAGTCCCTAAACTTGAGAAAAACTGTAAGCCCACCCGACATAAATCGTATAGGTATTGATTGACATATAGTCGTATAAGCCAAGGGTGATAAAAGGATCAGACTAGTGGCTTGTCCATTAAATGTTTGGGTGGAGTGTTGCGAGGATTTTTTTGTGAGGAATGCCTCGCTGGAATTCGCCATTTGGCAAACTTTAAGGGTTCAATGAACTCTTTTATAAGACAAACTGCCAACCCCAAATACTTTGGGCAAACTTGTTAGTTCCCGAAGTGATAGAATTATTTTTCATACTTTAGTGAGAAAATGATGGCTCGATTAGCATCGTTAGAATCTTAATGAGACCTAGATGGATTTGAACTAGAGTACTGTAGATAACAATTTGAAGTGTTTAGGTAGTTGAATGACTGGTTTATTTGGCTTGTTTTAGTGTACAAGCAACATTTACTACTCACTAAAATGATTAGTGGTAGTGGTTATGTTTGGTAGATGATTAGGCAAGCTTATTCCCGGGTTACAGGGCTATAGTGGGATTTTTTGACCCTTCCACTAAGCTTTATCCCTGTTGTTTATGCTATATAAGGATATCGATAACCGACATGTTTCACCTTTGATTTTCTTTGAATTCTTCCCTAAGTCTCCAGAAATTTTTAAGTTATCTTCGCTAGAGAAGACGAGGAAGGTATCCGTAGCTAGTAAATGTCTTTGATACGTACCAACTTAATTTTTGGAAAGCCCTTAAGTTGTTGTCGAGGGGATTTACATTCTTGCATTAGTGCATGCATGATTAAATTTTAGTAGGAAGTGGTCTGATGATTATAATTGTTTCTTATTTAGCTTAAGAAGCTAGTGAAGGTCCGAGCAACTGAGGCAAAAAACCAGTAAAGTAAATTTTGTTCTGAAGTTTTCTGGTGAGTTCCTTCTTACTTCCTTTGAGTTATGAAAATTTTATAATATGTAAGTTTTGTAAGGTAAGTTGTCTCTACTAAAGATGGGTTGATGTTTTGTAAAATGACGTGTGTGTAATAAATCAGTGTTGTATATATGAGCATGGCCATGGTCGAGGTGAAAATACCCACCTTGTGTGCAAGTCTAGTACCAAATTATTTGCGATATGTAAAAATATGGAAAGAAGCTTTATTTGCGATGCCTCCGGTAGGGAAGCTTTATTTCAAACTAGATTGGCAGATCATGGCTCGACCTTGCAAGAGAACATGTGTTCAATTTAACAAGGAATATGGATATAAATATGATTATGGCTAATGTGCGATTTTGATATCTGAAATATGGGTCTGAGGCTAGCACAAGATTTGATCATAGGTAAACATACATGATTGAGAGAAGTATGTATGATTTGGTGGTATGTGTGAACCGGGGATACTGTGTGTGTTATATTGGTGAAGTGTGGTTGCCAAAGAATTGTACTAGCAACTTAGCATAAGGAGTCTGTAAGCCTTAGTCTAAAAAATGTCTATATTTTTGGGTTGACTATCCGTAACCTAATAATCATTTTGTGATTATTTGGAACTCACTAAGTTCAATTGAACTTACTCTGTTACTTTTATTTCTCAAGCGTTTGATTAGTAGAAAAAGATTAGTAGAAGGGGACTATGCTAGAGCTACATCTCCAAGTGAGCTACTTGTCTATTTTTTTATCATGCATGGCTATTTGTATAAACCCCTTACCCATGTTCGACGCCAAAAAAGGGTACGAGGCATTACCACAACAAAACACATACAGTCGTACCAAACAGAGACATAAGATTTACATCCAAATTTAAAAATTTTAAATTTTCATCACACAATCATTCAACCTGGTCAGGCATCTTATAAATTGCATCATCATAAACATATAACTTGATCAATAATAGCCTCCATCAATGGCCTTATACAAAATGAACTATCAAATAACATAGGCCAACATTTTAGGCCAAGTCAATTACAACACATAACAAAATAACCAAGTCTTCTATACATGCCATAATTCAAAATATTGATTTCAAAATACCAAAAGAGTGTTGATAGTGTGGATGGATCTCCGACGATCTTCGAATCCTAAGCTAACTTGGTGACACTATAAAAAAAAGGGAAAAGAGAGGGAAGTAAGCATATATTTTAGTAAGTATGTAAATAATAAAAAAATTACTAACATGCTTTCAAAATAATACAATCATAACTACACATAGATTCTGTAACAGCCCGATTTTGGGGCTAGTCAGAATAGTGGTCTCGGGACCACTAATTCGAGGTTGAAGAAAATTATTTTAGTATTATTTTATGTGTCATTGTATTGATATATGGCTATATGGAAATTTTGGTGCTTTAATTTTAGCAATAGCATGCTTAATTGTGAAAAAGGACTAAATCGCATAAAGCGCGAAAGTTCTATTTTGTAAGGTAGAGGTACCTAATAGCTATAAAATGTAAATTTGGAGGATTTTAAAGTGCAATTGAGCCATTCATCTAGTGATGTCTGGCCATAGGAAGCTAGGGGGACAAGAGCATTAATTTTTAGTCAAATTTGGTGACAGTTGTTGACTAGTTGATTAAAATATGATAAAATAAGGGAAAGCCATCATCCTTTTTCTCTTCTCTTCCTCTTCCACTGATTTTTACACGCAAAAGAAGGGTTTTGAAAGCCTTGAGATTTCAGCAACTTGTCCTCACCCAAGTAAATGATTTTTGGTGGTGTTAATTGATAATTTGTGTTTTTGGAGTCCCCAAAGCTTAAGCTAGCTAATGAGGGGACTAATTTGAGATATGGTTGAAAGTATAGAGACTTTCCATGAGTGTATTTATGTTGTAATCTGAGTTTTCATGGAAGAAAATGAATGTTAGGGAGGTGAGAAACAACTTTTATGAAAGGTGTTAGCATGAAAACACCTAAATAGGACTTGAATGCAAAGATTTAGTTTGTGTCATAAATGTATGAAATAGTTGAAATAGTGAGTAGTTGTAAGAGAAATAAATGTTCATCTATGTTTGTTTATCGAGAAAATATGATAAAAATAAATAAATTATGAGCGTAGGGGAAAAATCGTAATTTTGCCAAAGTATAGGGGCAAAATGGTAACTTTTGACCAAGTGTAGAATTTGATGTATTATGATCATAGAATGATCTAAACGAATGAATTTCATTGTTATAGATCAATAAGAGCGCGAAATCAACCTTGACCATGGGAAAGGCAAGGTGATTGAGTAAATCGCTAGCCAACACATTTTGCATCGAAGTAAGTTTATGTGTAAGCAATAAATATATTTTCGTAAACATTATGTTGCTAATTAGTGTATGGCATGATTGAGAACATATGTGGTTCTAGTGGACTGAATGTGATAGTCTTTTAATAATTTTTGTATGAACGACGAAATAATCGTATGAATGTGTATTGACAATATTTGATGGTGGGCTATGTGCGATACCACCTTGTTGCCTAATTACGATGGGTTATGTGAGATACCATCGTCTATATATCTTTTTGGTGGGCTATGTGCAATACCATCGTAACTAATCTTTTGGTGGGCTTTGTGCGATACCACCGTAATTAATCTTTTTGGTGGGCTATGTGCGATACCACCCTAATAAAGGCTGATGGTGGGCTAAGTGCAAAACCACAGAGTAATTTGACTATGAGAAAGGACATTAGAGATAGTGATGTGTTGTACTATGTGATATTGTGATGCTAAGTGTAGGGGAACTTGTTAATGAATGCATTTATTAAGCTTGTGATATGGTTGCAATGTGGGAATGGAGAAAATGAGTAAGCATGATCATGAATGTAGATTGTTTCTCGCTTAGTATGTAATGTTATGTAATTGTTTAATACATGTTATAATGTTATATTGTTTACATGTAAACTTACTAAGTTTAAAGCTTACTCCCCCTTCTCTTTTTCCCTTGTTTTATAGAGTTTAAGAGCCGAGCTGGGAGACGCCGATAACAAGGAGGCTGCCCACACTATCTGCTCACCTTGGCATATTTAGATTTAGTGATTTTGTGTATGGCATGTATGGGGGCTAGACTAGATAGATTATTTTGTTATTTTGGCCAAAGGTGTATTGGCTCTTGCTAAGACATTATTTTGTAAATTGCCAATAATGATGGCACATTTTATCATTTATGAAATTTCAAAGTTATTAATGTGAGTGCATTTTGAATTATGAGATGTTTATTAGTTGGTTGAATGAACTCATGTAGTGTAAGGTATAGAGGTGCTAGAAGCTTGGCAAATAGCCTTGTTCTATCCACACGGGTAGGCACACGGGCGTGTGTCTAGACCATGTGTGACACACAGCCAGCCCACGGGTGTGTGACTTGGTCGTGTGTCCCCTGTATGTTAACATTTAAGTTAGAATAGACCACAAACTTCCTACACGGGCGTGTCCAGGCCGTGTTAAATTAGCAATAACTCCCCACGGTTTAAAGCCACGGGCATGTTATGAGGGTACACGGGTGTGTTCCATTTCACATGGGCGTGTGCCCTAATCGTGGGAGTTTTGGTAGAATGTTGGGGTTTTGGGGCACAGTGTAAGCACATGGGCATGTATGACTACACACGGACGTGTGTGTCATCTAGCACGGGCGTGTACTCCCTGTTTAGATGGAAAGAAATTTTATGGATCGTAAGGTTTCCGATATAGTCTCGAGAGCCCTCGTATGTACGACTGAGGTCTCGTAAGTCAAAATAAAGTTGTTGTAGTGACTCAAGTAGAGTAGTCATGTGAGCATAAGTGGCGATCAAGTAGTTTTGTACAGTAACACTTCGTGCCCGATTCCGGTGGGGGTTGTGGGTAAGGGGTGTTACAGATTCAATATTTATTCAAGTTCAAACTGGTTGTTTATTCGAGTCATAGTCACTAAATTATTTTTATCCGGAGCTACGAAACTCCAAATTAAGATCCGCTAATTTCCCTAAAACTAGACCTAGATATCTCCTTACCATAAAATTTCTAGAATTTGTTTTTAGCCAATAAGTATAGTTTATTCTTTAAAGTTCCCCCTATTTTGCTGTCTAACAGTTCCGACCCCTCTGCACTAAAAATTAATTATCTCATCGTACAGAATTTGGATAATGTTCCCATTTGTTTCTATTGAAATTAGACTCATTAAGAAATTTAAGAATATAAATTATAAACCATAATTATTTTTATACAATATTTAATGATTTTCAAAGTCAGAATAAAGGATTCCGACATTATTCTAACCCTGTCTCACAAAAATTCAAATATCACAGAATATGAAATTATTTTGTTTACACGGTTTCTTTTATGTGAAAATAAACTCATTCAGCTTTAATTTCATATCTTACTAAACCTCTAATTCGATTTCCACCATTTTTGGTGATTTTTCAGAGTCACACAACTACTGCTATCCAAAACTGTTTTGTTGCTAAATTTACTATTTCATAATTTCACTTACTCCGTTTCATCTTACCGAAGGTTCGATCAAATATCGAGCATATTATTCATAAATTTTCACACTTATACTTGCACTTATTGATCACATAGTCATATTCAATTACACTTAGTCGTTACATGATCACATGTATTTTCACTTAGTCAATTTCTCGTTGAACCCATCGTAATAATAACAGATACGCGGTGGCCTGCACATAGTACCACACTTGTAGCCAAAGCTATCTAGTGCACACAGTAGCTTGCACTTAGTACTACACATGTGACCAAAACCATCACTTACACATAGTGGCCTGCACTTAGTACCACACATGTGATCAAAGCTATCGGGTACGCATAGTAGCCTGCACTTAGTACTACACATGCGACCTATCCGTATGGTACACATAGTAGCCTGCACTTAGTACTACACATGTGACCTAAAACCATCTCGTAGATCTATTTGTACACATAGTGGCCTACACTTAGTAACACACATGTGACCTAGCTACCTCATTCGTATCTTTTCTATTACGATGGTTCAACCTGGAATTCTCACTTTTCAACATTTTACCAATCCATCCATAATCAATCACAATTTATAATTTACATCAAATAATTACTCCATATTCAACCATATCTCATATAATATACCAAAATATTAAAATATAAATAAAAAAATTGATGTATTATTTACATACAAACTTACCTCGGTGCAAAATATAGTAATTTTGCAATTTAGTCCACAATCTTTTCCTTTCCCCGATCAAGGTCAATTCCATGTTTTTCTTGATCTATAATAACACATTTGACTTATTCAATGCTCACATTCTTCAAATCATCCCAAAAACATCCTATGGAAAAATTACACTTTTGCCCCTAAAATTTCACAAAATTACAATTTTGCCCCTAGGCCCGTAAAATAATTTATATTCAATTTCCTTGCATTTTAGGCCTAGCCGAACCATTTTCATAACTATAAAAGTTCACAATTTTCACTTATTCACACACTTACACGCATTTTACAACTTTTTTACAAACTAGTCCTTTTATGCAATTTCGTCAAAAATCACTTAGTAAAAGTTGTTTATCACACTCCAAACATTCATATTCTTCCATAAAACATAAAAATACATGCATTTCATCCATGGGTAAATTTTTAAACACAAACCCTAGCTCAAAATAATGGTAGAAATAGGTAAACCGGGCTATGAGGATCTCAAAAATGTAAAGAACATTAAAAACAGGGCTAAAACGGACTTACAATCGAGCTTGGAAGCTTGAAAAACCCTATATATGTCTTCCTCATGTGAATTTCAGCCAAGGGGTTAAAGATGAGCAAAAATTGGCTTTTAATTTGGCTCTTTAATTCATTTAATCACAAAATTACTAAAATGCCCTTAACTTAAAAATATTCTATTTCACCTATTTCATGTTCATTTTTGTCCAAAAAATTAACCAGTGGTCTAAATACCTTTTAATGACCTCCAATTTAAAATTTCATAGCAATTAGACACCTCTACCTTCTAGAACTTAAGTTTTGTACTTTTTACAATTTAGTCCTTTTGACTAAATTGAGTGCCCAAACATCAAAATTTTCGAACGAAATTTTCATGAAATCATTCCTTAAAACTCTAGATCATAAAAATATAAGAATATTAAATTTTTCCTTGTCAGATTTGTGGCCCCGAAGCATTATTCTGACTAGGACTAAAATCAGGATGTTACAATTTGGTGGATGGCTTACACATATGTTTTGTAATTAAATTTTTCTTTTACCTTGTAGCTGTATTGTTTTGTCTTAAAAATAGAATTTACACTTTATTATAAAAGTGTACGCCAAGCTTCATTGATTTGCAGTTTATGAACTCCTTTTTATGTATTCTCCATTGATGGTAGCGGATGATTAATAGACTATCTATTATAACCCCTATTGTTTTCTCCTTTAAAGATGTATTATCGATTTAGAGAAAAGAATAATGGTTTGTAACTAAAAGGGGAATCTTCATAACTATTTCCTCAAAAATTTAAGTGAAACCAATGAATTTTGAATCCTGTCAATAACGCTCCAATCCGTTGGGTGGTATGTTTGGCTGAATGATGTAAGCCAAGTCTTACTAACGAGCTAAGGGGTGTTACACAAAAATAAATTTCGATCTAAAGCTTCATATTGAAATCTGATTTCACAATTTGTAACACCCCAAACCCAGCCTAGACGTTATGGCCTAATCTGGGAGTGTTACCGAAAAGAGGATTTGAAATCAATCTTGTTATGTCAAATTTCTTGTATTTAATTGTTGCTAAGAAGAATCCACATTTTATCAAACGTATTATTATTCTCGTTACGAAAACGTTGTTAATTTTCCCTTTCAGAAAACTTATTTTGCAGCGAAAGTTCGATATTATCAGAGTGGAAAACTGAGTTTGTGTTTTCAGAAAATCACTTATTTGCGTAAAACCGTGATGTTGTCAAACTTTGCAGTACTAAAGTATAAACAAAATCAAAACCAAATTTAAAACCAAACAGTCCAGAGAGTCCCAAAAATTACAAACTCTTGAAATAATCCAGAATTAAAATAAAACTTTTAAATAAACCAATTCGTGAACTAGTGGTCATCGCTGAGACTCCGTCGCACCGATCCACCTATGCTTGAGGATTACCTGAACAAAACAAACAAAAAGATGTGAGTTTTTAGAAACTCAGTGTGTAACCCAACAGAGATAGTCATGCAAATATACATAGAAACTCATATGTAGAACAGATACAAATACGAACTTAAGTCCTTAACATAAATAGATGTCAGAATCAGATAATCAGAACAAATATACAGAATCCTACCCCTATCCTCTACACACCATCTCCGACCATCTCATCACACCATGTAAGGTATAAAACACTCACCCATCCCTACACACCATATAGTGTCCATACGACACATAACAAAATAGTATGCAGCCAAGCTGCCAGAAAAATAGGCGAAAGGTCATTGTACAGAACACTTCCTCCACATATACGAATCCCACCCCATATATGGATACAGATATCAAATAACAGATATACATAAATAACATGCCTCGCATGTTCATGTGCAGATATAATACATGCTTATATAGAATAGTCAAACATACATATCAGTTTTTCCTACTCAGTTTAGTCTATCAGGATAACAAATCATAGGCATTAGGTTTTGGTTAGCCCTTACCGACCCTACGGAAGGCCCACAGTCGATTGGAGGGACTCATGCAACCTTAGAGAAAATTTTAAAACTTTGGGCCCACATGCCCATGTGGCCTACCGATATGGGCCCACATGCCTGTGTGGTCTGCCCGTATAGGCCCACACTCCCAATTTGGCCTACCCCGTGTAGCCCACACCGCCCCACACTCGTTTGTCACACGACCATGTGTCGCACATGCTCGTGTGGCGTCGACAGGCCCCTTTTTCGACTTTCGCCAAACTTTAATTTCTCGTGTTTTCATTACACACCTGGTTTGTTTTTTACGCGAAAGTAATCCCGAGACCTCCGAAACCTAAAAATTGAACACCGTTTTAGCAGTATAATTAATGGATTAGTAAACAAAAATTCTTCGACCATGAACCCGACTTACTATCGACAAAAACCTCCGCTAAGCCCGTTCAGGCTGTTGAAGCGCCACCCTCTGCTTCCCAGCCTTCTCTTGCACGATATTTTGCAGAGATCAAATCCCCTAATTACATTATTACATTACTACAAAAAGGATTAACCCAATAGCTTACAAAAATCGAAACCTACCAACAAGTGAAACCCCAATTACCCTAATCTTACGACGAACAACAAAATTCTGGAATGTAATAAGAAGAAAAAAAGAGTGCGAACGAAAATTGAAAGGTAAAAAAAATGAAAAATAGTGCAGAGAAAGGAAAAGGAAAAAAAGTCAAAAAAATTTAAGGAGAAGAGAAAAAACAAAAAAAAAAGTAAAAATTAAAATAGAATAAAATCCCACAATCCCTCAAATTAAGGCATGATCTCTCGTCAAACTTAATCCCAACTACCCATTCACTCATCCACTTATACAGACTTTCAATTCCATCCAAACTCTCTTAGACAACTAAAGCAAAAATTATCACCCATGCTCACGCAAGGATTCAAACACAAGACCTCCAACAAGCCAACTCCTTACCACTCGAACCAGTAAACTTATTCTGATATGAGTTTACAAACAATATAACATAAGCCCACCCTATAGGGATAAGGCAAGGATAAAAAATAACAGAATTTTCCAGAAAGTAGGACTTGAATCAAAGACCTTATACACACACCTAAAACACTTAACCACTGAAGCAGATACACATTTTGTGTTAAAATTCACATAAACAAAGTTAAGAAAATTTAGGGCGTTACACAATTACTCATTAGGGACCTCCTATTTTCTATTCCTACTGAAATTTCATGATAGAATTACATTTTATTAAATTTAATCTCTAATGTATTAAGTTTTACAATTTAGTCCTTTTTCTTAAACTAAGCTTAATTTACATCAATTTCACACCTAGTTCTTCAAGAAATCAACAATGGAAATTTTTCATAACTTTAACAGTTTCACAATTTGGTACATGAAATAGCTAAATCAAGCTCCTATGATCTCAAATCTATAAAAATTACTAGAAAAAGACTTGATTGCACTTAACAATTTAATGGTCAAATACCTATGGTTTTGAAAGCTTTTCTTTAGGTTTTTCTTTCTTATTGGATGGTGAATGAATGAAATGAAGGAGATGATACTATTCTCTCCACTAACTTTTAGATTTTATATTAGGATTAATTTGTAAATTAATCTTAATTTATAATTAACTATGTTTTAGTTAAATAAATCTTTAATTACTTAAATTAATCCACAAACATCGTTACTGTCCACTAACACATGTTTCAAAATGGCTTATTAATCATTTTGGTCCTTTAGATAATTTTAATTTAAGTCCTCAAGTCATTTCCTAATTAAAAATCTATAATGATTGGAATTTACAATTTAGTCATTGGGTCCTAATTAACCATAATTTCGGCTAAATTGACAATCTAAATTTCAATTCATCTATATATTAACTTTGTACATATCCTTATTTAATATTTATGGACTCGATTTACGAAAACGAGGTCCCAAAACTACAATTCTTAATACCACTGAAAACTAAGTCATTACATGTTGTTGGATTGTACTGTACCTTTAACACTTAACCACATATATAACTTATCACTTTCCTAATGTCACTCCATCTTTTCACTTTAAAATGTTTTGTTTATTTATAATTATAAATAAATAAATCATTAGCATTATGTATGTTACAAAATCTTATACGTGAGATATAGAAAATTCTTTTTGTCACCCACATAATGGGTGAAAGATAATAATATTGAAAATTATTATAATTATAGCAATAATATAAATAATAAAATTAATGGCATGGATTAATTTCCTAAAATCTTCAATTATGCAATTCGACTTTGATTTTTACTTGATTCAAACAAAATATGATCATTATCGCAGTTGTTTCACATTGTTAAGAATCATTAACAATGCAATGGAAAATAATATTAATTTTGGCCAGATAATGAAATCATCTTTCAAAAGAGGCTTTTATTTACCCTCAAAATAGTAAGAGAGAGACTTTTTTTTTTTTTTCTGAATGAGTTCTCTTTTAAATAAAAAAATAAAAAGACTACCTTTTCATCTAAGTTTCGAGTGTCACCACTAAAAACATGGGATATCACCATTCGGAGCTTCCATATTTGACAAGGATTGATATTTTAATTTATTAATAAAATCTTTACAAAATATTATATTGCAATAAAAAAAGGTTTCTTCACAATTCGACTCTTGAACTATATTATTTTTCATACTTTGGTACCTCGATTTAGTTATTAGAGTTAACGACATTAAAAAGAATATCAAGAGTCCTTGTGGATCCTATCAAAATACACCACATGACATTTTTGTCTATGTCAGGGATTGATTAAAATTCTAAAAACTATGTAAATAAAAGAATAGATAATTTTTTAAAAAATCAAAATTCAAAAATGAAATTAAAAGAATATATAACTTTAAAAAAATTAAAGTTCAAATTATATTAAAATTTTAAAATTATAAAATATTGTCATAATAACAACCAAACATCAATAAATCAGAATTACATATTTCACTAGTGTCACATTCAAAATTCATCATAAATAAGTCAATATCAATGACTATTAGATATGTTTTCATTATTGCATCATTTCTTAGAAAAATAATTCGATGCCAATTTTAGCTTTTCATTAGTAATAATTGGTAGTAACTAGTGGATTTGACATCAATTATACACTTCCAACGACTATTTATTTGTGATGTAATTTAAACCATCACAATTACATCATTATAGAAAGTAAGTTGTATAGTGACGATATAATGATTAATAATAGTCACTACTAGATATATTGTCACAATTACATCATTTTTGGGAAAAAGAAACCTTGGCATCAATTTTTAACATTTCATTTGTAACAAATTGGTACTGACGAATGGATTTGGTAATAATTATATGTTTATGCATGATGTAAGTTTGTCATAATAATGATAAAATATTAATTAATCACAATTACTTATTTCATCAGTGTCAAATACAAAATTCATCTCACTATATGTGACCAAATTCTTTATTGTCACAATTGTATCATCCCTAACAATCTTAATCACGTAGGTTTTTACTTGTGATTTTATTGTTTTTGACAATTGACCTTTTATTCACCCAAACCAACAAACTTTTGCTACAAAGAAGAAATCATCACAACCAAAATTTCAAAAAAAACAAGACTAGTAAAAACCTACCTTCCTATTGTCGAAACCATTTTTTTGAAATGGGAATCGACTTTATTTTTAAAAACGAAAATAAAACGGGAGTCGCCACCAATCTTTTTTGTTGAGGTGTGATCAGGTCACCTCATAAAACGGTTATTTTTAATAAACAGCTCGATTTATCAAAACAACAATTTTGGTCTACGAAACTCAGAAAATAGATTCGGGAGTCGGTTACTTACAAGGAAGAGTTAGCACCCTCGATACGCCCAAAATTGGTACCTAGTTGATTAATTAATGTCCTAATGTCGAAAATTGGAAGAGATTTTAAAATACGAATCTTTTAAAAAATGTTTGGATAATTCGAATTGGATATTGAATTCTCTTGTTCCGAAAAGATGAAATATCACATCCTGCACGATAGGACACGATGTTTCAACCTCGTAACTAAAATCATCTCATAATTTATAAAACTTGTTAAAATGATATTTAATTATTTAGCCAAACGAAAAATCGAAACCCAACACAATTGGGCACTATTTCCCGAATTTCTAAATACCAAAACATTGCCGTATTTAAAAACCTTTAAATAAAATATTAATTTTGCAAAAATGTATTTTTTATTTTTAAACAATAATCCATGTGACAATATTAGATTTATACATTATCGAACATAAATATTAAAAATGATTATAATATACTAACATTTAAGATAGGCAATAAAGAAATAATAATAGGAATACGAAAATAATAATTCCTATACTAAAGCGATTACAAATATATGATGAAATATAGACAAATACAATAAATAATAAAACAAATATGAACATATTTCATGCAAGTTTAAATAATAGATAAAAGACATACATTTGATATAAACAATATAAACAATGTATAAAATAAAAATAGTATATAATGATTTTAAATAAAATATATAACAATATAAACAATATAAATGAAACATGTTTTTCAATATAAATATATATTATATAAAAATATAATATAATATAAAACTATATAATGTATAATTTTTTAAAAAATATATAATATAATAAATAATATATGAAAATAATATGTAATTAAAATAATATTAAACAAAATAAAATAATGAATAATATATATATGTATAATAAACTAATCATAAAATTACATACATAATATAAATAATATAAATAAAATAGATTAGATAATATAAATAAATCCAAAAAACTTTAGAAATATTACAATACTATATAATATAGAAATTTAAAAATATATTATGAATAAAATAATATGTAAAAGCAATATTATTAAGCTAAATAAAATAAATAATAATGATATGATTTTTAAAGAAAATAAATAAATAAACAAGCGAATAATAAATAGTAGAATAAAATAAATAAATAATAATAATAATAATAATAATAATAATAATAATAATAATAATAATAATAATAAAAAAATAGAAATAGCAAAATTAACAAAATGATGTAAAAAGAAGGACTAAATCAAGAGAAAAATAAAAGTAAAGGCCGAAATTAAAAAAATGAATTGGGGCCTCTTTGTGACGCGCGAAAATGGGGAGGGACCGGATGGGAAATAATCCACGGTCCTTGTGTGCTGCGTTCAAATGACACAGGACGGACCAAATCAAAACATCATAGAAATAATAGGGCAAAAAAAAAAAAAAGGAAGAATGCGAAATGGGACTTGATTTAAATAGCGCCGCATAAAAGGGAACCAAGTGCGAATTATCCCTTTTAAGGGATATGTGCGATCTCCTTAGACCAAGCAGCTGCGTTTAAGAAAAACCCCAATTTTTTTTAACACATTTTAGCCCTTATTCTTAAAAAAAGAACGTGACCATTCAAAACAAATCCTCTCTGCCTCTCGTCTCTCCCTCTCTCCGGCGAGTGAGTTCCCCGGCCAATCATCGCGCCACCATAGTGTTCGGTGGCCGACAAATCTCGAAGATGGGCTTTTAGCCTCGGTTTTGAGACCCCCCTTCGAAAGCCAGATGCTCGATGTCCCGAAACAGAGGAAAAGGGCCTTTGATGTCTCTCCTCAGGCCGAGTCCCGTCGACGGAGAAGGAGGGCTCGAAGCCGTGACCGAGGGGATTTCGGGTAAGTTTTCTTTACTCCTTTTTATTATTATTGTCGTAAAAATCTTAAAATAAGAAGCCAAAACTAAAAATGAACGAAAGCAGTAGTAAATAATCGTAAGAACAAAAACGAAAATCAACCTTAAATCTCTTATTGATCTCTTGATTTTTTGGTATTCGAATTTTTATTATATTTTTGATTAAAATTCCCCCCGGTACATTGCTTTTCGCTCGGCTTATATAGCCGAATGAAAGAAAGAAAAAAAAGATACAATATTGCTTTTTTGCTTTTATTTTTGCTGTTTTTTGTTGCTGTCCTCTTTTGTTGTTTTCTCCGTTTTTGCTCTATTTTGCAGGCTCCTTAGAAAGTCAACAAAGCAGGCCCTTCCATTTCGGTGTAAAAATCAGCGGAAGAGCCGTGGTGGTCAGGCCTCGGGCGCTAAACCCGCTGGCAAAGCAGGTGGAGGCAGCGGCGCTAGGAAGCTCAAGAACCCTAGGGTTCCTGAATTGGTTTTAGTGTTTGGGCCTATTTGGCCAATAGGAATCGGGCTAGTTTAAGGGAAAATTGGGCTTGTTGGGCTGGTTTGTAATTGGGTTTGTTTATTATTTCTGGTGGGCCGGGCAAAAATGGGCCTGTACACCTATGATTCAATAACCTTGCACAAATAGCTCTCTTGATCAGCAAAAATAGAACCTGAACCTACTTAGAAGGTTTTCCATGCAACCTACTATTCAAAGGAAATATATAAAAGCACACCAAACCAATCTGATTACAGTAGAAAGCAATGGCCTTCCTTTCTCATGCTATAAAACCCAACCAATCATTTGCTGCCAAATGCTATGCACCACCAACCACTCTAAATGCACGAAATAGTTAGGCCCATAACTTGATAATACCCTCAACCTTGAGCTTCAGGAGTCGTTTGTTTATGTTTGCTTCTACGTAATATTGTGGAAACTTGGAGTTGATGAAAGAATTGGGATCTTGCCATATTGGAACATCTCTAGAAAGAAAATTTCAACTTATTTTTTGGGATTAATGCTCATGTAGTGTTGCATTGGGTGTTTTTAGGGTCAGTGAAAATGAAACCAAGTTGATCCAGCCACACAAATGAAAGTCACAAGTCATTAATTTCCGTAAACCTAATGGTTTGTTTCTTTGTAAGAATTTGGATGCTGTGTTGATGACAAATTATTGGAATACCCTCTAGGGAATAAAACAGCTTCCAAATGTAACTAGTTGTTTTTTTTTTTTTTTAATTAAAAAGAAAACAAGTTTATCCAGCTACCAGAATGGCCATATTAGAAGGAACCATTGCTTGAAAAATTCTAAGCCTGTATTTTTGTTTTTTGTTTTTTTGGTTACAACCATAGATTGATTAATGTCAAACATTGGTAATTTAGCTGATTAGTTGTGATGAATGTATTTTAGCTTTCATCTTCAATTCTTAATTCATCAAACAAATTCGACTATCTTGTAGTTGAATTGCATATTGTCTCTAAAATAAAACAAAATTCCCAAAAAAAATAAAATAAGTGTTTATAGTAATTAGGTTATGAATGTAAGTGATCACCTCTGTCTTTCAATTTGAGAAGAAAAAGCAAATTTCTTTTCTCACTACAAAACTAACATTTTATTCACCTTTATGTGCACAAATTTTGACCCATTTCTTGTTTTAACTATATATATTTCCGATTAAATATTTTAATTTCAGAAATAATTTATTGTTAATTAAATTAAAAGAACACAATTTAACTCTTCTTTTTTCTTATTAAAAAGTTTTGAAATTATAAATAGAAGTAAGTATTGTATTAATTTTTTGTGTATTTTATTTACTTTTATTTTAAAAAATTTATAAAGATAATTTAGGTGGATGTGATTATTTGAATACTTTAATCACAAACCATCCATGATGAATTTGAGGCTTAACTAGTTATTTTTAAGAGGAGATTTAATATCCACTTCTAATCTATACCTTTTTTATTCCCTAACTATACTTCATACTTAAAAACTCCATCCTAATCTTTTGTTTATGAAATTAAGTAAAAAAAAAAACCCATTTCTTATAATAATATATTTATATAAAATTTTATATTAATTAAGTTAAATGTTGAAAACTTAGGTATCCTAATTTCAAATAATATTATTTTATTTTTAAAAATAAGAAACAACAAAAACACATTCATATTAAAAAATATTTTAATACTCTCTTAATCGAATTGGTGTTTTGGTAACTTGTAATATAAATTCATTCAAAGAATTAATATAAATGATAGATTATGTGAGTAAAGAGGTAGATAAAAAAATATTTATACAAAATTGATGTAAATAATAAATAAGATTTTAGTTAAATGTTAACATAAAAATATTAAAAATTATAGAGACTTCAGTTTAATATGCATATATATTTTCTATATAAAAAAAACCCTTAAAATAATACTAATTATTTTGTAAATAAGGATCCAACTAAGTTAATTAATAAAGAATAGATAGATACATGCATTAAACTAAGTTAATTAATATAGGTAGATTCATTAAGAAGCTAACATCAAGCATTTAATTGATTGACAATAATATAAGCAAGATGCATGATTATAAAGGTGATTGCTTACCAGTTGCCAATCACATTTCATAATTTTCTCCTTCCCATTCTCTGTTTTCTTTTCCTTTTTTTCACAAATTATTTTCTAATGCAAATTCAAATGGAAAATGGAATAGGAAAAAAATATAAATACCACCTTCTCCTTCGTTTCATTTCCAGACTTTACCTACACATTTTACAAGGCACAGGATTTCTGGGATTTTTCTGTATGTTTTAAACTCTCATTCTTTTATTGCTTCTTCTTCTTGGTTGTTTTGTTTTCTAATGTTGTGCAGAAAAAAGTTGGAAAAGATAACCACCCATTGCAGTATCTTGATTTTTCTTAGAAACTTAAATAACAAAGAATGAATTTCTTGTACATTCAGTTTATATTAATTCTTTTCATTTCATATAGCAGCCAAAAACCAAGAAAAAACACTACGTTTTTCCATCTGTTCTTCATTGAAACCAAGCTATCTTTTCTTACACCTTATTGGGGTTTTTTCAGAGCTTCATATAACACTTTTTCCAATTCAGCGTGTATTGTTTTTCATTGCATATTAGGTTTTTTTTTTTTTTTTTTTTTGAGTTGCTTCATTACACCCGAGTTCGAGTAATGTAATTGGATTCTACTTGTTTTAACACAACAACTTTCATCACCTCAATTTGGGATTGTAAGTGAGCATCATATTCCTCTTTAATCTCAAGGCAAATTGGAAGAAAGATAAAGATGGCAAGAAGAAGAATTACCATATTTTTTATGGGACTAGTGCTTTGGTGTTGCTTGACAAAAGCGGAATACATGAAATATAAAGATCCGAAACAGGCGGTACATGTTCGAACCCGGGACCTGTTGGATCGAATGACATTGGAGGAAAAGATCGGACAAATGGTCCAGAACGAACGCAGCGTTGCTTCGGCCGACATGATGAACAAGTATTTCATTGGTGAGAGTGAGACACCACCATAATTGTATCAAATGTAGCAACTTTTGTGTGTCATATTAATGGATACAGAGCGTATCGATTTTACTTTTGGCAGGGAGTGTATTGAGTGGAGGAGGGAGTGCCCCTTCTCCACAAGCTTCTCCAGAGGCTTGGATAAACATGATCAATGACTTTCAGAAGGGTAGTTTAGCAACCCGAATGCAGATCCCCATGATTTACGGGATTGATGCTGTTCATGGCAACAACAATGTTTACAAGGCAACAATTTTTCCTCACAACATTGGTCTAGGTGCTACCAGGCATGTTGCTTCACTTAAATCACATTACAATAGTACTGCGTTACTACATTGTTCTTTAAGTTTCTTAGTACATGTTACTCAGGGACCCTAAACTGGTTAAGAAAATTGGGGCTGCAACAGCACTTGAATCTAGAGCAACTGGCATTTCATATGTTTTCGCACCTTGTATAGCGGTAGCTTAATTTATTTCCAATTTTTCTTTTCCTGTTTGTTTCCCGGAATTCATTTCGAGTTTGAAATATTGATCTTTGCACAAGTCCACAGTCTGTTCTAACTACTGATTCCTTCCACAGGTTTGCTAAGATCCGAGATGGGGCCGAGGTCAACAAAGTTACAGCGAAGACCCCCATTTTGTTGACGCAATGACAGAGATTGTACCAGGATTACAAGGAGACATGCCTGCTAAATCTTCTAAAGGCATTCCATTTGTTGCTGGAAAGTGAGCAATTCCATGGTTTACTATACAGAACACGAATTCGACTATATAACTTTTCGAAACATAAAGATACAACTTTCTATTAATGGTTTTTCGATGTCCAGTAAAAATGTTGCAGCTTGTGCTAAGCACTACGTAGGAGATGGTGGAACAACCAAGGGCATAAATGAGAACAACACAGTGATCAACTGGCATGATTTGCTTAGCATTCATATGCCAGGCTACTACACTTCGATTATCAAAGGTGTTTCAACGGTCATGGTTTCGTATTCTAGTTGGAACGGCGTTAAAATGCATGCTAATCGTGATTTAGTCACTGGTTTCCTCAAGAACAAACTTCGATTCAGAGTAATGTTTCCACACTCACAAGGATAACATACAAAAGAACCTTAGGAAACATAACACCAGATTTTGCACCATTGTTGCAGGGCTTCGTCATCTCAGATTGGGAAGGCATTGACCGGATCACTTATCCACCTCATGCTAACTACACCTACTCGATTCAAGCAGCAATCGGATCTGGCATTGACATGGTTAGAGCTTATATTTCATGCTTAATTTTATGTGTTTGATCTTCTTACTATATTTTCATCTCTGCAGGTCATGGTTCCATACAACTATTCCTCGTTCATCGACGGGCTAACTTTCCTTGTCAAAAACAATTTCATCCCCATGAGCGGCATTGATGATGCAGTTAAGAGAATTTTGAGAGTTAAATTTGCAATGGGTCTATTTGAGAACCCATTAGCAGATAACAGCTTAGTTGACCAACTTGGCAGTCAGGTCAGTTTATCCATTGCATGACACGGACCTGAAACAGAAAAAAATAACTATAACCCAACATGACATACCCGAATCTATATCATACGGATTATTAACGAAAACCTTAAACAGGAACATAGAGAGTTGGCTAGAGAAGCAGTGAGAAGATCACTTGTTTTGCTAAAGAATGGGCACTATTCCGATCAGCCATTGCTTCCCTTACCTAAGAAGACATCAAAAATACTTGTTGCTGGTAGTCATGCAGACAATTTGGGTTATCAATGTGGTGGATGGACTATTGAGTGGCAAGGGTTCAGTGGCAACAACCTTACAAATGGTAAAACAAACAATTTACCCCCCTGTTTTAGTGTTTTTTACTATGTTGTTCCGACTCTTGTATGTATCTCCCATTTTCCAATATGCAAATAGCCATCAAGACTGTCCTTATGATCTCAGGTACAACAGTCCTAACAGCCATCAAAAACACAGTTGATTCAAGCACGAATGTTGTGTATGAGGAGAATCAGGATCCCAAATTCGTCAAGTCCAACAACTTCTCCTGTGCCATTGTGGTAGTAGGGGAGCATCCATATGTCGAAACACAAGGTGACAGCATGAATCTAACGATTCCAGAAGCCGGTCCAACCACAATCAGAAATGTATGTGGAGCTTTGAAATGTGCTGTCATCTTAATGTCGGGTCGCCCCGTTGTGATAGAACCTGATATTGGCTCCATGGATGCTCTGGTTGCGGCATGGTTGCCAGGAAGCGAGGGTCATGGTGTGGCTGATGTTCTGTTTGGTGACTATGGTTTTTCAGGCAAGCTTCCTCGTACTTGGTTTAAAACAGTTGATCAACTGCCGATGAATGTTGGGGATCCACATTATGATCCACTCTTCCCCTTTGGATTCGGCCTCACTACTGAACCAACTAAAGCTTACTAAGCGATGTCATGTAGGGGATCCATAACTTTTTTTTTTGTTTATAAAAGAATGAAAGAAAGAGATGTGATTGTTATAAAGAAGCCTCAACATTTGTGCATGCTACAGCCTTTTTTATTATGTCAACTTTAATAACTTTTTTTTGCTTACTTTTTCAAAAAAAAATTAATTAACTTCCTTTGCAAAAATAATTAACAGTTTGTTAGTTAATCGTTTTGATGCTAAGGTAGCACTGTTACATCAGTCAGAAATAAAAATATAAAATTTATTAAAAATTAAAAATTTTATTTAAAATGTAAAAAAAAAAAACGGGGGAAATATTCAAAATTGTGAAAGTTTTAAATATATAAATAAAGGCATGTAGCTGAAGTGCTGAACCATGAAGAGAGAATTATTCTCTCTTATATTTCCTTTTCTCTCTTGTTTTTACTTTAGTTTCCTTTAAGCGTGGAAGTGAAAAAGAGAAAATGGGGATTCTTTTCCTTTGTTTTTATTAACTCTGTGCTTTTACTATAGTTTCCATTTCTTAGATAGTTCTTTTCTTTAAAAAAAAAGTGAATATCATTTACTCTCTTTTGAATTAGAGGGAAAATCTAGGGAAACAAAATTGATGTTTTCTTTAAGAAGCAAAATACCATTTTATCCTATTAACACTTTAGGTAAGTTATTTTATAATTGAAAATATTATTACAAATAATCATTTCCTTTACCTTTCCACAATTTCCTCACTTTTCTACATTTACTCCACTTTTTAATACCCCAATTTGGGAGAAAATAAGAAGAAAGAAAATGCAAACAACTTTACAATATTAACATCACAATACTTTTCAAAATTATAAATACATCTCCTTCAACTTTTCACATCTAATGAAAATTATAAATTTTATCGACTTTATACTTGATGATCCATCTTAATGCGTTATAGTGGAACATAAAATAAATATTACACATCCAAATATTTTTAGATGAAATCTATTAGTTTATAAATAAAATCAATTCTCATGAGATAAATATTTCTTATATATTGGCCTTGATGCAAATAAAATTACATGCTTATTGTAAAGCTATTCTTATATTAATAGTTAAGCAATTAAATGGAGGCATAATTTTACTAACCATTAAGTATAACATATATAGGTATAGGCAACTTAATATTATCTAAACTAAAACTACCAAAATCAAGTCTAGGATATAGTGCACTACTATTGTTAGCACAAATTGCATACTATAGAGATTGTGCACAATCAAATTATTTCTAGAAATAATATCGCAAACTTTGGGTTGCATACATGTGATACATGGGCTCAATATTATTTGGTTATCATCCAAAAATACAATTGACTTCTAACTTTAGTTGGTGTTAGTTCAATATGTTGTCAAAATAACTAGTATTGATGAAAATTATTAAAATACAACTTCTAATTCTTCAATAAAATCACATAAATTTTCATCAAATTGTTTTGCATCATCATTGGCTCGGAATGGTCAAACCAATCATACCAACACTATGAACTTCTTTTTACTATCTCATATGTCAATCATATACATGTAATGTATTCCTTCAGGGAATATTTATCATACAAAAATACGAGTATCTTATGTTATTTCTATCCATGGTTTTAATGTAAAACATATAAAGATTACCTTCAGTATCTATCTTCTTGATCTAAAATAATAATATTATGTTTTACAAAATTTTGAATCATAAGGAGGTGCAAAATTAGCTCTTCTAGAGCTTTGACAATATAATGCAATATTAATTAGCTCTTCAGAGTAACATTAGTAAATGTATAATTTATTTTAAAAAATATATGCAATTTTGCAATGTTTTTCAATATGAATAATAAAAATTTCAAATCTTAAAAAATTTTATTTATTCATATAAAAGAAAATATATTTTATATAAAGAATAAATATAAATAGAACATATATTAAACATAGTAAAGAATAATGTCATATTACTAATCAATCACTTTAAAAAGCATGCAATTAGATAAATTGTTTTATATACCATAACATAATAAAATAGAGAATACTATAGTGTCGAATAAGATATTAAAGCTACAACTATAGAGGTTTAAAATCCAAATTTTCTAACCTCCGCCTCTTATAGCATAATGCTAATTCAAATTTTATTATCATGCATTATGGAACATCTCTTTTATTTATAAGAACTAATAGAATTATAATGTCAATATAAATTGTGATAATTGATAATTTCATTGTCATTCATTTTATCTAGTATCCATATATAAGTAACATTATGACATTTACTTCTAGAAATGTCTAAACTAATGAGAGGTCCATAATGTCATTATTTCAATAAAAGAAAATATATTTTTATAAAAGTATATGCAATATTTACTTGAGGAATATGTCGAAATTGTCAAATATCTAAATTGAGTTCAATGATCAAAAGTGATCATTCCAAACTAATCATTAATTTGATAAATTACACAAATAATCATTGCATATAATACACATTTACAATAGACAAGAACAGATAAGAACAATCATAGAATTTAATCAAAATTAAAACTAAACCAATAAATTCTAAGAAAAATAACAAATACATATATCCACGTAGAAAGCACAACAAATAAACTTGAGAAGGGATTTATAAGTTCATAGAGACGCAAATAGAGAGAATCATATAAATTAAACTTATTAATAGAAAACCGAATCAAATTTCAAAAAATGATTAGACCTACTTAGGCAATTGTGGATGATAAGTAGAGACTATGAGCATTCTTTGTAGTAAAAAGAAAGTGGTCATCCTCAAGCAAATCTCTAGCAACCACTCACCATTTTTTTAATCAAACAATTAAATTTCAATACTGGAAGCCCAACAAAATTTTGACGTAAACTAAGGACGTATCACTCTTGAATAAAATCATACTGATAACGTGTTATAAAATAATAATAATAATAATAATAATAATAATAATAATATTGTAGCGACCTAAAATTTAGCACGTGCGCTAGTTGAAGCGATTATTGTAAATTTGAAAACAGAGTTTCGATTTTATTTAAAAAAATGGAGTCACCACCGATCCTTTTTCCTAGGTGTGATCGGACACCTAATAAATCATCTTTTTTAAAAGAATTTTTTTTAATTTTCTTTTAAAAAAAAGGGCAAGTTTAGGTCTACGTCAAAATTCCAGAGAAAAATATGGTTCGGGAGTCGGTTACGCACGAGGAAGATGTTAGCACCCTCGCGACGTCCAAAATTGGTATCTCGTTAAGCGCACATTATCTTAATTTTCAAAAATACGAGTTCAATTTAATATTTAATCATGATCCGATTGAAACACGAGAATTTTAATAAATTATATATTATTATATATTCATTTAAATATAATTTGATAATTTACAAAAAATAAATATTTCATTTTAAAACACGAGAATTTTTGAAACACAAGAATTTTGATAAATTACATATTGTCATATTATATATATTTTAAAAATAAAATTTTGATAATTTAAAAATAACCATAAAATAAACATTTTATTTTAAAATCTGAGAATTTTTAAAAAATTTTTTGAATTTTTTTTAAAAGAAGGCGTGTCGTTTTTAACACAAATCTATGATATTCACCCAACATAGCGATGAAATCAACGGCTTAGTGTCAAATCGATTCGTTGCCCTATTTATTAAAATTATTTAAATTAAAAATATATAAATACAAAAAAATGCTTAAAAATACCAATAACATTAAAAACTAAATGCCATAAAAATACACGAACAAAATTAAAAAGTCGGCAAAAAAAAAGAAATTAATGAAAAGGCTAAAATTACAGGCTTGAAGAACGAAATACACGACCCGGGGTCTTTTTTTTTCTCCTTTTTTCCTCTTTTTTTTTTTTCTTGCCTTTGGGCACAGGTCTTTGCCTTGCTTGGTCTGGTCTGGGTCATTGTGCATGCTAGGTCATTAGGTCTTCTTGGGCCCTCTTGTTGATCGGCTTTGTTAATGGGGTTTTGGACTTGCTTTTTTTTTTCTGCTGGGTCTGTTGCCTCTGGGCCTACTGCTGGTCGCGAGTCGGGTTGCTGCGGGTCGAGTCAACTCGACTGTTTAATTTTTTTATTTTCCTTTTTTCTTTCTTTTTCTTCTTTCCTTTTTCCTTCTTTTTTTTCTTCTTCTTTCTTCTTCTTCTTCCTTCTTCTTCTTCTTTCTTCTTCTTCCTTCTTTTTCTGCTCTAAGATTTAGCCCGCAGCCACCATTGTCGTCGTCGAACTCTCCTTTCCCTCTTCTCTTCTTTCTTCCTTTCCTCTTCTTTTCTTCTTTCTCTTTTTCTGCCCAAACTTTCTTTTTCTTTTTCTTTTTTTGATTTTCGTGGGTTATGGGGGGTCTTTTTTTTGGAGAAAAATCCCCTTTTATGGTGTGATTTTTGCAAGTATTAGGTGGCTAGGGGGGAGGGAGGCCATCCCCTAGGCCGACGGCCGGAAAATCAGGGGGTAGGTGCGTGAAATTCGCCAGATTGTTGGGGATTTTCTGACAGAAGGATCGGATTGCAAACGCAGCAAAACTTATAGGGCCAAAGTGTAATTTCTAGAAAGTTGAGGGGTTTAAATGTAATTTTAAAAAAGTTAAGGGTTAAAATGTAATTTTAAGGAAGTTAAGGGGTTAAAATGTAATTTTAGAAAACTTAAAGGGTGAAAATATAATTTTAATTTTTTTTGTATTTTTCAATTTTTTATTAATTTTGAAAATAAAATACGAAATCGAGCCGGACAAAATTTAGTGCTTACAGTTGCCCCTCTTTGCTCATCGCTGTGAAACAGGGATAAAGCAAAGACTTAAAAGCACTAAATTTTGTTCGATTGTCCAATATTTATTCTTTATTGAAAAACAGAAATCGAAAATAGCTTGGCATACGACCCGAAGCTCAACTCACCTCTCGGATTATGAGTTGATCTTTGAAAAATAAAAATAAAAAATACCTCGGCATGTGACCCAAGGCTCAACTCACCTCTAGCATTATGAGTTAATTTTTTTATTTTTTATTTTTTTGAAAAACATAAATTGAAAAGTACCTCGATGTTGTGACCCGAGGCTCAACTCACCTCTCGCATTATGAGTTGATTTTTTTTGAAAAAAATAGAAATTGAAAATACCTCAGCGTGTGACCCGAGGCTTAACCCACCTTTCGCAATATGAGTTGATTTTTTAAAAAACTGAAATTGAAAAATATCTCTACATGTGTCTAAGGCTCAACTCACCTCTCGTATTATGAGTTGATTTTATTGAAAACATAAATAAAAAAAAATACATCGACGTGCGACCCGAGGCTCAACTCACCTCTCGCATTATGAGTTGATTTTTGAAAAATAGAAATTTAAAAAAAAGTACCTCGGCATGTGTCCGAGGCTCAACTCACCTCTGGCATTATGAGTTGATTCTTTTGAAAAACATAAATTGAAAATAACTCAGCGTGCGACCCGAGGCTCAACTCACCTTTCGCATTATGAGTTGATTTTTGAAAAAACAGAAATTAAAAAAAAAAACTCTTGAAAGAATCAGGGTAAAAAAACTTCCTTTTTCATTGATTCTGTGTAGCTTTCTCCCAAAATTCCTTGCTCTACTGGGATACATGTATATGTCATGTATGATGTTATTATGATATGCACTTGTTTGTCCTAAATGCTTTTATGCCTACATGATCCTGCCATGCACGCTGGGTTGTTTGTCACATGCCCCTTTTTTCGTCACGATTTCCGTGAGGTCCCGCATTCATTGTCTCAATCCTTGACTTTTCTCTCAGGTTTTGTACTCATCTTCATGTTTGGTGAGTAACCCACATATCTTCGTATATCACCCTTTTGCCCGATGTTGAACTTTGTTTTTGCTTTTGGATCCTTGTACTTAGCAAACTCTCATCTAGGTAATGCTCAACATTTCTTTTGTTTAGAGTATGTCATTTTACTATTTATCATTTAAATGAACTAAACATGAAATGCTTGACAATGGCACAGTAGGTACGAAAGAAATACCTCACATTCATATTTATTTCAAAAGTAACAAGCAAAGAAAATTGACAAGGAATAGTTCAATAAAGAAAACATTATAAAGAAAGGATAGCAGATTCAATTGCCACAAATGCTCTAGATATCCAACGCATGAACTTCTCCACGTTTCTTCATCTTGGATCTTTTCGAGCACGGCTTCTTGTGTAGAAGATTTCGAGCTTTTGAGAATGCTTCAAATATTTTAACTTCGTCCTTCGACTCCCCGTTCAAAACGTCTTCCTCCTTAAGTCTAAACCCCCTTTATTAGAACACCCTTTCAGGTTTTCATCCTAATCCTTTTTGTTTATCAAGACGCCCTTTTTGGGTTTTCATCTTGATCTCTTTTTTTCTTTTCCTTTTTTTTAGGCATAATATTTCTTCACAACATCTGAGTTCATTGGATTAGGTAACTCCCTCCCATCCATCTCAGTGAGAATCAGAGCCCCACCCGAGAAGGCATTCTTTACAACGTACGACCCTTCTCAATTTGGTGCCCATTTTCCTCGAAAGTTTTTTTGTATTGGGAGGATCTTTCTCAGTACGAGCTCCCCTTCACGGAATTCTCTTGGTTGCACCTTCTTGTCATGGGCCGTGATCATTCTCTTCTGGTACATTTGTTCATGACAGATTGCCTTTAAGCGTTTTCCTTCAATAAGGTTTAGTTGATCATATCGAGCTCGAACCCATTCTAATTCCTCTAGTTTTGACTACATCAAGACGCGTAGGGATGGGATTTCTACTTCGATGGCAAAACTGCTTCCATTCCGTAGACCAGAGAGAAAGAAGTTGCTCCCATAGATGTCCGTATAGAGGTGCGGTATGCGTACAAAGCGAATGGTAGCTTCTCGTGCCAATCTTTATATATCTCAGTCATCTTCCCGATAATCCTTTTAATGTTTTTGTTGGTCGCTTCAACAACTCCGTTCATTTTCGGGCGATAGGGTGAGGAGTTATGATGCTTTATCTGAAATTTCTCACACACTTCCTTCATCATCTTATTGTTTAGATTCAAAGCATTATCTGAAATGATTCTCTCAGGCAAACCTTAGCGACATATGATTTCCTTTTTTAGGAACCTGCAGACTATAGCCTTTGTCACGTTAGCAAACAAAACAACTTCTACCCATTTTGTAAAGTAGTCTATAACCACGAAGATGAATCGGTGTCCATTAGAAGCCTTCGGGGAAATTGACCCTATAACATCTATGCCCCACATGAAAAAAGGCCATGGAGAAGTCATGACATGAAGGGGTGAAGGAGCTGCATGAATTTTATCGCCATAAATTTGACACTTGTGGCACTTTCGTGCGTAACTAATGCAGTCCATTTCCATCGTCAACCAATAATAACCAAGTCTCATAATCTGCCTAGCCATAGTGAAACCATTGGCATGCGTTCCACAAATTCCTACATGGACATCTTCAAGTATTCTTCTAGCCTCAACAGCGTCCACGCATCTCAGGAGCATTTGATCTTTTCCTTTTTTGTATAGGATATCCCCGTCAAGAACAAATCCAATCGCCATTCTCCTGATTATTCTTTTTTCATTCTCGTTTGATTGCTCGGGATACCTTTGATTCTTGATATACTCTAAAATATCATGGAACCATGGTCGTCCATTCGACTCCTTCTGAATGCTAAAACAATGTGCAGGGACCTCATATATGCCCATTTGGAGAGGCATTATTTTAGTTTCTCTATTTGCTTTGAACATTGAAGCCAAGGTGGCTAGGGCATCAGCCAATTGGTTTTCTTCTTGTGGGAAGTAGTTAAAATTCACTTCTTTGAATTCTTTGACCAGCTATGCAACGATATCACGATATTTGACCAATTTCGAATCCCTCACTTCCCAATCTCCATAGATTTGACAAATCACTAATGCTGAGTCCCCGTACACCTCTAAAATTTTGATTTTCCATTCAATAGCTACACGAAGTCACATGATACAAGACTCATATTCCACTATATTATTGGTATAAAAGAAATTTAGCCTGGCAGTAAGCGGGTAATGGTTCCCTTCCAGTAACACTAAGACTGCTCCTATCCCGTGCCCTAACGCGTTTGATGCACCATCAAAGCTCATCTTCCATGATTGATCTTTTGATGATTCATCTTCCTTTTCAAAAATGGACATCAAGTCTTCATCCAGGAAATCGAATCTCAATGGCTCATATTCTTCCATTGCTCGACTTGCTAAGAAGTTAGCTATCGCGCTTCCCTTTATCGACTTTTGGCTCACGTATGTGATGTCATACTCAGACAATAGGATCTGCTATCTTGCCATTCTCCCTGAGAATGCAGGTGATTCCATCATGTACTTTAATGGATCCATCTTTGAAATTAACCATGTCATATGATACAACATATATTGTCTGAGCCTTCGAACTACCCAGACCAAAGCAGAATAGAATTTTTCAATTGACTGGTACTTTGCTTCATACTCTGTGAACTTCTTGCTGAGGTAGTAAATCGCCTTTTCTCTTTTCCCCGACTCATCATGTTGCCCCAGTACACAACCCACTGAGTTTTTTAATATGGTCAGATACAATATTAAGGATTTTTCAGGGGTCGGCGGTACTAGTACTGGAGGGTTAGACAAATACTATTTTATCTTGTCGAAGGAGTCAAAAAATTGGATCGCACTGGTTAGTAAGTTGAGCAATGAATCGAGCAATGTAATTCAACCTTCCTAAAAATCCTCTGACTTCTTTTTGTGTGCGCGGATGTGGCAATTCTTGTATGGCTTTTATCTTATCTGGATCAACCTCAATACTCCTCTCGCTGACAATAAAACTTAGCAATTTTTCTGTGGTAGCCCCAAACGTACATTTGGATGGGTTAAGCTTCAAATGGAACTTTCTTAACCTTTGGAATAGCTTCCTGAGGTTCCCAACATGCTCTTTCTCTTCCCAAGATTTGATAATCATATCATCGACATAAACTTCTATTTCTTTGTGCATCTTATCATGGAATAGCATTACCATTACTCTCTGATATGTTTCCCCAACATTCTTCAATTTGAATGGCATCACCTTATAGCAGAACGTTCCCCACATTTACACGAATGTGGTTTTCTTTATATCTTCGGGAGCCATCTTTATCTGATTATAACCCAAGAAAACATCCATGAAAGAAAATAAAGAATGTTTTGTTGTATTATCCACCAACGTATCAATGTGTGGCAAAGGAAAATTATCCTTAGGGCTTGCTCGATTCAGATCACGATAATCTACGCACATTCGCACCTTGCCTTCTTTTTTGTACTGGGACTATATTAGCTACCCATTCTGGATATTTGGAGACTTGTAAGAAGCCAGCATCAAATTGTTTCTTGACTTCTTCTTTTATCTTAACAGCATTTCAAGTTTCATTCGTCTTAGCTTCTGTTGAATGGGTTTGCATTCTGGTTTCAGTGGGAGTCTATGGACCACTACATCCTCGTTCAACCCTAGCATGTCCTGATAAGACCATGCAAATACATGTTTGTACTCACGAAGCAAGGCGATCAAATCATGTTTGCTGTTCTCTGAAATGGAGGTCCCAATCTTAACTTCTTTC
This sequence comes from Gossypium rotundifolium, assembly GCA_025506655.1. Taxonomy (NCBI): domain Eukaryota; kingdom Viridiplantae; phylum Streptophyta; class Magnoliopsida; order Malvales; family Malvaceae; genus Gossypium; species Gossypium rotundifolium. The sequence continues at coordinate 80,075,444 of CP106734.1, read as the reverse complement.
CTCTTTTCTTCATTTCCCAAGTTTACTGTCTCAACAGATTCTTGATGGGGTAGAATCTGTTTATCTTCTTGTTCTACCATTCTAAGTAGGTCAGGAGACGAGACACAATCTTCAGCATTTTCTTCAGCTTCGAATTCTCTTAAACAAATAGCTTTCTCAAAATCAATTTCAGGACTTGTAACGGGATTGCTCATGTCGTTGATATCTGAGCACCTGAAAGGTGAATGGAAAAGAAAACTATAAAGGAGCATCAAGGTATTGGAACCAATAAACATAATGTTATGGCATGATATGAGATATATGTAAGGACAGGCTGTGAGAAGAGGGAATAATTATGAAGTTAATGAGAATGAAAAGATGATAAACTGTAAAAGTAACATATTTTAGGCCCACATTTAGTATGCTTTTGGGATGATTTAGCCCTGATTTATGTAAAAAGGTACTTTTAATCCTTTCTTTTCAAGTTTATACTCAGGAAAGCACCATAGGACGAAAAGAACAAGAAACAGGCTTAAAACGGGCCAATTTGGGCCAAAGAGGAAAATCGACACGGCCTGGACTTCAAGCCACACGGCCGTGCCTCGACGATTAACTAAGACACGGCCATGCCACAATTTAAACGGTCGTGCCCCAATCGATAAAATCGAGACACGGCTTGAAAATGATTTACACGGGCGTGTACCATGGCCGTGCCCCTGCCGCAGGAGAGAGTAATTTCACTCAGATTTGGATACTTTGAGGCAAAGAAACATATTCCAAAGCCTATTCAAACACCGAGTAGAAGGTATACTTGAATTGGGACACTTAGAGGCCAAGTAAAGCATTCCAAAAGTCTATATAAACACCCTAAATGTAACCTGGAAGGGGGGCGATTAGCTAGGCAAGGAGTCGAGCCAGAAGGTCAGATTTGTGTGAATTACTCGAAGATAGCCAGTGGATCCATCTCAAGGAGCCAAAATTCTACTCAAGACGACGGATTTCTCCTTCAATTCCTTCAGGGGGTTTTAGGGATTTCTTATGTTTTGTTTTATCTTTTCTCTTGAGATGTTTTCTTTATTCATTATGAACTAAACCCTTCAGATACCTGAAGGGGATGAAACCTAGATGAATCTTGTTATTGATTTCTAAATTATATAATAAATACTTAGTCTGTTCTTAATTATGCATGCTTAATCCAAATCTGATGTGCTTAGGTGGAGGAGGAATAGACCCTGCTTAAGAGTAGATCTAGCATAATTAAGCGGAGTTGATCGTACGCCTAGAGATAGGGTGACGAGATTTTGCCGGATTAGGGTGAAACCTAATATGGGAGTCCATAGATCGATTTACTGCTATTCTAGGGGGTTATTATAAGAGAACAAGAGTTCAACTAATTAACCTAGGGTTAGACGTTATTCGCCTCGAGAGAGGGTTTAATATACGTTAGGGAGTCTTACAAATCAAACTAAGAATAAATCATATGGTTCAGTGTTAAGTTGCAAGTGAAGTTTAGGTGGATTCTTCCCGAGGGTATCGTCTTAATCAATTGAGTTTTCCAAAAGTTATTTTCTAAATCGTTCTTTTTGTCTTTGTGTCTTTAGCTTAGTAGTCGTTAATTTAGATTAAAGCAACTTCACTCCGTATTTTAGGCTAAATAATAGAAAGAAAGTGAGTATTAGTACTTTTAGTTCCTTTAGGTTCGATAATCCGATCTTGCCTAAGCTATACTACTGTTCGATAGGTACACTTGACTTTAATTGTTGTCAGAGTTAGTTTCCAGGTTCGATCATATTCATTATAAATTTTAAAACTCGACAAAACAACGATCAAGTTTTTGGCGCCGTTGCTAGGGAACTAAAATATTAAAAAACTCTATTTTTATTACTTTAGCCATTATTTTTATTTTTATTTTTATTTCGTAATTTATTTTATTGTTTTTGCTAATTTTATTTTTTTCCCTAGCAGGTACCTTTAGTTTATGACTAGAAGGAACCCGATAGGACCTCTAGTATACGATAGTGAAATTGAAGCTATCGCTTGGAGGAATCGTAGAGAAATTAGGTGAGCCCTAAATTACACGGAAGAAAAGCGAGAAGACAGATCCAATCCTACTGAAGGGATGGATGAGAATAATCCACCACGAGATGTGGAAGAAAACAATGCTCCACGTACTATGTATGATTATGCTAAACCTCATTTAACAGGAGCTGAATCTAGTATTGTTAGGCCTGCTATAGCTGCTAAAAAATTTGAATTAAAGCCTAACACAATACAAATGATTCAACAATTTGTTCAATTTGATGGTTTGCAGGACAAAGACCCGAACACTCATATAGCTAATTTTTTAGAGTTCTGTGATACTTTCAAAATAAATGGCGTTTCTAATGATGCCATTCGTCTTCGGTTATTTCCCTTTTCATTAAGAAATAAAGCCAAACAGTGGTTGTACTCGTTACCGTGAGGATCGATCACTACACGGGACCAAATGACCGAAAATTTTTTATTAAAATATTTCCCATCGGCCAAAACGGCCAAATTACGGAATGATATCTCTTCTTTTGTGCAGATGGATTTAGAGACATTATACGACGCATGGGAGAGATACAAGGATCTCTTGAGAAGGTGTCCACACCATGGTCTACCCTTGCGGTTACAAGCCCAAACATTCTATAATGGTGTAAACCCCTCAACGAGGCAGCTAATCGATTCAGCCACCGGTGGAACCCTAAACAACAGAACTCCTGAAGCAGCCTACGAGTTCATTGAAGAGTTGTCACTGAATAACTATCAGTGGCAAGTTACAAGGACAAAACTAACAAAATCAGTCGGAGTTTACAACCTCGATGCAGTGACCATGCTAACAACACAAGTAGAGATGATGAATAAAAAGCTTGATAGTTTGTGTTCTTTGCAGGTACATCCAGTCATGCAGTGCAACGCAAGAAGAACTGTGGCGAATCCTGAGTACCCACCCTACCAACCGGACGCAGAAACCGAACAGATGAACTATATAGGTAATAATTTCAGATCCAACAATAATCCTTATAGTAATACTTACAATCCAGGTTGGAGGAACCACCCAAATTTTTCATGGGGAGGCCAAGGAAACCAAGGAATTCAAAAACAACAACCTCCTCAAAATTTCCAAAATCAGCCATATCCGCAAGAGAAGAAGCCAAACCTCAAAGAGATGCTGACAAAATTCATGGCAAACACAGAAAATCGCTTCTAAGAAACTGAGAAAACAATTAAAAGCAATGAGAACCGAGTTGGGGAACTTACTAAGTCAGTTAAGAAAGCTACTAATGCAGTCGAATGACTCGCAAAGCTAATGTCAGAATGACCGCAAGGACGTCTACCAAGTAACACCGAGATTAACCCAAAGGAGCAAATTCAAGCCATCTCAGCTCATGACAGTAAGGGGTTAGATGAACCTAATAAAATACAAGAAAACAAGGTAGACGAAGTTAAGGTAGAGGTAACACAAGAAAAGCCAAAACCAGTAATCAAGAAATACCAACCTCGCATACCTTATCCCGAAGCGATGAAAAGAGACGATTTAGAGGAACAGTTCGGTAAGTTTCTTAAACTCTTAAAAAAATTACATATTAACTTACCTCTTCTTGAAGCTCTTTTTCAGATGCCAGACTTGAGGAAATTTTTAAAACAACTCTTGACTAACAAACGGAAATTAGACGAAGAGCACCACGTGGAATTAAACGCAGCATGCTCAGCAATGTTACAGAATAGACTACTACGGATGCTAAAAGATCCAGGGAGTTTTACAATTCCATGTTTAATTGGTAGTTTAGCTATTGATAATACGTTAGTTGATTTAGGGGCAAGCATAAATGTCATGCCTTATATATTATTTAAACGACTAGGTCTAGGGAAGCCCAAACAAACTAGGATGAGTATACAATTAGCTGATAAAACTGTTAGAATTCCTAGGGGCATTATCGAATATGTTCTTGTCAAAATCGATAAATTTGTTTTCCCAGTAGATTTTGTTGTCTTAGATATGGATGAGGATAATACAATCCCCTTAATTTTAGGAAGACCTTTTCTAGAAACTGCCAAGACTAAAATTGATGTTGCCACAAGAGAACTCATACTTTGTATAGGTGACGAATCAATCAATCTTCAAGCTCTTGACTCGGCCAGGACAACAATCGATGAAGGTAAGAAAGTCAATACAGATGATAACCAAATTGTTCAACCTTTATTATAGGAAACACCGCAAAGACACAACCCTAAGCCGACTCATAGATCCCAAATCAACAAAGAAGAACCGAAACCGCTCGAAGTAAAACCAGAGAAACCACCAGAAGAGCTCGTAGGAACATCCAATCACTTTAAAATAGGAGACCAGGTACTGTTAGACAAATTAGATCCGCACAAAATCACAACAGACCTGAAGACAAAGGGAGAAACCCTTCTTAAGGTACACAATATCTTCCCACACGAAATAGTCGAGGTACGCAACCCAACATTCGACACTTTTGAGGTAAACACTTCTCGACTTCAACTTTGTCAGGAAAATAGAACTTTAAGCAAGAGGGAAGATATTCAAACCTTTAAACCTCCCTGATTTAAGTACAAGGAAAAGTCTAGCTTAAGACTATAAACTAGTGCTTCTCGAGAGGCAACCCGAGCATTAACCCTACTTCTTTTTACATTTGTTTTCATTTTATTTTATTTTCTTTCTCTTTCTCTTTGTAACGTAACCAAAAGTGCAGATTTCTAGGACACACGGCCTTACACACGGCCGTGTTCATGGCCATGTAGACCACTGAAATCCCCGTACTGACATAGCAGAGGCCGTGCGAATCAAATCCCAACCACTTTTAGACGTCACGGACCCAACCACTCCCCCACGGGTACCGATAAATTGGCACGACCATGCACTAAGACCGTGTGAAGCTACTGACTTAATAGACACGGAACAAACACGCCCACGCAATCCAACCGTGCCAACACACTGCTTTTCCAAGAACAGGCGTGGCATCTAGGAAAAGGGCATGGGTGAACCAACACGCCTAGACACACGGCCGTGCGATGCGGTCGTATAATTGAACACACCATCGGTCCACGAGCATGGGAATGTGCCAGATTGGAAATCCTATTTAAACCCAACAGCCCTTCTCCTTCTCCCCTCATTCTTTCTTCCTTCTTTTTCTTTCTTTTCCTAGAAAAGGTGTCTAGACTCTTGAGCTACACTAGAATGATGCCGAAGAAGCGTAAGAAGGCAAGCATTGTCTCCTCAAAGGAGACCCCAACACATAAGTTCATGTTGGCCACTTCATCCAAACACCAAGCCAAGGGTCTTTTAGACCATTTAAATTTTTCTTTACATTTATTTTCCCCTTTATCCTACTTATCTTTACTTCTCTTCTGCTTAATATATTTTAATTTCTTTTAGTTTCTTGGTTTTTGGTTCTAAAGGCTACTTGGGAATCATGCACCACAGCCTTAGAGATCACACCCACCTCGCGGACCATCCAACAATAAGGAGTCCTTAGTCTTTTAGTATTTTCTTTTAATTTCAGTTTTCTTCTTAGTCTCCTTCTCTTTATTTTTTTTGTCTTTAATTATAGTATTAGTATATTATTAATGTTTCTTTAGATTTCTTGGTTATATCTTTGCAGGCTACCCAATTTCTTTATCTAGAACAAAGCTCATCGGTAGACACCCCACCAGGACCATAGAAAACGCCACCACCGCCTACACCACCCACCTTCTACCACGACCTCTGCCAACTCCTGGAATCATATAAAATTCAAGAAGTGTCACTTCTCCCTTTCTCTTTTGATTACATTATTAGTTATCTATCTTTGTACATTGAGGGCAATGTACATCTTAAGCGTGGGGGGTAAAAGTACCTAACTTTTTGTATTATTCTAAAATCCTGAATTTTAGTCTTGTCCCTAAGAAATTTTCTCATATTATCAATGAGGGTGAAATTTCTAATGATTTATGATTTTTTTTATATGTTTTTGAGTAAGTCATTAATAATTGTGTATTTATGATTTATACTTGAAGAATATTAGAGAATCGAGCATGACAAGTCTATTTTTCAAAGAATAAAAAATTTTCTAGGTTGTTGAACTGAATTTGAATATTACCTTGAAGTTTGGAATCTACAAGATTGATGTCAAATACCCATAATTTTTGTGAGATTTGAGCCTTATAGAGCATTTGTTCTTTTTCATACTCAGTTTATTGATTATGAGTGTGTCAACACTGAATTGTTATTCTAGAACATTGTCTTGATTATACATGTCAAGACCACATTAATGATTTGATATATTGAGATGATAAAGGCACCTAAGTTTTAACCCATTCACTCCACTAAAAAGCTTACCTACATAATTAACCCCTAGTGAACCCATTTGATCCTAACAACCCTTTTTATTGAATTACCCGCTTAATATTAACCCAAAACCCTTTGTATTTGTTATCACCATTCTTTTGACTACCCTTCTATCGAGAATTGATTTGATGGCCATCAATTAGTTTATTTTAGTTGATAAAGTTCTTTCTTTATTATGTATTTACTTAGTTTGTTCTTAAAAAAACCAAAGTATATTCAAGCATTAGTATATGATTAAAGGAGCTTATGCGTTTAAATTCCAATTGTTGAAGAAGAGCTTGTATTAAAAGTATTATTAATAGTAGTATTACTAGTTTCAAAGCAATCATTTATTTTCTAGTTCATTATTCTTAGTAGGTAATTTATCAGGTCAATCTCGATTTTTAATCTTCTAATCTAGCCTTTATCCACACCTTTAACCTAAGCCCCGTTACAACCCTATCAAAGACCTTTTGACTTGTGTATCATCTCATATTACAGTGGTGGAGATTCGATTTTCAGGCAAGCCTATGGGATTAACTCTTCATGTTTGACTTATGAGTGCTTTTCCTTGATCCTTAAACACTTCGAGTGCTTTGAGTGAATCTTTAGTGAGGATGTCAATCCTTGTAGGTTTTGAATTAAAGGTAATTATTTAGGTAAGGGGAGACACCTATGTTTTCGTGCTACAAAATATATGACTTAGAATTATTTGAATCTTTAGGAGTCTTTGAGTTAAATTATCCATATATAATTTTTTTGTGAATTATGATGAGGCATTGTTGATAGGAATTGTGAATTATGGAAAGTTCGTTTTAATTGTCAGTTGAGAATTTTGGTTGAGGACAAGCAAAAGCTTAAGTGTAGGGGTATTTGATAAATCATAAAAGTAACATATTTTAGGCCCACATTTAGTATGTTTTTGGCATGATTTAGCCCTGATTTATGTAAAAAGGTGCTTTTAATCCTTCCTTTTCATGTTTATACTCAGGAAAGTACCCGAGGACGAAAAGAACAAGAAACAGGCTTAAAACGGACCAATTTGGGCCAAAGAGGAAAATCTACACGGCCTGGACTTCAAGCCACATGGTCGTGCCTCGATAATTAACTAAGACACGACCATGCCACTATTTACACGGTTGTGCCCCAATCAACAGAATCAAGACACGGCGTGAAAATAATTTACACGGGCGTGTACCATGGCCGTGCCCCTGCCGCGGGAGAGAGTAATTTCACTCAGATTTGGATACTTTGAGGCAAAGAAACATATTCCAAAGCCTATTCAAACACCGAGTAGAAGGTATACTTGAATTGGGACACTTAGAGGCCAAGTAAAGCATTCCAAAAGTCTATATAAACACCTTAAGTGTAACCTAAAAGGGGGGCGGTTAGCTAGGCCAATGAACTGAGCCAAAAGGTCAGATTTGTGAGAAATACTCGAAGATAGCCAGTGGATCCATCTCAAGGAGCCAAAATTCTACTCAAGACGGCGGATTTCTCCTTCAATTCCTCTAGGGGGTTTTAGGGATTTCTTATGTTTTGTTTTATCTTTTCTCTTAAGATGTTTTCTTTATTCATTATGAACTAAACCCTTCAAATACCTGAAGGGGATGAAACCTAGATGAATCTTGTTATTGATTTCTGAATTATATGATAAATACTTAGTTTGTTCTTAATTATGCATGATTAATCCAAATTTGATGTGCTTAGGTGGAGGAGGAATAGACCCTACTTAAGAGTAGATCTAGCATAATTAAGCGGAGTTGATCGCACGCCTAGAGATACGGTGATGAGATTTTACCGGTTAGGGTGAAACCTAATATGGGAGTCCATATATCGATTTACTACTATTCTAGGGGGTTATTATAAGAGAATATGAGTTCTACTAATTAACTTAGGGTTAGATGTTATTCGCCTTGAGAGAAGGTTTAATATACGTTAGTGAGTCTTACGGATCAAACTAAGTGAATAAATCATATAGTTCAGTGTTAAGTAGCAAGTGAAGTTTAGGTGGATTCTTCCCGAGGGTATCGTCTTAATCAACTGAGTTTTCCAAAAGTTATTTCCCAAATCGTTCTTTTTGTCTTTGTGTCTTTAGCTTAGTAGTCATTAATTTAGATTAAAGCAATTTCACTCCATATTTTAGGCTAAATAATAGAAAGAAAGTGAGTATTAGTACTTTTAGTTCCTTTGTGCTCGACAATCTGGTCTTGCCTAAGCTATACTACTGTTCGATAGGTACACTTGCCTTTAATCGTTGTCAGAGTTAGTTTCCAGGTTCGATCATATTCATTATAAATTTTAAAACTTTAGTTTCCAGGTTCGATCATATTCATTATAAATTTTAAAACTCGACAAAATATCAAGCAAAAAACCATGACAAAATGCATCTCCATTAATGTTCATTTAAATAATAAAGAGAAAACATAAGCTCTTACAAAAAAATCTCACTATTACTTAGGGGCACACAAAAAATAGAGAGTTAACATTGAGTATTACTCTGGAGAAAACTTAGAAACTGCAAGAAGATCCACAACAGTCCAATTTTTCAAAACGAATCCAGGAGGGCAAGGGCGTATCATTGAAATATCTTTAATTGCACCATCCCCTTTGTCAACAACATTTATGCTGACGTTCTGAAGACCCCTTTCAGTCAATAACAACGTGCTTCACGAATTATCTTTCCCTGGGTACATCATTCCCGCAGATGTAAATGTTTTTGACAAAAGGGGATATGCTATGGGCTCCTATTCTAATTCTTGACCTGAGGCTCTTGTGATTCTTCTTTCTTGATCTTTCCACAACTGTTTTCTTCTCTGACGTATATCCGACTTGAACCTCAAATCGTATCGATCCTTGTGGTGTATTGTTTTCAATGCTCTAGCTATCCCCTACTGACATCTTCCCAAACATTTCTTCGCTCGAGCTCCTTTTCCTACAGTCAACTTAATTCCCATCTTGGTATTCCTTGACAGCTTGGGTGTGGGAATCTTATTCCCTTTGGTAATAAATGTAGCATTGATAAATTCAAAAGAACGAAAGGAACATTCCACGGCATCCTTGCTTATTTTGATGTATGGTGCATCAGCAGAGATAGATGCGACAATGTCTTCCTCACTTGCGATAGTAATCAAGCAATTATCCATGATAAACTTTAGTTTTTTATGAAGAGATGAAGGAACTGCCCTAGTAGAATGAATCCAAGGCCTTCCTAAAAGGCAATGGTATGAAGGCGTGATGTCTATGACTTGGAATTCGATATCATATACACACGGGCCCACCTCTAGAGGAATTTGGATCTTTCCAATAACATTTCATCGTGTCCCATCAAATGCCCTTACTGTGGAATGACAAGGCCTTAGATAAGACATATCAACTAGCATCTCAAAAAGTGTGGCTAAAGGCATGACATTGAGTGCAGATCTGTTATCTATGAGCACATTCGGTACTATGTAACCCTTGCAACTAGTTGTAATATGCAATGCTTTTACAGAGCCCCTACCATTTAGCTGTATGTCATCATCACTGAAAGAGATGAAATTATCGGTATTCAGGTTATTTACCCACCTATCAAGCTTTTCTACAGATACATTACTCGCCAAGTAAGCTTGATTTAACACTTTTAGCAAGGCATTTCGATGTGGCTCTGAGTTCAATAGTAGAGATAACACTGAGATTCTTGTCGGCTGCTTGTTCAATTGCTCCACGATGTTATATTCACTGTGCTTAATGAATTTCAAGAATTCATGTGCTTCCTCCTCATTCATAGGTCTTTTAATTTCTTGCTCAGACTGTATTTCAACATCAACCTCAACCTCATGTATTGGTGCCTTTCCTTTCTGATTCGAGTTAACGGCTTTCTTCATCGGTTCAACCATTTCGGAGGAATAACACCTCCCGCGGCGGGTAAAGTGTCCTACTTCACTAATATCTCCAATCACAACCTTTGACTTTTCATCTTCGGGTACAATAATATTAACATCATATTTCTACGGTGCCGCCTTATTGTCCTTGTAAGGGAAAGGAGATGGCACTTCAATCACCACCTTTGGTTTGGCTTCCCTTTTTTTACCTCGTAATAAATCACCAGAGGCCGATCTGCACTATAAGGGATAGCTGATGGTTGACTATCAAAGGCGTATATTTCCCTTTCCTCAGCCTCTTTTATTTTATCAAAGATCTTGACCTCCTTGTTATCCATCATGTCCTGAAGTAGTTTTTAAATTCTTCGCAGGATTGGACGTCATGCCCTTCGGTGCCATGGAAGTCACAAAAACTTTGACCTTTTGTACTTTCTTCCTTGAAATTTCTGTTGAGTGGACAGAACAAACCCTTCTCAACCATTATTCCCCATACCTTCCGCAAAGGTGTCCTGACTTCGGCAACATAGTTTTTGGCTCGCCATTTATCTTCATTTGTCACCACATTCACATTCCCATTAGTATGGTTAGGGAGAGGATTTCCAGCCACATTACTAACGCCATCAAATTACAGAATGCCAACATTGATGAGATCTTGAACCCTCCTTTTAAAGGCGAGGCAATTTTCTATAGAATGCCCCTGATTTCCAGTGTGATAGATGCAACTAGCATTAGGATCATACCATTTTGGGTATGGAGGCTTCAAGGTTGCCATGTAATGTGGGGATATTAATTGCTTCTCCAATAGTTTTAGGAATAATTCTCTATATGACACGGGAATTGGGGTGAGTTGAGGTTTATTAGGACTGGGTTTCGCTGGTCTTTGTTCATTTTTGGGTTGGCTTTGTATCGGCATAGTGTTTGGTGGGAACATGGTGAATGGTCTTTGGTTATTCATAGCATAGACGGGGTAAGGAGGAAGCGCTTGACAGTAAGGACCTTAGGAAGGAAAGTAGAAGTTTGAAGGCGAGCGATAACGAGGTCGTGGTTGAGCTGGGTACGGATTGGAGGTATAGTGGCTCTCGGTTCCGACCATATGAGTTTCTGCCTCCTTTTTCCTTACGGGTACTGCCCTTTTTGAGCTCTTAGGACCTTCTATCCTTTCACTCCTGATGGCGTTTTCTATAAGCTTTCGGGATATAAAAATTTCTGCAAAGTCCTTCGTAGCGCTTCCTACCAACTTATCATAAAATGACGCTTTCAAAGTGCTGATGAAGAGGACTGTTATCTCTGTTTTAGTTAACGAGGGTTTTACTTGAGCCGAGATATCCCTCCATCTTTGTGCATATTGTTTGAAAGTCTCCGTCGGCTTCTTTTCCATCATTTGCAGAGTTAGTCGATTAGGTACCATATCTGATACATGCTTGTATTACTCACAAAATACTGATGCTAAGCCTTTCCATGATCGAATCTTTTTTTTACTGAGCTAATTGTACAATCGAAGAGCTGATCTGACTAAGTTATCTTGGAAGTAGTGTATCAATAATTTATCCTCATTCACGTAACCAGTCATCTTCCTATAAAACATGACAAGATGCGCCTTTGGACATCTCGTCCCATCATACTTTTCAAAATCTGGCGCTTTGAATTTCAGAGGTAGAACCATATCGGATACCAAACTGAGCTCTTTGGCACTCAACGTAGAGAATACTTCAGTACCTTCTATTAATTTGAGCCTTTCTTATAGGATCTTATACCTATCTTGAGCATCATAATGATCAATTTTCAACTTTGCTATTTCCACCGGATCATTCAGATCTAGAATAATTGGATCAGCAGGATTAGCTTCGAGGTTCGATACAAATATACCTTGCCTTAGATGAGCAGGTGGTGCAGGTCGTTGCTCTAGGCCTGAAGATTCCCCTTGAGGATATCCTCTTTGCATTGCATAGAGGAGAGGTGGAGTGAATCCTAGGGGATAGAGTGGATCCTGATCATTATTAGCTCTTGACTGAGGCTCCATGATGTTAGGGCTCTACATATGTCCCTTTCCTTTAACCAAAGCTGTCATCATCTCCATCATTTTGGCCATTTGATCCCTTTGCTCAAGTGATTCCTCTCGAGATCTCACCATCATGTCTCTCGCCTCCTGCTGTAACTTGGCCAACTGCTCTTGTAACTCTCTTGGATCCTTTCAATTCTTTCGTTGAGTTCAGCATCCATAGCTCTAGCTCTTAAACGCGTCCTATAAGAATAACGTGATTCCAGATTTGTAGTGTCGCAACTGTGGATTATACGGTTTTAGCCTCAGTGAATGATTAGGGTGATATGTACATGCAATGAATGGATGAATGAATAAATGACAAATGAATGTTAATCATGAATGAATATGCAAGAATTTGGTGCTGATTTCAAGATAGCCCCATACTTAGGCATTTCACTAATCAAAAGAGTCCATTACAAAAAGTTTTGCCACCTCTGATTTAACAGTTACAAAAATTTCCTAGCCACATCGCCTTATTTCTTCACTCGTTCTAGGAACTCTGACATGCTTGATCTTTGGCACGGAGGGAATTGGCAACTGAGAGCTTCGGCTTCATCTGATAATTACACGATTTGCACAGCCGCATTGCGAATTTCAATGATCAAACCGTCGAAATGCATATCTTTTTTTTGGAGAGCTCTTTCGTAGGCACGAATGTCTCTGTCATGCTGTCCATTCTTTTCTTCTAAGGCTCTTAAGAGGTTATCCAACTGTTCCTAATGAGCTTGCAAAGTATTTTTTAAATCTCGTATCTTTCCTTTTAGCTCTTGACGCTCAGAATGACTAGTCATTAATTCTACAGACACGGTTTCAAATTTAACATTTTTTTCTTTAACTCTATCATAACACGTGCGACTGTTTTCTCTTCCTTCTTCGCTTTCCTTCTCCAAAATTCCATTCTACCTTTGACGTTGCTTAGTTCTTCCTTCCATTCTGCTGATGATTTTCCCAACCCACTATTCTTTATGGTTCCTCTTAATTTCTTATTTTCCAAATGAAGATCCCTTAGATCATTTCTCATGATCTCGACTTCTTTCTGGACTTTCTCGGTTCTTAATTTTTCAATTTGAACATCGATCTTCAACTGGTAGTTTTCCTCTTGAAGAGAACTAATATCTCATAACAGCTTGGCCTTTTTATGTTCAAATTCATGTCCAGCCATTTCCAGCTCAGACGTCATTTCTTTTGAGAAAGGATTTTGGAAAGTGTAATCCATCGGCAAGGTATGTTGACTATTCACTCGTCGTTGTCTCCATATGTCATAATCTTGAGTAATAGTATCAGCATAGAGAGCTAACTCCATTAGATACCTTCTAAGACTTTGCAGAATCTCAGACTTTTTTCATGTAACCCTCACCTGTAAAGGCAAACTCAGACTGTGTCAATCCCCCGGTAGTTGGTATGAACTGTCGTGAAGCAAACTTCCTTTGAATCATTAACGGAGCATATCCAACTCCTCCCTATAATCCGAGTAAAGGCACCCAATCTTGGCTTCCACACTTGTCTAATAGAATCGAAGGATGGATCTCTGGTGCTCTCCAAGTTATATCTTCGGCGTAGAGGTTCTGAAAAATTGAAACCCTGTGCTGTTCAGTGACATCCTTTGGCCAATCTTTCCCAGGGTAAGCTTCCAATAGAGCGAATGTTTTTGAAAACATGTGGAAAGGTGTGCGCTCCACTTTCCAGAAGTGGCTCAGAATCCAAACATTAAGTAACTATGCGCATCTGATAAAACATCATTCCCCTTTCCTCCTACAACTACTTAGAGATCTAAAAGTCTCGGCCAAGATAGTTGGGACGGAGTTGATTCCTTGCCTCAACTTTTTGAAGAAATCCACTATCGTAACTTCTATATGCCCAAGAACCTTTGGAAAGACGATTAATCCGTAAATGGCCAAAGCAAATAGATCTACTCTCTTCACAATATCTGGATGGTTTTGAACTAAGTCTCGCAGAGAAAACCACAGAACACAACTGACTTCGTTCTTTTTCTTTATCTGTTTTTCAGCCCATGTATCAGTCATTCCCGTCAACTTCATTAGCTTTTTCTTAAAGTTCATTGGTTTGGGTTCTTTCACATATATCTTGTTGAATTGTGCATTGTCAACGCGAAGCAAGGCGGCGTACTCTTTTATTGTAACATCCCGAAATTAGGCCCCATGGGCCTAAAAGAATTGGGCCCAATGGGCCTTAAGCGTAGGTGCGTTTAAAAATTTTTGAGAACAAGAGAACGGCTTTAATGCTAGTTGGACCTCTTAGGTGAGTGATTTTGGAAGGTTAGAAGGTTTCTATGAAGTCCCGGGGTCAAACTTTGGCTTTAGGGAAATTTTGGTTTTAGGTGAATGAAACCCTGAGAGTTAGTAGTAGGCTTTAAGAATAAAATGTGGGGAAAAATGACACAAGTGGAGTATGTGGTGTAGTAGCAAAGTGATGCCACATAAGAGACAAGGGGGTGACGCCAAAAAGGAAGGAAGGAGGTCCAAGATTCAAGTCTTGGCTCTTGCATTTTGGATTTCTTTTTAAATGGACTCTAGAATTTTGCCATAGGGTTATATTTAATTGTGCATGATTTTAGACATAAGAAAGTGAGTGGTCTAGTGGCAAGGCGTCATTAAGGGTGCAAGGGAGCTTGGGTTCGAATCTCATGACACGCAAGGGAGTATTTATTTTGCGGATTGGACGAAAAGAATTTGAGTTGGATTTAAACTATGCTAACGGAGGGATCCCACATCGGAAAGATACAAAGAAGAAAGGTGAGAAGCTAGCTATATATAGAGCATTCTATGAGGAGAGTTAATATACCTTGGTGGGCGTTTGGGTGCAGACCTAGAGGATAATCGCCAATAGTAGCGAAGGAAGGGCTACTAGAACGTGAGGTACACGGTAAGGTTACGGTGAGGTTTCGATTTCCGATAAGTGTATATTAAGTTATGATTAATCGTTAGGTGATGTCGATTGTAGGTTCGTGACTAAGGGGTTTGCAGCATGCATGGTTACCAAGTGTGTACAAACACTACACACACGAAATCGGCAAAGCCGAAAGTGGCTAAATGGGCCTGGTGGGCCCTAAGGCTAAGTTTGATGAAATGGTTTGGTTGGTTATACGAATTGAATTAGTCATTGATGATACATGAATTGGATTTTTTTGGGGCCTAGTAGGCTATATGATGAGATTTGGGCCTAAAGGGCCGTAAGGGAGTGATTTGGGCTTGATAGGCTTATGGGGATGTAGACATGTATGTTAGGGTTTATGGACCTTAGGTCTAATTTGAACAACTCTTAAATTCCATAAGACTTAATTTCTCTAATTAAACATGTCTGTGAACAAGTCACTGGGTTGGAGTGTGGCAACAGGCGTACGCATGTCTAGGATTGGATCTAGGGAGAGCTTGGTACTTAAGCGGCCCTAGTGGCCCACCTCCTCTTTTCTGGAATCCTACCTGGTGCGTAGTGCTTGTTCACTTTAACCGCGAAGACTTGTTGATGGGCCAAAGTTCATAGCTAAAACCCGAAAGGGACCGAAGTACCCCCGATTTGCAAAATTACCAAAATATTCTCGATTTGTGAAATTATCGAAATACCCTCGATTTGCAAAATTATCAAAATACCCTTGATTTGTGAAATTATCGAAATACCCCGATTTATGAAATTACCGAAATACCCTCAATTTGTGAAATTACCAAAATACCCTCAGTTTGTGAAATTATCAAAATACCCTTAATTTGTAAAATTACCAAAATACCCCGATTTGCGAGATTACCAAAGTACCCCCGATTTGTGAAATTATCGAAATACCCTCGATTTATGAAATTACCAAAATATCCTTAATTTATAAAATTACCAAAATACCCTTATTTTGTAAAATTACCAAGATAACCCTATTTTGGAAAATTACCAAAAATACCCCTATAGGGTAGAATTACGAAAATACCCCTAGGTAGTGAAATGACGAAAATACCCCTATGTGACGAATATAAGTTTATGGATGTTACTTGTGTGTTTGATGCATTCATATGATATTCTACTTAGGATGCATATGGGTGGGAATCATGGTATGGAGGAAGATTTGAGGATCGCATGGCCGTATGGTATGGATCCACCATGAGCTTTTAGCCACCGAAAGCGACCATCTTTGCATCGACAATGTTACCGAGGGCTGTGTGCCATTAATATGAGCTTCGTATCGTAATTATGGGATTTGTGCCAATACCGAAGGCTTTGTGCTGTTATTATGGCTTTGTGCCAATCATATTTACCGTGGCTATGTGCCTAACATATATATATTGATGACTCTGTGTCAATATTTGAGGATCGCATGGCCGTATGGTATGGATCCAGGATCGCATGGCCGTATGGTATGGATCCAAAGGAGGCTTTAAGCCCAATATTCGATTAGCAGCTTTGTTGCAACGTTCGGTAGTACCATAACCGAGCTACCCTTGGTGTGTAGCGGAGGGGTGGGTCGAACTAGAATTTCCCACAAGAGTCATAAGGTTGGAAGGGAAATGGTGTGTGTAGCGGATGGATTTTGGGGTGGGTTTTGCATTATCTTGTATGTATATGATGCGTTATGATATAATATGAGGTCATTGTGGGCTAAGGCCCAAGACCACCGATTTCGATAGGGCATAGGCCCAATGTGAATATTTGTATGATTTTCAAGGGTTATACACACTGAGTTTCAAAACTCACACCCTTAATTTTAATGTTTCAGGTAATCCTAAATAGACGGCTCGACGTGGGAGAAGACTCGGAGATGGCCACACTACAAGCTGTTCAAATGTTTTAATTTATTCAAATGATCTTATTTAAAATACTTTGTTTTTTCATTGGATTGTAACAAGGCCGTGTAACTCCTAATTGAATTTATATTTTGGGTTATTATTATTATTTCAACTACCCACTTAAGAAATTTCATAAAATTATTAAAGTGTTAATACGGTTTTCGAAATAAACTTTTGTTTTGGGCTTTTTGGGCCTTAAATGGTTAAATAGTAAATCACTTTGAAGTGTGCCTTTAATGTGACATTCTAGATTCGGGCCTAACTTCTAGGCCGGGTTTGGGGTCCCAGAATCGAACCATGGCTTGAATCAACTGTTCTACGCTAACGGTGATCAAGTGAGCTATATCCCCGTACTTTTCAGTGAAGATGCCCCTAGTGTCTGAGTCCCACTGTTTCCAGATCCTAGTCAAGTCTTCGAGGTTATTCCGACAAGCATTAGAAATTACATGCTCGGGAAGATTGGAGATACATCCTTCTTTTAAACTGTCCCCTTTTGCTTTCTGGGTTTTCAAAGACCAGTCTCGAACCACGACATTTTTCTCGGTTACTTGCGTAATTGACTCCTCCATCAAAAACCTATTTTTGGCAACCAATCTCTAATCAACACCTTCCTAACAAGATGCCTATGATGCATGATGAAAAATAAAAAATAAGAAAAATAACCTTGGTTAGTAATCACAACAAATTTAAACGGAGAAAAACTATGGAAAATCTAACAAATTAAGCTATTCAATCGTGCATTTTGGTGAAACCGACCTACGTTTTTTTTACCCCATCATACTTTACAAAATAAACTTACCCCACATGCTCATCAGATAATCTACCCGATCCAATTTTATTAAACATACCTAATTCTCTTGCAAAAACAAATATAAATGTAAAAGAAATAAAAAGTAAGAGGCGTTTCTCCCATGTACTTATTTTGGTGCTATTCCACAGACAGAAGTTTAGCATGGCTCTAATTGGGTGGCTCGTATGGTTCACTATATATGGTTTCGGTTCTAAAAAGGTACCCGAATTGTCCATACTGTCACCTACTAAGGCTAGTATAGAGCCTCAGTTATCGCCCATATATGTAACATCCCGAATTTGGGCCTATTAGGTTGTAACGCCCCAAAAATCCCGAAACTTTTAATTTCTGTGCATGGGAGTTAATATGTATGTGCAGCACTTAGAATAATAATAATTAGGTATCATTGGGATTATTTGAAGCCTTAGAGTTGGGGGAGACCATAGGAAAAATTTATGTTCTTACTTAGTGGACCCTAGTCTCAGGCATGAGGCCTCATAAGCAGATTAAGAAAAGAGAGGACACAAAAATGGGCTCAGGTTTGGGTTGAGGCCTTAATTAAGTTTTCTGTTTGGGCACTATAGGGTTAAAAGGGTAGCATCTGTGTTTAAAACACCAAAGTGAGCTGGTGGCCCAATATTAAGTGACGCTGCAAGGGAGCTAGAGGGTGGCATCACTAGCAGTTGAAAGAGGCCCAAGTTTGGCCGCAAGGAGCCTATGTCTTTGGGCCAATTTTGGCACTTAAAAGAGCAAGGAGGAATGGACGGTATTAAGGCTTATTTTTAGGAGGGATTTAATGATAATATTGTGCTGATAATAGAAAAAAGAGGTGGTGTTATCTAGGAGTCTTTTGAAGGTGTGAAGAGATTTAGATAAAGGAGAAAAGTTAGGAGCTATCTGCTGAGAGCAGAGTTCGCCGAAATTCCATCACCTAGAGGAGTAAAGAAATCGGTTTCTAATAGCCATAGGGGGTGCCAAATTTTCTATAAATAGGGGGAATAGCTCATCAATTTCGGCATTTGAACCCTACTCTTTTCTTCATTCTTTGTTCTCAGTCTCTCCCTCCACAATTTCTATCAACTTTCTTTCAAAAAGCCGAAAATCACCACCTCCTTTACCCTTTCTTCTTTCTTTGAAATTTCCTGTTAGCCGAATCTTCTGATCTCCATTGTTATTCTTCTCCCATTCACTAAAAGCTGAAACTACACTCTTGTTTGCTCTTGTAGCTGAATCTTCCTCTTGTTCATCTTTTTCGAGATTTTCATAAAAGCCAAAATCCCTAGATCTCATCTCCTGTGTTTGCTGAATTCTCTCTGAGGTGTCTGCTTGTGCAGAATCTTGAAGGAAACTCAGGGTAAATGTCGATTCGTGAGATTTTAGTCTTTTTCAGCTTTTTAGAGACTCTAGCCGAATGGCTATTTAGAAACTAATCTCTTATTTCTCTCTTATTTGCGGAGTTCCGGGATTTGAAGAGGAGTCAATTACTTAGATCTTTAAGTTGGGGTTCAGTAACACTCGAATCGTGTTACTTTTGGGATTTCAAGGTAAGGAGATCTATTAGTTTTAACATGTAAATTTGAGTATTTATTAACCCTTGGCCGAATGTAGGGGAGGCCAAATCTTCGTGTTTTTTTGGTTTTTCTTGAACCAAGTTATAGACTGAGGATAGTAGATCCAGATAGCAGGGATATCGACTAAGACGCGATATCAGGTGTGTAACTTTTCACACCATTAGATTGTCTGTTAATATGTGTTAATAAATCTACTTACATTCTGTTAAATGCCAAAATCCCGGCATAACATTCGAAACCCGATGAGGGTAAAAGTGAATCACCAGGTTAGTGATCTCTGTCATTCTTCAGTGAATGTTCCTATTAAGATGATATGTTTTATAAGTATGCTGATTTCTGTGATTGCACGGGGTTGGGTTTGATGAAAGGGGAAGTGTTCTATGTAATAGCTTTTGCCATGATGTGTTGTAGTGGCTTTTGCCATGATCTGCTGTAGTGGCTTTTACCATGATCTGTTGTAGTGGCTATTGCCATGATCTGACGATGAGCAGCATGACTACCATCAATGGCGTGTAGCGGTGTGGGTTGATTGTAGAAATCCCCAATGGTGTGACTAGCAAGTAAGGGTGGCGTGTAGTGGATGGAAACCTAGGATTTGGGTTGGGCTTTGCATATTTTCATATATAATATGTTCTGTTATTCTGTTCTGTGGGGCTAAGGCCCAAATCTAAAGGTGCATGAGGGTTGCACACTGAGTCTCGCGACTCAACCTATTATTTAACATTTTTTCAGGTAGCGCCTAGTGCTTCGGACCGGGCTGGAGAGGAGCGCAAGGTGGCCATGCAAAAGAACATTCGGATTCAGCAAAAGACTTTAGTTTATTATTTTATATTTTTATTTAATGGGTTTTAAATTTCAATGTAATAAGGCCACAGGCCGTTAGCTTTATATTCGGTTCGCTTTTTATTTTGGACTTTTATTATTATTATCGACATTTTAAGTTCACACTTTTTTTCTAAGGCATGTATTTAAGTTTCGATTTTTAATTCATAGAAACATCTCATAGAATTTATAGCTTATCTAAATTCTCAACCTATTAAATTTTTCCCGAATAAAAGGTTAAACTTTAGGAAAATATTTTCCAAAAATGCGACATGTTTTATTAAAATCTCCTTAGTGACATACCATATCCGGTTGTAGTGTTTGGGCCGGGTTTGGGGTGTTACATCATAGGCTCGCGAGCTCAATTCGAGGGATTACATTTACTTATGCCTATGCAGAGGGACAAGTTAACTCACGAAAGCATAAGTCGTATGTAACCCGGAAGTATTCACTAGCCTGTACGGAGGGACGAGTTAACTCACGAAGGCATAGCGTTTACTTCCACTTAAATGGACGGAGCTCGGGTAGAGAGCTTATGTTATGTAAAAATGCAAGTGCACGATGTGAGGGGAGAAACTCACAAACCTTTTTATTTTTTTTATTTTACTGAAAACAAACTAAAAACCGTAAAACTTAAAGCTGAAAAAAATAAACAAGTTAGAAAAATATTAATTTGAAAACCGAATGCAGATGCATTACTTTTCAAAAATAAAATTCAAGGATCACGATTAAAAATTAATTTAAACGAGGAATTTGAAAAATTTTGACAACACGCGTTAATCATCAGACTCTACTCTCAAAAGAAAAGTCCCCAGTGGAGTCGCCAGTTGTAGCGACCTAAAATTTAGCACGTGCGTTAGTTAAGGCAATTATTGTAAATTTGAAAACAGAGTTTCGATTTTATTTAAAAAAAGGAGTCGCCACTGATCTTTTTTCCTAGGTGTGATCGAACACCTAATAAATTCTCTTTTTTTAAAAGAAAAATTATTTTTTTAATTTTCTTTAAAAAAAAGGGCGAGTTTAGGTCTACGTCAAAATTTTAGAGAAAAATAGGGTTCGGGAGTCAGTTACGCACGAGGAAGATATTAGCACCCTCGCGACGCCCAAAATTGGTATCTCGTTAAGCGCGCGTTGTCTTAATTTTTAAAAATACGAGTTTAATTTAATATTTAATCATGATCCGATTGAAACACGATAATTTTAATAAATTATATATTATTATATATTCATTTAAATATAATTTGATAATTTACAAAAATAAATATTTCATTTTAAAACACGGTAATTTTTTAAACACGAGAATTTTGATAAATTACATATTTTCATATTATATATTTTTAAAAATAAAATTTTGATAATTTAAAATAACCATAAAATAAACATTTTATTTTAAAATCCAGAATTTTTGAATTTTTTTTTGAAATTTTTTTAAAAGAAGGCTTTGCCGTATTTAATACAAACCAGTGATATTTACCCAACATAGCGATGAAATCAATGACTTAGTGTCAAATCGGTTCGTTGCCCTATTTATTAAAATTATTTAAATTAAAAATATATAAATACAAAAAATGCTTAAGATACCAATAATATTAAAAACTAAATATCATAAAAATACACGGACAAAATTAAAAAGTGGGCAAAAAAAAAAGAAATTACCGAAAAGCCCAAAATTACGGGCTTGAAGAACAGGATACACGACTCGGGGTCTTTTTTTTCCTTTTTTCCTTCTTTTTTTTTTGTCCTGCTGCCTTTGGGCCACAGGTCTTGGCTTTGCTTGGATGGATTTGGGCCTCACTGCGGTGGCCTACTAGGCACCACTGGGCTCTTCTTGACCTGTTAAATTTGGTTGTTGGGCTGGCATTTTGGGCCTTTTTTTTGCTGGGTCTGCTGCCTCTGGGCCTGCTGCTGGTCGCAGGTCATGTCAGCCTGACTGTTTACTTTTTTTAAAATTATTTTTTTTATTTTTTATTTCTTTTATTTCTTTCTTTTTTTCCTTCTTTCTTTTTCTTCTTCTCCTCCAAGATTTGCCACCATTATCGCCGTCGAACTCTCCTTTCCCTCTTCTCTTCTTTCTTCCTTTCCTCTTCTTTTCTTCTTTCTCTTTTTCTGCCGAAACTTTCTTTTTCTTTTTCTTTTTTTTATTTTCGTGGGTTGTGGGGGTCTTTTTTTTGGAGAAAAATCCCCTTTTATGGTGTGATTTTTGCAGGTATTAGGTGGCTAGGGGGTAGGGAGGCCATCCCCTAGGCCAGTAGCCCAAAAATCGGGGGGTAGGTGTGCGAAATCCGCCAGATTGTTGGGGATTTTCTGACAGAAGGACCGAATTGCAAACATAGCAAAACTTATGGGGCCAAAGTGTAATTTCTAGAAAGTTGAGGGGTTTAAATGTAATTTTAAAAAAGTTAAGGGTCAAAATATAATTTTAAGAATTTAAGAGTCAAAATGTAATTTTAAGAAAGTTAAAGGGTCAAAATATAATTTTAATTTTTTTATTTTTCAGTTTTTTTCTTAATTTTGAAAATAAAATACGAAATCGAGCCGGACAAAATTTAGTGCTTACAAATGCAAAGAACACAATAATAATAGATGTGAAGAAAGGAGATTTCTATTGCATTTTCTTCTATTTCCATCATCCTTACAAGTAGATATATATAGGAGATTAGACTCCTCATTTTTAATACATAAATAGAAAAAGAGTTACAAAAGATAAAATGTTGAACATCCACTTAATAACATTTATAACATTAAAAGTTTAATCTTTTGAAATTAATAAGTCTCGTGTGTATGCTTTCGTGTAGCAGTATCTCATATTTATAACATGTAGGAAATGTTATAACCTATACATTCATTTATGATATTATTAATAAGATTCATTAACAAATTAAAAAATAATTTAATGAATATATAAAATTACCTATAGATATATATTTACTAAATTTTCCTAAATATCAAATAGGTTAATTTTCATTATACAAAGATATTCATTTTAATCTAATGTCTCCATCTTACAATAATTCATCTCATTATGGTTTACCATCAAAATACATATTCCATAATTAATTTTAATCCTAATGGATACTCAATTCCATCGTTATTTTTAATTTTAGCCTCCATCCGAATGGATCTTTGAGAGGCCTAACATAAATTTTCTATTTAACTCAGTCTTTTAGAAGGTGAGAAAATTGTATTCAATTCGTAAAAAAAATAATTTTAATAAAATAAGTAATTCAATTTTTTTTGAATTTCGAGTTAATTAATTTGAGTTATTCGTTTTTCCTGAATAAACTCAAATAAATAATTTTATTTTTAAGTTTAAGTCAAATTGAATTTTACAACTTAAATAACTCAAATGAAAATTAATGATGTAAATACCCTGTGGGTCATTGTTGATTTCTAAATTGAGCAAATTAGTGTCTCTCAAGAAAATATACAAAAAATTCAAAATAATCTTCAAAATTTTCAAAAAATTATAAAATATTATCAAATTATTTTAAAATTAAAAATTTATATAAATTTCTTAAAATTATATTAAAATGTTAAATTATATTTTTATTAAAAATTCAAAATGATAAATTTGAGGCCTTAAATAAGTAAATTACCAAATTAAGTTTATCATACTAAATTATTTTGTTTTGCCACTTATTCCACTTTAAAAGAGTTTTCAAATATATATTGGCTCAAATTATATGCTCCAATTTGGAATTTAATCATATCGCCAACAATATTTCAATTTACTTATTCAATAGTTTTTTAATTTAACTCTAATAAATTTATTCAATTTCACTCGACTCGAAATTCATTTAACTTAATTCGATTAAAATAAATCAAATCAGATTGGATGATGAAATAGGACTCCTCAATTTAATTAATTTTAAATTTTTTCATTCGATTCAATTATTATTTTGTTTCCTTTGTGTGGGTTGGAGTGAGGAAAAATATATAGAAGGGTAGGTCAGTGGAATCATGCATGCAGGGCAATGGGTTGTTGACATAAGTTAGAGCGCATGCACATTTACGTCTTCATCTCCAAATTTCTTGGGTTTTTTTTTTTTTCTATTCAAATATAATCTTTGGCTGCCTTTTAGTGTTACTTTTCCATCATGATCTTTCCCTTACATCTAAAACAATTCTTCATTTTTATTTTTATTTTTGCCTTGCAAGCTTCAACGGCGAGGATTTTAGTTGTAAGTAATGGCTGCGGTGACCATAATCACAACATTGGTAGTAGATCTTCATGTTTTCAGGTTATAGTTTCGCTCCTATTGTTTTTCAACGGGTTATTGATCTTCGTTACATTCTCCTAGGGACCACAATATAATTACACTCTTTTAATCATAACAATTTTTAAAGTATTTGTCTAACAATTTGTATTTAATTTTTAAAACAACTATTAATTACAATGACCACTCAAATCGTTTAAAATAAAACAATAGTTATCTAAATATAACACACATGTGTAATTATAAATAAATAAATTAAATATATATATATATATATATATATATATATCATTAAGTGGTTAGATGAATTGTCAGTGGGCATTTTGTCATGCATTTAAATCAAATTTGAATCTTATAACTATTATCATTTGAAAGGTTTTATCAGAACAAGATTACTCTACATCACTAAATGAATAAAACAACTTTGACTATAAAAAAATTAAAAATAAAGTGAAATAATTTATTTGGATACATAAAGAAAGAAAGGAATTTATTGTAGTAATTTTTTTCAACTATAACTTTTAATAAATATAATTTATATAATAAAAAGGAAGAGGAAGAGGATGCAATAGGTATTTTATATCATAAAAATAAAACTTATAAAAGAAAATTTAGCAATTTATTAAACTCCATGTATTATCCAGATCGTTAAGGTGTTCGTTGCTTTAGGTGTGGTATGGGTTTGAATCTTACTAGATGCGTTGCTGTTAGGGCTTTGCATTAACAATTTTATTCTCAATTTTATTTCATATAGTCATTTTTCTATAGCATGTTAAAATGTCATTATGTTGAGTAGCATTATTTAACATGTTACCAAAATATCAAATATTATCATGTTTGTGAAGAAAATTTCAATAATAAAAATATAGTCATAAATGATTTATATAGCAACTGAATCATACAGACACTACAGCAAAACAAGGCTTAAGCTGCGTTTGGAAGAAAACGCCGCTAAAAACTGAACAATAGCGGCGTTTTCAGGTAAAACGCCGTAAAAAACTAGCAATAGCGGCGTTTTTATACAAATGCTGTTAATAAACTGAGCAATAGCGGCGTTTTTGTACAAGCGCCGCTAATAAACTAAGCAATAGCGACGTTTTTTTACAAACGCCGCTAATAAACTGAGCAATAGCGGCGTTTAAACTGAGCAATAGCGATGTTTTTGTAATAAGCTGATCAATAGCGGCGTTTTCACACAAACGCCGCTAATGAGCTGAGCAATAGCGGCAGTTTTATACAAACGCTGCTAATAAACTGAGCAATAGCGGCATTTTTACAAAAAAACGCCGCTAAAATTTGAGTAGCCATTTTTGTGTAGGGACTCGTTTCGATTTGATCGATTTAATTTTCATATATTTTTTATTATTCTTGCTTTGAATTATATTTTATTTTGATACATTCACTTGTTATAAGCAATGAGAAAGTTTCATTTTAGTTACTTAATTATGAAAAGTTACAAATTTCTAACTAAACAATTTAGAAGTTTTCATTTAAGTTACAAATTAAGCTATTAAAATTGATTTAGGGTTTAATATTTAGTATGTTAATTTTATGGTTTAAGGTTTGTTATTTTGGGATATGGGTTTAGTGTTTTAAAGTTTGCTATTTTGGGATTTATTGTTTAGGGTTTAATATCTTAGTGTTTAACGATATTAAGGTTTAAGTGGTAATGGTTAGGGGTTAAGGGTTAAAGGTTTATGTGTTAGGGGTTATAGTTTAGGGTTTATAGTTTAATGTTTAGGGTGTATGGTCTAAGATTTAGGGTTTAGGATTTAGGGTTTTGACTATATAAGCCAAAATCCCAAACCAAAATCCCTCAAATCAGTTTCCCCTAATTCAAATCCCCAAAATCCCTAGAATCCTATAACCCTGAAGCTGTTGGATCCCACCATAGTTTACCGATCTATCCTTTTATTGTGAAATTGCCTTCCCATAACCCCGAATGGTATATGTATCCATTACCCCAATGTTTATTTCTTTAAAATAGGTTCAAATTTTTATCCTTAATTTATATATTAAATAATTTATTATATAATTGTAAAATAGATAATATGAATTTTAATATTAAAATTATCATTATTGTAGCGACCTAAAATTTGCTTGGGCGCTAATTGAGGAAATTATTAAAAATTTGAAAAGCAGAGTTTCAATTTTATTTAAATAAAGGGAGTCGCCACCGATCTTTTTCTAGGTGTGATCGGACACCTAATAAATCCTCTTTTTAAAGAAAAATCATTTTTTGAATTTTCTTAAAAAGGGCCGAGTTTAAGTCTGCGTCAAAATTCGAGAGAAAAAATAGGGTTCGGAGTCGGTTCTGTGAGGAAGGTATTAGCACCTCGCGACGCCCAAAATTGGTATCTCGTTAAACGCGCGTTGTCTTAATTTTTTAAAAATACAAGTTCAACTTAATATTTAATCGTGATCCGATTGAGACACGAAAATTTTTTAAAAAAACGTGAATTTTAAGACTCGAGAATTTTTTTTTAAAACCAAGAATTTTTGAAAACACGAAATTTTTTTTAAACCCAAAAATTTTGAAAACACGAAATTTTAGAAATATGAAAACACGAGAATTTTTTTGAAACACGAAATTTTTTTGAAAACACGAAATTTTTGAAAACACGGAAATTTTAAAACACAAGAATTTTTTTAAAAACATGAAATTTTGAAAACCGAAAATTTTGAAAACACGAAATTTTCAAATCTGAAACTTTGGAAACACGAGAATTTTTGAAACACAATTTTTTTGAAAACACGAATTTTTGAAAATACAAAATTTTCAAAACATGGAAATTTTGAAAACACGAAAATTTTAAAACACAAAAAATGAAATTTTGAAAACCGAAAATTTTAAAAGCGAAATTTTTTTAAAACACTAATTTTTGAAAATACGAGAACTTTGAAAATATGAGAATTTTTGAAACACGGAATTTTGAAAATATGAAAATTTTGAAATCGTAAATTTTGAAAACACGAAAACTTTTAAAACACGAGAATTTTTAAAATCGAGAATTTTTGAAAATCTGAATTTTTTATAACACGAAAATTTGGAAAATCGACAATTTTTTTTTGAAAACACAAAAGTTTTGAAGCTCGAAATTTTATTTTATTTTTTCTTTTTATTTTTTTTAAAAGGCGTATCGTATTTAACACGAACCGATGATATTCACCCAACATAGCGATGAAATCAACGACTAGTGTAAAACCGATTCGTTGCCTTATTTATTAAAATTATTAAAATTAAAAGTAAAATAAAATGCAATTAAATAATAAAAATACTAAAAATATTAATAATATTAAAACGAGATGTCATTAAAATACACGAATTAAATTAAAAGTGGATAAAAAGAAATTACCGAAAAGCTCAAAATTACGAGCTTGAAGAATGGGATACACGGCTCGGGCTCTTTTTCCTTGTTTTTTCTTTTTTCCTTCTTTTTTTTTCTTTCTTTTTTCTTTTTTCTTCTTTTTTCTTCTTCTTTTTTTCCTTTGGCTCTTTGCCTTTGGGCTGAGGCTTTCTTCTTTGTTAATTTGCTCTTTGGGCCTTGAGTCACTGGTCGGGCCATGGGTCGGGCTCTTGAGTTGGCTGATTGTAAAAAATTATTTTATTATTTTTTCTTTTCTTTTTCTTTTCTTTTCTCCTTTCTCCTTTCTCCTTTCTTTTTTTTTCTTTCTTCTTCCTTCTTTCTTCTTCTTCTCCCCTCTTCTTCTTCTTCTTCTTCTCCTCTTAGCGCCGCCATCCACTCCTCCGTCTCCTCCGGTGATGCGCCTTCTCTCTCCCTCTTCTCTTCTTCTTCTTCTCTCTCTCTTTCTCCTTTTTCTCTTCTTTTTCTTTCTTTTTTTGGTGGGTTTTTTGTGAACATGGGGGTTTTGATTTTTGGTGGATTTCCTTCTTTTATAGTGTTTTTGTGCGGTGTAGGTGGCTAGGGGAAGGAGGCCATCCCTTAGGTAGTGGCGAGAAAATCGGGAGGTGGGTCTTGAAATCCATGGGATTTTGGAGATTTCCACGGAAGGACCAGATTACAAACGCATGAGAAAATTGTTGGGGCCAAAGTGTAATTTTAAGAAAGATAAGGGTAAAATATAATTCTAAAAGTTTTGGGGCCAAAATGTAATTTCAAGAAAGTTTAGGGGTTAAAATGTAATTTTTTAATTTTTTTAATTTTTTAAAATTTTTAAATAAATCCATAATTAATCCGGATAAAATTTAGTGCTTAATTTGCCCTCTTTGCTCATCATTTGTGAAACAGGATAGAGCAAAGACTTAAAAGCGCTTAAATTTTGTTCGTTGTCCAATATTTATTCTTTATTGAAAAATAAAAATCGAAAATAGCTCGACATGTGACCTAAGCTCAACTCACTTCTCGGATTATGAGTTGATCTTTGAAAACAAAATTGAAAATACCTCGTGTGACTCGAGGCTCAACTCACCTCTCGCAATGTGAGTTGATTTTGAAAAAGCGAATTGAAGATACCTCAGCGTGTGACCTGAGGCTCAACTCACCTCTCGCAATGTGAGTTGATTTTTTGAAAAACAGAAATTGAAAAATACCTCGACGTGTGACCCGAGGCTCAACTCACCTCTCCCAATATGAGTTGATTTTTTTGAAAAACAGAAATTGAAAAATACCTCAACGTGTGACTTGAGGCTCAACTCACCTCTCGCAATATGAGTTGATTTTGAAGAACGAAAATTGAAAAATACCTTAGCGTGTGACCTGAGGCTCAACTCACCTCTCGCAATATGAGTTGATTTTTGAAAAGCGAATTGAAAAATACCTCGGCGTGTGACCCGAGGCTCAACTCACCTCTCGCAATATGAGTTGATTTTTTTTGACAAACAGAAATTGAAAAATACCTCGACATGTGACCCGAGGCTCAACTCACCTCTCGCATTATGAGTTGATTTTTGAAAAACAGAAATTGAAAATACCTCAGCGTGTGACCTGAGGCTCAACTCACCTCTCGCAATGTGAGTTGATTTTTGAAAAACAGAAATTGAAAATACCTCAGCGTGTGACCTGAGGCTCAACTCACCTCTCGCCATATGAGTTGATTTTTTTGAAAAACAGAAATGAAATAATTTTAAAAAGTATCAAAATTTCAAAACATATCTTCTGATGGAACTCGAATGTCTTCCTTGTCCTTGGTTCGGTACAGCTATCATCAAAACCTTTTGCTTTATTGGAATACCTGTATATGTCATGCATGATGTTATCATGATATGCACATGTTTGGTCTTAAATGCTTTTATGCCTACATGATTATGCCATACGCCTTGGGCTTGTTTGCCGTATATCTCTTTTCATTCGACTCTCATGATGATTGCATTCATTGCTTCGATTCTTGATTTCCCTTCGTGTTTTGTACCCATCCTTGAGTAATCTGCGTTCTCGTGTATCACCCTTTTGCCCTTTGTTGAACTTTGTCCTTGCTTTGAGGCTCTTGTACTTACCAAATTCTCATCCGTAATACTCAACATTCCTTTTGTTTAGAGTATGTCATTTCACTATTTATCATTTAGACAAACCACACATGAGATGCATGAAAATAGCAAAGTAGGTACGAAAGAAATACCTCACATTCATATTTATTTCAAAAGCAATAAGCAAAGAAAATTGACAAGGAAAAGCTCAATAAAGAAGACATTATAAAGAAAGGAAAGCGATTCAATTGTCACAAATGCTCTAGATATTCAACGCATGAACTTCTCCACATTTCTTCATCCTGGATCTCTTGAGCACGGCTTCTTGTGTAGAAGATTTGAGCTTCCGGATCGCTTCAAATATTGTAATCTCGCCACATGACTCTCCGTTCAAATCGTCTTGCTCCTTTTATGCGAACTTCCTTCATTAGGACGCCCTTTCGTGTTTTCATCCTAATCTTTTTGTTTATCAAGACGCCTTTCGAGTTTTCATCTTGATCTTTTTCTTTCTTTTTTTTTTTTTTTTTATCAAGGCGCCCTTTTGGGTTTTCATCTTGATCTTTTCTTCTTCTTTTTTTTTTAGGCATAGTACTTTTTCACGGTGAGTTCTTTGGATTAGGTAACTCCTTCCCATCCATCTCGGTGAGAATCAAAGCTCGCCTTGAGAAAGCCTTCTTTCTGACGTCTGCCCTTCCCAATTTGGTGCCCATTTTCCTCGAAAGTCTTTTTGTATTGGGAGAATCTTTCTCAAGACGAGTTCCCCTCTGAAATTCTCTTGGCCGCACCTTCTTATCATGAGTAGTAATCATTCTCTTCGGTACATCATCCATGATGATTGCTTTCAGCGTTTTCTTCGATAAGATTTAGCTGGTCATATCGAGCTTGAACCCATTCTGATTCTTCTAGTTTCGACTCCATTAAGACTCGTAGAGAGGGATCTCAACTTCAATGGGCAAAGACGACTTCCATTCCATAGACCGGGGAGAAAGGAGTTGCTCCGTAGATGTCCGCACAGATGTGCGATATGCATCAAAGCGAATGGTAGCTTTCGTGCCAATCTTTATATGTCTCGGTCATTTTCCCAATAATCCTCTTAATATTTTTGTTAGCCGCTTTCTATCGCTCCGTTCATCTTTAGGCGATAGGGTGAGGAATTATGATGCTTTATTTGAAGCGCCACACACTTCTTTCATCATCTTGTTGTTCGATTTAAAGCGTTATCTCAAATAATTTTTCGAGCAAACCGTATCGACATATGATTTTCTTTTTAAGAACTTGCAAGCTGCAGATCTTTGTCACATTAGCAAATGAAGCGGCTTCTACCCATTTTGTGAAGTAATCTATAACCACAAAATGAACCGGTGGCCATTAGAAGCTTTTGGAGAAATTGGCCTATAACATCCATGCCCCACATAGAAAAAGGCCACGGAGAAGTCATGACATGAAGGGCGAAGGGTGCGTATGAATTTTATCGCCGTAAATTTGACATTTGTGACACCTTCGTGTGTAACTAATGCAGTCGCTTTCCATCGTCACCAATAATAACCGAAGTCTCATAATCATTCGCCATAGTGAAACCATTGGCATCGTCCCACAAATTCCTTCATGGACATCTTCAAATATTTTTCCGCTTCAGCAGAATCCACGCATCTCGTGAGCACTTGATCTTTTCCTCTTTTGTACAGGATATCCCCATCAAGGACAAATCCCACCGCCATTCTTCTGATTGTTCTTTTGTCATTCTTATTTGCTTGCTCTGGATACCTTTGATTCTTGACATATTCTAAGATATCATGGAACCACGGCCGCCCATCTGTCTCTTTTTCAATGCTAAAACAATGTGCAGGGGCCTCATATATGCTCATTTGGAGAGGCATTATTTCCGTTTCTCTGTTTGCTTTGAACATTGAAGCCAGGGTGGCCAAGGCATCAGCCAATTGGTTTTCTTCTCGTAGGAAGTAGTTAAAAGTCACTTCTTTGAATTCTTTGACCAGCTCCGCTACGAGATCGTGATATTTGACCAATTTCAAATCTCTCACTTCCCAATCTCCACGGATTTGGTAAATCACCAACGCTGAGTCCCCGTATACTTTTAAGATTTTGATGTTTCGTTCAATAGCTGCGCGAAGTCCCATGATGCAAGTCTCATATTCCGCTACGTTATTGGTACAGAAGAAACTTAATCTGGCAGTGAACGGATAGTGGTTCCCTTCTGGTGACACTAAGACTGCTCCAATCCCATGCCCCAATGCATTCGATGCACCATCAAAGCTCATCTTCCATGATTTCTCTTTTGACGACTCACACTCTTTTTCTACAATGCATATCAAATCCTCGTCTGGGAAATCAAATCTCAAAGGCTCATATTCCTCCATGGCTCGAGTTGCTAAGAAGTCAGCTATTGCGCTCCCCTTTATCGACTTTTGACTTACATATACAATGTCGTACTCGATAGTAGGATCGTCATCGTGCCATTCTTCACGAAAGTGCGGTGATTCCATCATGTATTTTATTGGGTCCGACTTTGAAATTAACCACGTCGTATGATTCAACATATATTGTCGAGCCTTGAACTACCTGGACAAAGCACAATGTAATTTTTCAATTGACGGGTACTTTGCTTCATATTCTGTGAATTTCTTGCTGAGGTAGTAGATCGCCCTTTCTCTTTTCCCCGACTCATCATGTTGCCCCAGTACGCAACCCATTGAATTTTCGAACACAGTTAGATACAATATTAACGGTCTTCCGGGAGTTGGCGGTACTAGCACTGGAGGGTTAGACAAATACTATTTTATCTTGTCAAAAGCCACTTGGCACTCATCGTTCCACTCTCCCGGATTATGTTTTCGAAGGAGTCGAAAAATTGGGTCACACTGGTTGGTAAGTTGAGCAATGAATCGAGCGATGTAGTTCAACCTCCTAAAATCCTCGACTTCTTTTTGTGTACGCGAGGTGGTAATTCTTGTATGGCTTTTATCTTATCTGGATCAACCTCAATACCTCCCTCACTAACAATGAAGCCGAGTAATTTTCCTGAGGTAGCTCCGAAAGTACACTTGGCTGGATTAAGCTTCAGCTGGAACTTTCTTAGTCTTTCGAGCAATTTCTTGAGGTTCCCAATATGCTCTCTTTCCCCCCGAGATTTGGCAATCATATCATCAACATAAACTTCTATCTCTTTGTGCATCATGTCATGGAATAGCATTACCATTGCCCTCTGATATGTTGCCCCAAACATTTTTAATCTGAACGGCATCACCTTGTAGCAAAATGTTCCCCACATCGTTCTGAAGGTAGTTTTCTCCATATCCCTGGAGCCATCTTTATCGATTATAACCCAAAATCCATCCATGAAAGAAAATAATGAATGTTTTTTGTGTTATCCACCAACGTATCGATGTGTGGCAAGGGAAAATTATCTTTAGGACTTGCTCGATTCAGATCGCGATAATCCACGCACATTCGTACCTTACCATCTTTCTTCGGTACTGGGACTATGTTAGCTACCCATTCTGGGTATTTGGAGACTTGTAGGAAACCAGCATCAAATTGTTTCTTGACTTCTTCTTTTATCTTTAACAGCATTTCAGGTCTCATTCGTCTTAGCTTTTGTTGAATAGGTTTGCATTCTGGTTTCAGTGGGAGTCTATGGACCACTACATCCTCGTTCAACCCTGGCATGTCTTGATACGACCATGCAAATACATCTTTATACTCACGAAGCAAGGCGATCAAATCATGTTTGGTGTTATCTGAAATGGAGGTCCCAATCTTCACTTCTTGCCTCTTCTCTTCATTTCCCAAATTTACTGTCTCAACAGATTCTTGATGGGGTAAAATCTGTTTATCTTCTTGTTCTACCATCCTTAGTAAGTCAGGAGATGATACATAATCTTCAGTATTTTCCTCAGCTTCGAATTCTCCTAAACAAATAGCTTTCTCAAAATCAATTTCAGGACTTGAAACGGGATTGTTCATGTCGTTGGTATCTGAGCTCCTGAAAGGTGAATGAAAAAGAAAACTATAGAGGAGCATCAAAGTATTGGAACCAAACAAACATAATGTTATGGCATGATATGAGGTACATGTAAGGACAGGCTGTGAGAAGAAGGAATAATTATGAAGTTAACAAGAATGAAAAGGCTATGACAAAATGCATCTCCATTAATGTTCATTTAAATGATAAAGAGCAAACATAAGCTCTTACAAAAGAATCCTACTATTACTTAGGGGCACACAAAAAAAGAGGGTTAACATTGAGCATTACTCTGGAGAGGACTTAGAAACTACAAGAAGATCTACAAGATCAATTGTTCAAGATGAATCCGGAGGACAAGGCGTATCATTGAAACATCTTTAATTGCATCATCTCCTTTGTCAATAACATTTATACTGACGTTTTGAAGACCCCTTTCAATCAATAACAGCGTGTTTCGTGAATTATCTCGCCCTGGGTAAATCATTCCTGCAGATGTAAATGTTTTCGACAAAGGAGGATACGCTATGGGCTCCCATCCCAATTCCTGGCCTGAGGCTCTTGCAATCCTCCTTTCTTGATCTTTCTGTAATTGTTTTCTTCTTTGTCTTACATCAGGCTTTAATCCTAAATCGTATCGAGCCTTGTGGTGTACTGGCTTTAGTGCTCTAACTATCCCTTGCTGATGTTTTCCCAAACCTTTCTTCGCTCGGGCTCCCTTTCCCACGTCGACTTAATTCCCATTTTGGTATTCCTTGGCGACTTAGGCGTGGGAATCTTATTTCCTTCAAAGAACAAATGTAGCATTGATAAATTCAAAGGAACGGAAGAAACATTCTACTACATTTTTGTTTACTTCAATGTAGGGTGCGTCAGTAGAGATAGATGCAACAATGTCTTCTTCACCAGCGATCGTGATCAGCGACTATCCGGGATAAACTTTACTTTTGATGGAGAGATGAAGGAACCGCCCTTGAGAATGGATCCAAGGCCTCCCTAAAAGGCAATTATCTGAAGGCGTGATGTCCATAACACGGAACTCGATATCATATATACATGGGCCCACTTCAGAGGAATCTCGATCTTCCCATGACCTCTCGTCGTGTCCCATCAAATGCCCTCTTTGTAGAGTGACAAGGCTTAAGATAAAACATATCAATTGGCGACCTAGAAAACGTGGCCAAAGGCATGACATTGAGTGCAGACCCGTTGTCAATAAGCACATTCGGTATTATATAACCCTTGCAACTGGTTGTAATGTGCAATGCTTTTATGGAGCCCCTACCGTTTGGTGGTATTTTGTCATCACTAAAAGAGATGAAATTATCCGCATTTAAGTTGTTCACCCACCTATCAAGCTTTTCAACAGATACGTTGCTCGCCACATACGCTTGATTCAACACTTTCAAAGAAAGCATTTCGATGTGGTTTTGAGTTCAACGAGAGAGATAACAAGAGATTTTTATCTACCGCTTGCTCAACCGCTCCACGACATTATATTCACTCGTGTTTGATGAACTTCAAGAATTCATGTGCTTCATCCTCATTCACGTGTCTTTTAATCTCTTGCCCAGATCAGATTTCAACATCAACCTCGAGTATCATGCATTGGTGCCTTTCCTTTACGATTCGAGTCAACGACTTTTTCTTTGGTTCACCTATTTCGGAGAATAACGCCTCCCATCGGGTGAAGTGTCCTACTCGCTAATATCTCCAATCACGACCTTTGACTTTCCACCTTCGGGTATGACAATATTGACATCATATTTCCATGGTACTGTCTTATTGTCCTTGTAAGGGAACAGAGATGGCACTTCAATCACCACATTTGGTTTGACTTCCTTCTTCTTGGCCTCGTAATAAATCACCGAGGCCGATCAAGACTATAAGGGATAGTTGATGGTTGATTATCGAGGCGATATTTCCTTTCCTCGGCCTCATCCATTTTATCAAAGATCTTGACCTCATTGTTATCCATCATGTCTCAAGTAATTTTCGAATCCTCACAAGACCGGATGTCATGCCCTTCCATCTTGTGAAAATCACAAAACATTGACTCTTTGTATTTCTTTCTTTGAAAATTTCATTGGGATAACAAACGGCCCTTTTTAACCATTACCTCCCAAACCTTCCGCAGAGGTGTCTTTATTTGAAACATAACTTTTAACTTGTCGATGTCTTCTTTTGTCACCGCGTTCACGTCCCTTCAAGATGGTTAGGGAGCGGATTTTCAGCCACATTACTAGTGCCATCAAATCGTAAAATCCCTGCATCAATAAGACCTTAAACCCTTCTTTTAAAGGCTAGACAATTTTCTATAGAATGCCCATGGTTTCCAGCATGGTACATGCAACTAGCATTAGGATCGTACCATTTTGGGTATGGAGGCTTCAAGGGTGCCATATAATGTGGGGATATTAATTGTTTTTCCAATAACTTGAGCATGACTCTCCGTATGATATGGGAATATGGGTGAATTGAGGTTTTCGAGATTGGGTCTTGTCGGTTTTTGTTCATTTTTGGGTTGGCTTTGAGCAGGCATGGTATTTAGTGGGAACATGGTGAATGGTCTTTGGTTATTTGTGGCATAGACGGGGTAAGGAGGAGGTGCTTGATAGTAAGGGCTTTGGGGAGGAAAATAGAAGTTTGAAGGTGGGCGATGTCGGGTCGTGATTGGGTTGGGTATGGATTAGAAGTGTAGTGTCTCTCGGTTCCCACCATATGGGCTTTCGCCTTTTTTCTTTATAGGTACGCCTTTTCAAACCCTGAGCCTTCCATACTTCCACTCTTGATAGCATTTTCTATAAGTTCCCCGGATATTACAATATCTGCGAAATCTTTCGTGGTGCTTCCTACCAATTTGTCGTAAAATGGCTCTTTCAAAGTGTTGATGAAGAGGACTATTATCTCTGTTTTTGTTAATGGAGGTTCTACTTGGGCCGAGATATCCCTCCACCTTTGAGCGTATTGTCTAAAAGTCTCTGTCGGCTTCTTTTCCATCATCTGCAGAGTTAATCGATCAGGCACCATATCAGATACATGCTTGTATTGTTCACAAAATCTCGATGCTAAGTCTTTCCATGATCAAATCTTTTCTCTCTTGAGTTGATTATACCATCAAGAGCCGATCCGACCAAGCTATCTTGGAAACAGTGTATTAGTAATTTATCCTCATTTACGTAACCGGTCATCTTTCGACAAAACATGATAAGATCGCCTTTGGACATCTCGTTCCATCATATTTTTCAAATCAAACTTTAAATTTGGAGGCGTAACTAGATCGGGCACCAAAGCGAGCTCTTTAGCACTTAGTACAGAGAAGACTTCAGTACCTTCTATCGCCTTAAGCCTTTCTTCCAGGCTCCTATACTTATCCTGAACATCATGATCATCCATTTTCAACCTGGCTATTTCTACCGGATCATCTAACTCGAACGATCGAATTGGCAGGATTGGCTCCGGTTCGATCTGAATATACCTTGCCCTAGATGGGCGGGTGGTGCGTGTCGTTGCTCTAGGCTGCAGGTTCCCTTTGAGGATATCCTCTTTGCATTGCATGGGTGTGAGGTGGAGTGAATCACGGAGGATAGAGCGGATCTGATTAACTCTTGGACCGGGCTCTGTGATGTCGGGGCTGCATGGGTCCTTTTCCTTTGACCAAAGCCGTCATCATCTCCATCATTTTGGCCATTTGATCCCTTTGCTCGAACGATTCCTCTCGAGATCTTACCATCAGATCTCTTGCTTCCTGTTGTGACTTAGCCAATTGCTCTTGCAACTCTCTTTGGGTCCTTTCCATCCTTTCAATTCTTTCGTTGAGTTCAGCATCCATAGTTCTAGCTCTTAGACGTGTCCTATAAGAATATCGTGATTCCAGATTCGTAGTGTCACAACTGTGGATTATACGGTTTGACCTCGATGAATGATTAGAGTGATATGCATATGTAATGAATGGATGAATGAATAAATGACAAATGGATGTTAATTATGAATAAATATGCAAAATTTGGTGTTGATTTCAAGATAGCCCCATATTTAGGCATTTCATTAATCAAAAGAGTCTATTACAAAAGTTTTTCCGTCTCTGATTTAATAGTTACACAAATTTCCTAGCCACATCGCCTTGTTTTTTCACTCGTTCTAGGAATTCTGACATGTTTGATCCTTGTCTCGGAGGGAATTGGTAACTGAGATCTTCGCTTCATCTAATAGTTGCACAATTTGCATAGTCAGCTTGCAATTTCATTAATCAAACCACCAAGATACATATCTTTTTCTTGGAGAGCTCTTTCGAGGCACGAATGTCTACATCATCTTGGCCATTCTTTTCTTCTAGGGCTTTTAGGAGAGTATCCAAGTGTTCTTGATGAGCTTGCAGTGTATTTTCTAAATCTTGTATTTTCCTTCTTAGCTCTTGATGCTCAGACTGACTAGTCATTAATTCTGCAGACGCAGTTTCGTATTCAACATTCTTCTTCTTTAACTCTATCATAGCACGAGTAGCTTTTTCCTCTTCCTTCTTCGCTTTCCCTCTCCAGAATTCCATCCCACCTTTGATGTTGCTTAATTCTTCCTTCCATTCCGTCGATGATTTGCCCAGCCCGCTATTCTTTATGGTACCTTTCAATTTCTTATTTTCTAGATGAAGATTCTTTAAGTCATTTCTCATGATCTCGACTTTTTCTCGGACTTTCTCGTTCGGATTTTTCAATTTGAACATCTATCTTCATTTGGTAATTTTCCTCTTGAAGAGAACTAATATCCCGTAATGATTGGCCTTTTCACGTTCAAATTCATGTCTTGCTATTTCCGATTCGGACGGCATTTCTTCCGAGAAAGAATTCGGAAAGTATAATCCGTTGGTGAGGTTTGTTGACTATTCACTCGTCTTTGTCTCCATATTTTATAATCTTGAGTGATAGTATCAAGATATCTGAGCTAACTCCATTAGGTAGATTTCCTTCCAAGACTTTGCAATATCTCGGACTTTTTCATGTAACCTTCACTGTAAAAGCAAACTCGGTCGTGCTAATCCTCCGGTAGTTGGTATGAACTGTCGTGAAGCAAAGCGCCTTTGAACCATTAACGGTGCATATCCAACTCCTCCCCATAACCCGAGTAAAGGTACCCAATCTTGGCTTTCGCATTTGTATAGCGTAAGCGAAGGACGGATCCATGGTGCTCTCAAGTTATATCTTGGTAGCGGAGGTTACGAAAAGCTGAAACCAGTCGTTGTTCGGTGACATCCTTGACCAATCTTTCTCAAGGTAAGCTTCCAACGGAGCGAATGTTTTGAAAACATGTAGAAAGGTGTGCGCCCACTTTCCGTAAGTGGCTCGAATCCAAACATTGAGTAGCATGCACATCCGATAAAACGTCCTTCCCCTTTCTCCTACAACAATTTAGAGATCTAAAAGTCTCGGCTAAGATAGTTGGGGCGGGGTTGATTCTTTGCCTCAACTTTTCAAAGAAATCGACTACATAACTTCTATATACCCAAGAACTTTTGGGAAGACAATTAATCCGTAAATGGCTAAAACAAAGCAGATCCACTCTCTTCACAATATCTGGATGGTTTTGAACTAAGTCTCGCAGAGAAAACCATGGAATACAACTGACTTCGTTCTTTTTCTTTATCTTTTTCAGCCCATGTATCACCATTCTGTCAACTTATTAACTTTTTCTTGAAGGTCATCGGTTTGGGCTCTTTCACATATATCTTCTTTGAATTGTGCATTATTAACGCGAAGCAAGGTGGCATACTCTTCTATGGTTTGAGTCATATCTTCTGGTTGAAAGTAAAACATTGATAAGTCGGGTCCCGAATTGAACCATGGCTTGAATCAACTGTTCGTCACGTTGACAATGATTAAGTGAGCTATATCCCCGTACTTTTCAGTGAAGATGCCCCTAGTGTCTGAGTCCCACTGTTTCCAGATCCTAGTCAAGTCTTCGAGGTTATTCCGATGAACATTCATGGTCACATGCTCGGGAAGATTGGAGATACATCCTTCTTTTAAACTGTCTCCTTTAGCTTTCTGGGTTTTCAAAGACCAGTCTCGAACCACGGCGTTTTTCTCGGTTATTTGTGTAATTGAGTCCTCCATCAGAAACCCGTTTTTTGGCAACCAATCTCTAATCAACACCTTCCTAACAAGATGCCTATGATGCATGATGAAAAATAAAAATGAAGACAGATAACATTGGTTAGTAATTACAACAAATATAAACAGAGAAAAACTATGGAAAATCTAACAAATTAAGATATTTAATTTTGCATTTTGGTGAAACTAACCTACTCTTTTTTTTTACTTTTTTTTTACACCATCATATTTACAAAAATAAACTTACCCCACATGCTCATCAGATAATCTACCCGATGCAATTTTATTAAACAGACGCGATTCCCTTGCATAAAAAGTGTAAATGTAAAAGAAATAAAAGGTAAGAAGCGTTTCTCCCATGTACTTATTTTGGTAACTATTAACGGACGGAGGTTCGGCATGGCTCTAATCGGGTGGCTCATACGGTTTACTATATGCGGTTTCGGTTCTAAAAAGGTACTCGAATTGTTCAATCTGTCGCCTACTAAGGCTAGTACTGAGCCTCGGTTATCGCCCATCATAGGCTCGCAAGCTCAATTCGAGGGATTACATTTACTTATGCCTATGCGGAGGGACAAGTTAACTCACGAAAGCATAAGTCATATGTAACGGAAGTATTCACTAACTTTGTCATGGAGGGACGAGTTAACTCACAAAGGCATAGCGTTTACTTCCACTTAAGCGATGAGCAGGGTAGAGAGCTCATGTTATGCAAAATGCAAGTGCACAAGTGTGGGAGAAACTCACAAACCTTTTCGTTTTATTTTAAAACTAAAAAACTAAAACCGTAAAACTTAGAGTGAAAAACAAAAGATAAAACAAGTTAGAAAAATATTTACAACATGATGCCAATGCATGACTTTTCAAAAAACGAAATTTAAGGATCACGACTAAGTATTAATTTAAACAAGAGTTTCAAAAATTTTGACAACACGCGTTTAATTTGAGACTCGACTCTCCAAAAAAGTCCCCAGTGGAGTCGCCAGCTGTAGCGACCTAAAATTTGCTTGGGCGCTAATTGAGGAAATTATTAAAAATTTGAAAACAGAGTTTCAATTTTATTTAAATAAAGGAGTCGCCACCGATCTTTTTCTAGGTGTGATCGGACACCTAATAAATCCTCTTTTAAAGAAAAATCATTTTTTTGAATTTTCTTAAAAAGGGCCAAGTTTAAGTCTGCGTCAAAATTCGGAGAAAAAATAGGGTTCGGAGTGATTCTGTGAGGAAGGTATTAGCACCTCGACGCCCAAAATTGGTATCTCGTTAAACGCGTTGTCTTAATTTTTAAAAATACAAGTTCAACTTAATATTTAATCGTGATCCGATTGAGACACGAAAATTTTTTAAAAAAACGTGAATTTTAAGACTCGAGAGTTTTTTTTTTTAAAACCCAAGAATTTTTGAAAACACGAAATTTTTTTTTAAACCCAAAAAATTTTGAAAACACGAAATTTTAGAAATATGAAAACACGAGAATTTTTTTTGAAACACGAAATTTTTTTTGAAAACACGAAATTTTTGAAAACACGGAAATTTTAAAACACAAGAATTTTTTTTTAAAAAACATGAAATTTTGAAAACCGAAAATTTTGAAAACACGAAATTTTAGAAATCTGAAACTTTGGAAACACGAGAATTTTTGAAACACGAATTTTTTTGAAAACACGGAATTTTTGAAAATACAAAATTTTCAAAACATGGAAATTTTGAAAACACGAAAATTTTAAAACACAAAAAAATGAAATTTTGAAGACGAAAATTTTAAAAGCGAAAATTTTTTAAAACACGAATTTTTGAAAATCGAGAACTTTGAAAATATGAGAATTTTTTGAAACACGGAATTTTGAAAATATGAAAATTTTAAATCTGAAAATTTTTAAACACAAAACTTTTAAAAAGCGAGAATTTTTAAAATACGAGAATTTTGAAAACACAAATTTTTTTATAACACGAAAATTTGGAAAATCGACAATTTTTTTTTGAAAACACAAAAGTTTTGAAGCTCGAAATTTTGTTTTATTTTTTTTTAAAAGGGCGTATCGTATTTAACACGAACCGATGATATTCACCCAACATAGCGATGAAATCAATGACTAGTGTAAAACCGATTCGTTGCCTTATTTATTAAAATTATTAAAATTAAAAGTAAAATAAAATGCAATTAAATAATAAAAATACTAAAAATATTAATAATATTAAAACGAGATGTCATTAAAATACACGAATTAAATTAAAAGTGAGTAAAAAGAAATTACCGAAAAGCTCAAAATTACGAGCTTGAAGAATGGGATACACGGCTCGGGCTCTTTTTCCTTTTTTTTTTCTTTTTTCCTTCTTTTTTTTTCTTTCTTTTTTTTTTTCTTCTTTCTTCTTCTTTTTTTTTCTTTGGCTTGTTGCCTTTGGGCTGAGGCTTTCTTCTTTGTTAAATTTGGTTCTTTGGGCCTTGGGTCACTGGTCGAGCCATGGGTCGGCCTGGTTGGGTTGGCCGTTGAAAAAAAATTATTTTATTATTTTTTCTTTTCTTTTTCTTTTCTTTTCTCCTTTCTCCTTTCTCCTTTCTTTTTTTTCTTTCTTCTTCCTTCTTTCTTCTTCTTCTCCCTCTTCTTCTTCTTCTTCTTCTCCTCTTAGCTTTTGCAAATCCACTCCTCCGTCTCCTCCGGTGATCGCCTTTTCTCTCCTCTCTCTTCTTCTTCTTCTCTCTTCTCTTTTCTCCCTTTTTCTCTTCTTTTTCTTTCTTTTTTGGTGGGTTTTTTGTGAATATGGGGGTTTTGATTTTTGGTGGATTTCCTTCTTTTATAGTGTTTTTGTGCAGTGCAGGTGGCTGGGGAAGGAGGCCATCCCTTAGGGTGGTGGTAGGAAAATCGGAGGGTGGGTGGGTAAATCATGGGATTTTGGAGATTTTCCGATGAAGGACCAGATTGCAAACGATAAAATTGTTGGGGCCAAAGTGTAATTTTAAGAAAGATAAGGGTAAAATGTAATTCTAAAAAGTTTTGGGGCCAAAATGTAATTTCAAGAAAGTTTAGGGGTTAAAATGTAATTTTTTATTTTTTAATTTTTTTAAAATTTTTAAATAAATCCATAATTAATCCGGACAAAATTTAGTGCTTACAATTATATAGTTTGGGGTTTGGGGTTATGTGTTAGAGATTAAGGTGTGAAGTTTGGATTTGGGGTTATGTATTGGGGTTTGGGGTTAAGTTTTTAATTTATATATTAAATAATTTATTATATAATCGTAAAAGAGATATTATGAAATTCTTTATATAAAAATTATCATTATAATTTTTAAGCCTTTTTATTTCATATTTTGAAATTTTACGCTTTTGTTTTCTTACATAAAAAATTATATAAAAATTATGTCATGTATCTAATTCTTTTAAATATTACTCAAAGTTTCAAAAATTATTTATTTAAAATTGATATGAATTATATAATAATTAAATATAAAATTGTAATAAAAGTCAAGCACTCTTTCATCCTCTTCTTATTATTTAACTAGTTTAATTATATTAACTAAAATGTAATTTTTTAATTTAATATTTAAATTATTTAGAAAAATTAATAACACAT
Source organism: Gossypium rotundifolium (assembly GCA_025506655.1). NCBI lineage: Eukaryota > Viridiplantae > Streptophyta > Magnoliopsida > Malvales > Malvaceae > Gossypium > Gossypium rotundifolium. The sequence continues at coordinate 80,031,944 of CP106734.1, read as the reverse complement.
AGAAAAAATTTGAAACAAATTATAACATAGAAAAATATATGTTAAAATGAAAAAAATAAAATACTATTATTTAAAATAATTTTAAAGATCAATGGGTATATAGTGATATATTATATATTTAAAATAATTTTAAAGTTTTAAGTTTTAATGGTTTAAGGTTGATGGTTTAGATTAATTAGTGTTAATAATATTAAGGTATTGGATAAATTAATAATAGTATAAAATATATAGAATAAATGATATTAAAATTACCGGTGTTTTTTACAAAAAGGCCACAAAATCCATCAATAGATTTGAAGTCTGCGTTGTTTGATACTTTGTTGTATGAATTAGTGGTGTTTTTGAATAAAAAGCCACAAAAATATATCATTATAATGCAAGACGTCGTCGTTTAAAGCTTATTGTTAGTGGTGTTTCTGGTAAAACGCCACAAATATCTGTCAAGTATTAGTGGCGCTAGTCCTGAAAGCGCCACAAATATATGTGGACGTTAAGCTTCACGATGTCATTTTATTAACAATATAATGTACAGTAAGGTGGAAGACGTCGTTTTCTCAACAATTAGTGGCACTATTTTAGAAACGCCGCAAAACATAAATTGACTTTGAGCAAAATGTCGTCGTTTTTTGTTGTGCTCAGTTTTATCCCCCCTCCATCCTCGAAATCCCTAAGTGTTTTCTCCTAAAAGTTTTCTCCTAAAAGCTTGTTCCCCCATTTTTTCTATTTCTCGAATTCCCTAAGTTCTTCATCCCCTTTTGCATTCCCCTCCCAATCCCTAATTTCTTCTTCGATTCTGGTGCGAAATGCTTCCCCGAATTGATTACTTCCCCCATCAGGTATTTATTTCTTTTTTTTTTTAGCAATTTTATTACTTCCCCCAAATTTTATTTATTTGATTTTGGGCATGGGTTTCTATTCCAGTTTTGGTTGAGTTGATACATGGTCTTCCATCTGCTGTTTTTCATTCTGAACACTCATACAAGGCAAGGAAATTCGGTTTTGCATTGGTAAAATGTTAACTTAAATTAATGTTGTTTTTCTTTTCATGCTCTCGCATATTCATCCTTTGTTCATCTTCTTTCTCGGATTTCAATTGCTTTGTTTCATTTTATTTTGTTTTATATCTGATTTTTTTCATGTTAATTCTTGTATTCTTGTGATTTGCACTCGTGAATGCAAAACATGAAACTGCCATATCTTGACATTGTAACATTCTTATGTGCTCTGATTGAATATTTTAATGAGGATAATTTTTTTTTGTTATGTTAATTCTCTTTTTTTTTTTTGGCAACCCACACTTTTCCAATATTCTCTCCTACCAACCATGCATAGTAGAACAAATTATATATGAGCATCTGTTGTTTATAGGGACACAACTTCCTGTTTCTAGCATATTGTATTGTTTGTTTAGATTCATAATCTTTTGCATTAACTCTTTGTTGTTCTTATAAGTGTTACCTAGACGTTTCTAAATTATTTCAATCATAGTAATAAGTTATTATTCATGAATAGGTGATCCAAGAAAGGCACAACACTTACTTGCACTTGAGGGTGCTGAGGAAAGGCTCAAGTTGTTTAAAGCAAACTTATTGGAAGAAGGTTCCTTTGATTCTGGTGTTGAAGGTTGTGATGGAAGAATTATTATCCATCTATTAACTTGAAACAGAAAAAAATTATTAATAATTCAAAATTTTACCAAATGTCTTATCCGCTTGGTACTTAGCTATAACATCATTCAAATCATCTACAAGTTGATCAAAACAATCAAAAAAGGCTTATATTTTTTATTTTTTAAAAAAATAATATAGACGAATTTAAAATGAACTTCGATTAATCATTTATAAATATAAACGAACTTAAACAAAATTTAAGTTCATAGGATTTTAGGATTTTACAGGGCTTGATACTTTAGGGTTTTAAATGTTGTGACATCTTTAACAAGTTGCTATATGATTGGATGTAGGTTACACTATTGGGGGGAGTTCTTTTCACGTAACGTCTCTTAAAATTGAGTATTGACAACTTCAATATTTCAAGAAGATTGTTTGCAGGTTTGGGTATTACTCAATTTGATTTTTAGCCAATATAGAACTCAGGTTTCGTATCTAATATTAATCCTCTTATGTTATTTATAAAAGTTTTTTTCCCTTATCGATATTTGTTCATTTGCTATTTCATCAGGTTTTAAATTTAAATTTTATAAACAGCAGGAAATTGATTAGTAGATTAGCAGTTGTGAAGTGTTTTTCAAACGAGTGATGCTGTGAAGTGTTTTTCAAACGAGATATTTTTTATCCTTATTTTGGTTATAGTTTTTGGGATTGTAACTTTTTTTTTGTCCAGATTAGTTCGTTAAGTCTGAATGTGAAAACAATTGAGGCGTTTAGCTTAAAACAGAGAAGTTGCCCGTCTTAGGAAGAAGGTAACATACCAAAAGGCATATTTAAGATTCTATGTTTCTATTTTTTCTTTATTTCAAGCCATATATTTTCTCTCAATTTACACAATGAGTACAGATATTCCAGCCATTATAGTTACTATATACTGATATATATTTTATTAATTTTCAATCATTACTACTTGAAGATTAAACATGTATAGTTTACAAAGTATTGTTTGATGAGTCTTGCATTTTAGGAATGTATATATATAAACTTGGTTTCATGAAACAGTTTCATTTCCATTTTCATAGATTATCGAACTAATTTTTCAGTTTCATGAAAAATCAATTAGATTTTTCAAGAATTGAAAATCATTGTTGACTAATTTGATTGTTAATAGATGTTGATGTAGTTAACATAAATAATGATAAACTAACACATGACACCACGAAAATAAATATATTGACATGGCATGCCCTATTAACATATATTTATAAAAAAAGTTAAAATCCTTAAAAGATTATTTTTAAAAAAATTACATATAAAATGAATCTAGACATGTGATTGTCTAAGTTTGACTCAATGTGGATGTTTGTATGTATAAAGTTTCTTCTATATATGATTAGAATATTATAAATATAAATTAAAAATTGTAAATATTATAAAATTATAAAAAATTAAAAATAGTTAGTAACATATATAATAAAACCAAAATATGAACATAATATACATATGTGTATCTATAATAAAAGTAATGTATTTAAAAAAAGTGATATAAAATAAGAATACTAATTTGAATAAATGTGTAATACATATACATATAGTTGTATGAAATTTCATATTAGTGTTTTTAATTTATGTTTAACAAGTAACCTTGTATATATTCATATGTATTTATTCTGATTTGTATTGAAAAGGTATCCGTACTTTGAAAGTGAGTAGAATTGAAGAGAACTTAAATCGACTACTAAATTGACTATTTTTCTTTTAGTCAAAGAATGTGAGTATTAGTTTTTAATAAATAGCATTTCGTAATTAATCAATAGCATTTGTTAATTTATATGTTGTTTGTATTTGATTCATTGCTCCCCTCCTCCCAAGAATTGTTGGATTGGATTTGGTGGTAATAACTTAACGGTATAAAATCATTATTATTTTTATTTATATTAATTTTTTCGATTTATATTCATTTGATAGAAAAACATTAGATATCCAATTGTTAGTCAAGATTATTAATCTTTTGCGATTCACCTTCGATATTTCCAAGTACCCTTTTATTGCATTAACATGCAAAAGTTTGATTAAATATAATTATATTTTCTTTCGGTTTATGATAATTAAGATCTGGAAAGATATATTGCTTCTTAACAATGCTTTTCCTTATATTTGGTTTTAAATTTTTTACACTTGCACCAATACTGCTTAATCAGAGATATGTATGTATTGTTGGTATCCAATATAGTTATTTATAATTTTTCATCATTAATGTTAATGTTTTTTTTATTTTCTATTTTTTTTAAAGTATTAGTGAGTTAATGTTGTTTGTATTTCTGACTGCAGCCTCTGTTTCTTGGTGAGAGTGGAGTAGACTATCTTCTTGAAATTATTACGGTACGTTTTAGTTCAAAATTCTTATCAGTAACAGTTATATCATGATGAATTTGTCCAAATTGCTGTCCAAATTCATTTATTATCACGCTTGGTTGGTATATATCTTTGTTTATTATCTTCTTGTCCAAAAAAAAAGATTCAAAGTATATAATTTGGAAACCTAACGGGTTGCCTTATATCTCATTGTAAGATATAACGGATCCTCCCCAGGTGTAATAATGCCACGTATGATGAATCTTAAAAAATTTCTGTCCAAATTGCTGTCCAAATTTCTGTTTAGTATCATGCTTGGTTGGTATATATGTTATTTATTACATTGCTGTCCAAAAAAAAAAAAGATTCAAAGTATATAGGCTGGAAACATAACGGGTTGCCTTATATCTCATTGTAAGATATAACGGATCCTCCACAGGTGTAACAATGCCACGTATGATGAATCTTAAAAAATTTTTGTCCAAATTGCTGTCTAGATTGCTATTTATTATATTGTTTGAAATGCTATATATTATGTTTATTATATTCTGCTTAATGGATCCATTTTATATTAATAATATTTGATTTTATATTAATAATGTTTGACCATATAATTAATTAGTTGCTTATGACATATTTGGTATCCTTTATTCGATTGCTTTTAAGTAGTTCTAGATTTAGAAATTATATTGTAAATATGATTAATAAATTAATTTATACACAATCGATTAAAAAATTGTTAATAAAAATATTTAATTTATTATAAAATTAATTTAAACAAATTTTGCAAGCATATTTAAATTAATTTTTTATATTTAAAACATTGTTTAACAAATACTATTTACAATAATATTGTTTTTAATTTTAAAATACTATTTTAATATTGTTTGTAAAAAATTTATAGTATTTTTTAATTGTTCTAAAATACAATTTTAACAATATTAAAATACTTTGTAAAACACTATGTTGAATTGCCGACAAGACATCGTTCCAAAAGCACCAATAATTCCTTAAACGACAAACCTTCAATCACATGCTCCTTCCAAATAATAAACAATAGCAATATTATTAACGGTAGATTTTCAACACTAATTAACGCCTAATGGTCAGTGGACCTCACTCCACACTACTCATATAATGTCACCTATGTAACTAAATCCAAAACTAGTGGATCCATATTCACACACATATTATTAATAATTTTCTTCAAACATTTTTCATCTACTTACATTTTATTTTCTTATTTCTTTCATCATATCTAGAAAAGTACATAGGAGTTAAAATTAAATTATAATTTTTATGATAGTAAAATATAATTTCACTATTTTGATAGTCTATATCTTTATACTTTTTAAAATTAAAATTTTATTATTATTTTTAAAAGGTTTAAAATATAATTTTACTTTTATTATTTTAAAATTTTGACTAGCTTGAAAATATGTATATTTTCAGCATAAATAATAGTACTTGATTCAAAAAAATAATTAACACTTATAGCTATAAATAATAAATAAAGTTTACTATGAATGTTATTTTTAGTGGTTATCTCAAAGTAATTTTCACATTTTCTTTGATTAAGAGCAATATTTTGAAGTCCTATATAATGTTAAAATTAAAATCTTCTCAAACAAATGTTGAAATTGATAACATCAAGGTTTTATATTATAATAGCCAACAGCTTGTACTCAAACAATTATTATGATTTTGGCTCTCAACTATAATTTAGTGTTTAAATATTGTTTGTAAAATAATTTATAAATATTCTTTTAATTGTTCTAAAAGTACAATTGTAACAAATATTAAAATACTTTGTAAAACACTATTTTAATTCCATATTTATTATATGAATTAGTGTAATTAATTCCTCTAAGTGATAATTCAAATAATTATCCAACCTCGAACACTTCTAACCACACCCTTACTTTGCATGTAAAATGTAAAATTTCTTAAATAATTATAATACATAATACATAGGTTAAAGATCAAACTTCATAGCTTTCATCGAATTATTTAACTTACATAATACATAACTTACATAATTTTAAGATCAAACTTCATAACTTACATAATTTACATAACTTACATAATACCTGTATAGATAAACAACTTACCTGTGTAATTTACTATCAACTTTAGACTTCAACAACTACGAAGTGGATAGAACTTGGATGAATTTGTCAAGCGTAAGCAACGGCTATCGATATGGAGTAGAAACTTTTCTAAATTTTGCATTTCAAAATGTAAGCCAAGAGAATATCATTATTTGCCCGTCTAAGAAGTGTTGCAATATCAATTGGCATTATCGTGAAGTTGTCTACGAACATCTAGTTGTTGATGGCTTTGTTCGGGGGTATAAAAAATGGATTTTCCATGGAGAGTGTACATCTAGTGGAGCCTCTTCATCGATGAATCTGGGTTATCCTCATAGTGTTTACAATCAAAATGTTAGAGAAGATGACATGGATGGCATGTTGCGGGATGCATTTAATATGCGTGGTGATGGTTTGCAATCATTTCCACCTGAATTGGGTGCAACCGATGATTATAATTTTGGTGGAAATACTTTCACCGAAAGGGGAAGAAGTGTACCTGATGATCACCCAAATGAAGAAGCGGCGAAGTTCTACACGTTACTTGGTGAAATGAATGAAGAACTGTATGAGGGATATAAATTTTTAAAACTGTCTTTCTGTATTCGTCTTTTTCACTTAAAATGTTTGGGAGGGTGTAACACCCCAAACCCGGCCCAAACGTTATGGACAAATTCGGTATGTTACAGTTGAAAATATTTTGAAATCCTTTGTTTAGCCGATATTATTTAGAGTAAAAGATGTTGTCTTATTTTAAAACAGTTGTGGTGTATAAAGAAAACAATACTTAGTTCATTAAAAAAAAATTTAAGTCAAGTTGTTACCAATTTTGTGATTGTACCCGCTGGTACGAAAGAAAACATTTTCGTTTGAATATAGGAAAACTTGTGTAATCATTTTAAAGTTATTAAACAGTTTAAATAATTCATCCAACAGATAAAATAATAAAAATAATCTTAGGAGGCTTATTACAACTTAAATAAATAAAACCGAAATAAAATAAAAATAATTCAAGTTCATCTAGTCCAAAATTTCACTGCATGGCCACCTCGAGTCCATCCGGCTCCACATCCGCGATCTACGAGTCACACGAAAATATTAAAGGAAAAGGTGAGTCACCAAGACTCGATGTGTAACCCTTTTCGGTTTAATGCATAATCATACACACAAATCACAAAGTAGTTTAACATGCACCCAACCAAACCATCCAAACACTTTTTCTACCCCGTGTGGTACCAAACCACTGGTGGTGCCAAACCATTGGTGACTTATAGTCACGATATACAACAATGTTGTGGTGCCAAACCACTGGTGGGGCCAACCCACGTGTGATACCAAATCACTGGCGTCGATCCCATAATATAATCCGTGGGGCCAACCCACTGTGGTGCTAAGCCACTGGGACGAGACGCTATGAGGTGCCAAACCTCTGGAGGTGACAAACCTCTGGTGACCGTAGTCACAAAATGTGGTACCAAACCACTAGTGTCCGTCGACACGAATATTACTTCCCCCTCCACTCATTTATCCCATATCAACCGAGAATTTATATTTTAATAGAGATCATGCCAACATGTTCATTTAGCAACACATATAGAGTTTACCATTAGTCATAACCACATATACCAAATATGTCATAACATATCATGCTTCCCAAAAGCATCATGAAGAGAGCCATAACGACAAGGACTTACCTGAATCCTTGCGTATACCATTATGGTATTAATTCCCAAATCTACACAAGTCAGATTTAGCATACACATAATTTTTAGCACATTAAATAGTTATAAAGTGTGTATGTACACACCTGTCACCAACGATCGTTCTAAATCCTTGAAGAAACAATCGGCCACACAAGATTTCCTGGTCCTATATTCGGCCAAACATGTAGTTAGTGCTATTGACCATTCGGCCAAACCAACATATATCCGAAGGGTTTATATTTGAACCCAAAACCTTACCTAAACGCCTTCAAGTATAACTATAGCACACGATTTGCGACTCCGCTTCACTTCCCTACAATCGGCCACCGTCATCACTCATATCAATAGCCTTTGGCTTAATCGAATACCAAATAAATAAAATAGATCCTTACCACCTTACCAAATCGATTGAAGAAAAGATAGAGGAGAACACCTTTGCTTGAGATTCGCCAAGACTACACCAAATAAGAGAAGGAAATTCGACACCAAGGGAGTGAATTGGCTAAAGAGATCTGGAATTTTGCAAAATTTTGGCGGTTTGTCTAAGAAATTTCAGCGACAAGGTGATGGATATTCGCCAATGGTGAAAGAAAGAAAAGGAGAATAAGTAGGAGAAATCAAAGGTGGTTTTGGCTAAATAAAAGAAGAGAAAGCTGGAAATTTTTTGAAGAATTCCCTAGGGGAATTTTAGCGCAATGAGAGGAAAAGGTTCTTTGGAATTTTTTGGCTCTACTTGTTGTACAAAAATTAGTTTTGAACAGCCCCCCAAGAGTCCCAATGCTGGCCAATTCTTCCCCCTCTATGCTGATAATTTCAGCTCTTATTTATCAAAGATTTAATCAAAATTTATCTACTTCTTATCTCCTAGCTACTCTTAACAATTTGAGTGAAAATAAAATTGCAAAACTGCTCCCCTTCCAGCTGAATTTTTGCAAAAATAAAACTCTATCTTTATCAACATAAAGAGTTCATACTCATGCCAATTCTTCCTCCTCAACACGCCAGCAGCAAGGAGAAAAAATAAAATTTCAAACGCTGCTTCCTGGACTCGAACCAGCGACCCTCAAGCAGCCCCCCTCTTCCAGCGCCGCACCACTTATTTATAACACCTTAATACCTCGGCCCTTCTCCTTTTATCCTAAAATTAAAATTCCTTTTTTTGCGTTTGTTCGACTCAAACTCGAGTCCTTGCACTAGGGACCTTAAGTGGCGCCCAAGCCACTCCACCAACCCGCCATCTATGCTCTTTCCTTGCCCAAAATTCTTTAAAGCCCTCTACTTGGCCTCCCCTTTAATGCCCCAAAACTAAAACAAAATGCATTTCCTTCTTCCGTAATCGAACCCATGACCTCCCATCCGTCCCCCTAAGCCCCTTTAAGTGGCGCATGCTAGCCATTTGCCACCTGCTTCTTTTAGTCATGCTTCTACCGAATTTTTACTTAATCCCTAACTCACCTAGCTTCCTCCTTTAAACACTTAAAAATAAATTTTTAGCCCTAAGTCAGGCCTAGCTCGGGTTTATTTTTTTTAAACCCTCAAACTTGCCAAATAACATCATATTATTAATTTCTTCAAGTATACATGGGAAATTAATTAAATTACAAATGACCCCTAATTCAGGCTGTTACAATTCTACCCCCTTAAAGAAAATTTCGGCCCCAAAATTGCCTGGATCAGAAGAGCTGGGGGTATTGCTGCCGCATCACATCCTCGGGTTCCCATGTGGCCTCTTCCGTACCATGATTCCGCCATAACACCTTTACCAAAGGCACTAACTTCCTACGTAGAACTTTGACATCACGATCCAAGATTTGTACCGGCTCCTCCTCGAAAGACATGTCTGGATTTACTACAATTTCCTCAACTGGCACAACATGTGATGGATCCGACCGATATCGTCTAAGCATCGACACATGGAAGACATCATGAATTTGCCTTAACTCGCGCAAGCAACTCGGTGATAAGCTACCGGTCCCACTCGCTTCAAAGATCAGATATGGCTCGATGAACCTTGGGCTTAGCTTCCTTTACGCCCAAATCTCAATACCTTTTTCCAAGGTGACACCTTCGGAAAAACTTTATCTCCCACTGCATATTCTATCTCTCTTCGCTTAAGGTCAGCATAAGACTTCGACGCTTTGAGACGAGCCCAAATCACTTTAACTTTATCTTCATTTACATCACCAACTCGGACCCAAAACTTGCCGTTCACCCAACTCGTCCAACACGTAGGAGTACGGCATTTTAAATCCATCTGAAGGCTTCATATGGGGCCATCTCAATACTCGCTGATAACTATTGTTATAAGCGAATTTCGCTAACTGTAGGTACTCTTCCCAACTACCACTGAAATCCAAAACACACCCTCTCAGCATATCTTCTAAAATTTGTATGACTCTCTCCGACTATCCGTCGGACTGTGGATGGAAAGCTGTACTAAAATCCAATCGTGTACCCAAAGCTTGATGCAACGCTTTCCAGAACCTTGACGTAAATCTAGGATCCCTATTTGAGATGATCGATACTAGCACACCATGCAACCTCACTATTTCTGACACATACAGCTTAGCTAGCTTCTGAAGTGAGTAATCCACCCTCACCTATATGAAGTGAGCTGATTTAGTCAGACGGTCTACAATCACCCAAACTGCGTCCTTCTTGCTGGGCATAAGGGGTAGCCCACTGACAAAATCCATCGTGATCCTCTCCCATTTCCACTGAGGGATCTTAATTGGTTGAAGTAAACCCGACGGAAACTGATGTTCAGCCTTAACCTGCTGACACGTCAGACACCTTCCCACAAATTCGATTACCTCGCTTCAAATACAGCCACCGTAATTGTTTCGCAAATCTCCATACATCTTGCTACCTCCGGGATGCATAGCGTATGGGCTGCTATGTGCATCTTGAAGAATTTTCTGCCTCAATTCCACATCCTTCGCATACAAGCTCGCCCTTGAAAGCATAATACTCCATCATCGGACAAAGGTATACCCTTCTAAGCCACCACTTTGAACTTGCAACCTCGTGCATTCAAACTTCCATCTACTAACTTGTTTTCTTTAATCTCCTCGATCCAAGTTGGCTTAACTTGCGGCTCTACCAAAAGACTTCCATCGTCAGATAGACTCAAATGAGCAAACATCGCCTTAAGTCCGCCCACGACCTTTCGACTCAACGCATCACCACCACGTTAGCTTTGCGGATGGTACTCAATTGAGCAATCGTAGTCTTTAATAGTTCAATCCACCGTCGCTGCCTCAAGTTCAAGTCCTTCTGAGTCAAAAGATACCTTAAACTTTTGTGATCTGTGTAGACTATCGACTTCTCCCCATACAAGTAATGTCTCTATATCTTCAAAGCGAAGACCACTGCTGCTAACTCCAAATCGTGAGTTGGATAGTTAACCTCATGCGGTCTTAACTGACAGGACGCATAGGCCACTACCTTCTCTTCCTACATCAACACACATCCTAACCCCGTATGGGACACATCACAGTAAACCGTAAATAACTTCCCTGCCTCAGGCTGTATCAGAATCGGAGCTTCTGTCAGAATCTTCCTTAGCTTATCAAAACTTTCCTACTGCTTCTCCGACCATACAAACAGAACTCCCTTTCTTAATAACTTAGTTAGTAGGGCTGCGATTAAAGAGAACCCTTCTACAAATCTTCGATAGTATCCTGCCAGACCCAGAAAACTTCAAATTTCTGCCACTGACTTAGGCGGTTTCCACTCCAACACCGCTTCAACCTTGCGAGGGTCCACTCTGATCCCTTCCGCTGATACCACGTGACCTAAGAAAACCACCTCCCTAAGCCAAAATTTGCACTTACTGAATTTGGCATATAACTGTTTCTCCCTCAGTACTTGTAGAACTATACGCAAATGTATGTCATGCTCCTCCTCTGTCTTTGAATAAACCAATATTGCATCTATAAACACCACGACAAATTGATCCAAGTACTGCTGGAACACCCTATTCATTAAGTCCATGAATGCTGCCAGTGCGTTGGTCAACCCAAATGGCATCACTAGGAACTCGTAATGCCCATATCGAGTTTGAAATGCCGTCTTGTGAACATCAACCTCCTTCACCTTAAGTTGATAATAACCCGACCTAAGGTCTATCTTTGAGAAAACCGATGCACCCTTCAGTTGGTCAAATAAGTCATCGATCCGGGGCAACGGATACTTGTTTTTTATCGTTAACTTGTTCAACTGACGGTAGTCGATACACATCCGCATTGACCCGTCTTTTTTCTTGACGAACAGTATGGGTACTCCCTACGGAGATATACTTGGTCAGATAAACCCTCGGTCCAAGAGCTCCTGAATTTGAGCCTTCAGTTTCACCAATTCCTTTGGTGCCATTCGGTGAGGTGCTATAGACACGAGTGCTGTTCCGCAATAAGTCTATGCCAAACTCAACTTCCGATCCGAGGTAGACGAAAGTTCTTCTGAAAATACATCAGCGAATTCCCCTACCGTTTGGACCTTCTCAACTACTGACTCCTTAGCCTCCAAGGCACATATTCGAACCAAAAATGCCTTACACCCTTTTCTGACCATTTTCTCCGCCTTCAACGTGAACACCACGTTGGATAGGTAATCCCTTCTATTACCTATCATGGCCACTTTATCACCCTCAGCCATCTTTAGAACCATGCGCTTAGCAGCGCAATCCAACTTCGCCTGATACTTAACCAACCAGTCCATGCCAAGAATTAAGTCGAACTCCCCAAACGGCAGTTCCATCAGGTCAGTCACAAACACTACCCTTTGGAGTTCTAGGGGTACATCTCTATATAGTTTGTTTACAACTACAGAGTTACCTAGGGGGCTAATTACTGTCATCTCCCTAGAAGTAGTCTCGAAGTCTATGTTCATGGTCTCTACCACACTACTAGCAACGTATGAATGCGTTGAACCCACATCTATTAATGTAACATATGGAAGTCTAAAAATTAGGAACGTACTGGTTATGATGTCCGGTGTGTCACCCTCTTCTCGACGCCTCGCTGCGTAGACTAAACCAGGTTACTTCGTTTCTGTGTTGCCTGCCCCTCTTCCTGGATTCCCGCGTCCTCGATTAGAGCCATTGCCTCCTCTACCATTACCACGACCCCTCTGTGGTGGTTCTACATTTCTAGCCTGAGCACGGTTCTGACCCTCTGGCTGATTCTTAGCTAACTTTCGAGGACAGTCCCTTACACGGTGATTCAAAGATCCACATTCAAAGCATCCCCTTTCACCGGTCCAACAACCTCCCCAATGTGACTTCCCACAGCGGTTGCACTGAGCTGGTCTCTGATTATTAGCCATGGGCCTTACTACCTGATTCGGCCCATCTTGCCTAGCCCTCTTCTAAGCGTTACTACCCGATCCAGACGATCTGAGGCCTCTTTTCTGCTTATTTCTATCATAATTCTGTCTCACGGATGCCTTGACCCCTTCGGCTACTTTAGCCTTTTCCACCAAAACAGCAAACTCACGCTCCTGCTGTGGAGCAATCAGCAGCCTCAAGTCATCCCTCAGTCCGTCTTCAAAGCGGATACACCATTCATGCTCTGTCGACACAATTCCCCGAGCATAGCGGCTCAGCCTCAAGAATTTTGCTTCATATTCTGACACAGTCTTATTTCCTTGTACCAATCCCAGAAAGGCTTTCCTCTGAGCATCAATGTAGCTGGTGCCCACATATTTCTTCTGATAAGCAGCTTTGAAATACTCCCAAGTGAGGTCATCTGCCGTAGCACCATCTCGTACCGTGAGCCACCACTGATATGACTCATCCTTTAGAAGCGACACCGCTCCTTTTAGCTTCTCCTCATCCGTCAGATCAAGATCATCCATGATCCTTTCAATCGATTCTAACCAAGATTCCGCCAAGACTGGTGCCACTCGATACACCCTGAATACCTCGCCTGTTGGATCAAGTCATTGGTCTGACTTCGAGCTCCCATACCTCCACTCGCCTGACCACCATCTCAAGGACTCATAACACGACGTATTCTCGCCTCACCTCCCGTCGATCCTACTCCTCAGCTCTAAAAATTAGGGGTGGTGGTGGCGGTGGTACCCCATTCTCCGATTCCTGACCCGAACTCACGGGTTCTGACACGGTTATCCTGCCCCTACCGCGTCCACGACGGCCTCGTCCTCTAGAGCTCATTCTAACTACTGCACTTTAATCTGGTTAAGAAATTTTTATGGATTAGTATTTCACTTGGTTACCCGCGAAGAAATTTTATGATGGGAGTTTTAAGAGTGGTTCTTTCGTAATCAAACAAGCACACAGTCTTTCATTCATTCAAAGAGACGTTGTAGTTTCGTTGTGATTGTTTTTCCACTACCTAGGGGCATTTTCGTAATTTGTCCTACAGGGGTATTTTTGTAATTTTTCAAAAACACAGGTTCTTGGATAATTTTGTCAAAAATTATTTTAAATCTCTTAATTTCCTGGGGTATTTGGAAAATTTTGAAATTTGGGGGTCTTTCGGTGATTTTGAAACTCAGGGGCATTTTGGTAATTTTCCACAAATCAGGGTGAATTTGTAAAATTGATAAATCAGGGATGTTTCAAAAAGTTATAAAACTTCGGGAGTTATTTTTAAGATTTTATCTTCCATTTTGATGGTGTTGCAAAAATTTTAAAAACTAAGGTCATTTTGATAATTTTGTTGGTTAGGGCAATTTTGTAATTCTACAAAATCATGATGTTTTTGGAATTTAAGGTTTTTAAGCACATTTTATGAAATGAAAATTTTGATTAAAGCTGTGGGTATTTTGGAAATTTCATGTTTCAAGGGCGTTTTCGTAGTTTTACCCCTAAGGGTATTTTAGTAATTTTACATAATCAGGTTATTTTCACAAAATAATTTCCAAAAATTGGGTTCTAAGAGATTTCACAAAAAGAAAGGTTTTTGAAAATTTCTATTTGAAAATTTCATACGGAGGGTATTTTACAAACCGGGGGTATTTTGGTTATTTTTTTTAAAAAAACTAAAATTTTAATTATTTCCAAAACAAAACGGCTAGTCCCTTTCGGGTTTTAGTTATCGAATTTAGCCTATGAGTGTGTCGTCTCAGCTAGGATGAACTGATTACTACGCACTGTAGGATTCAAGTGAGTAGGAGGTGAGTCACGAGGACCGCTTAAATACCGTGCCCCAGAATCCAATCCTGTATATGCGATAACGATTACCACATCCTTTGCTTAGTGACAACTCACGGGTTTTGTTTAGGGAATTATTAAGTCTTATACATAGTTTGTTGGGGTATGGTAACCCTAGGGTTCATCAGCTTCTACCCTAGTAGTCTACGTTCCCCAATTTACCCTTCTACCCCACATCAAAAGAATTCACAAAAATTGATAGAGGTACTTACAGGCGGATAGGTGCTGGGAGACTTGTACCATGTCGTTCAAGCCAAAACAATTTCTCAAACGTTATAATAAGACCTACTATCCCAAAAACCAAACATTTTGGGCCTTGGGCCCCCACAGCCGAGTTTTGAACCTGGCTCTGATACCAATTTTGTAACACCCCAAACCCGGCCCAAACGTTATGGACAAATTCGGTATGTTACAGTTGAAAATATTTTGAAATCCTTTGTTTAGCCGATATTATTTAGAGTAAAAGATGTTGTCTTATTTTAAAACAGTTGTAGTGTATAAAGAAAACAATACTTAGTTCATTAAAAAAAAAATTAAGTCAAGTTGTTACCAATTTTGTGATTGTACCCGCTGGTACGAAAGAAAACATTTTCGTTTGAATTTAGGAAAACTTGTGTAATCATTTTAAAGTTATTAAACAGTTTAAATAATTCATCCAACAGATAAAATAATAAAAATAATCTTAGGAGGCCTTATTACAACTTAAATAAATAAAACCGAAATAAAATAAAAATAATTCAAGTTCATCTAGTCCAAAATTTCACTGCATGGCCACCTCGAGTCCATCCGGCTCCACATCCGCGATCTACGAGTCACCTGAAAAATATTAAAGGAAAAGGTGAGTCACCAAGACTCAGTGTGTAACCCTTTTCCCGGTTTAATGCATAATCATACACACAAATCACAAAGTAGTTTAACATGCACCCAACCTAACCATCCAAACACCTTTTCTACCCCGTGTGGTACCAAACCACTGGTGGTGCCAAACCACTGGTGACTTATAGTCTCGATATACAACAATGTTATGGTGCCAAACCATTGGTGGGGCCAACCCACGTGTGATACCAAATCACTGGCGTCGATCCCATAATATAATCCGTGGGGCCAACCCTTCGTGGTGCTAAGCCACCGACGAGACGCTATGAGGTGCTAAACCTCCGTGATCAGAGTCACAAAATGTGGTACCAAACCACTCGTGTCCGTCGACACGAATATTACTTCCCCCTCCACTCATTTATCCCATATCAACCGAGAATTTATATTTTAATAGAGATCATGCCAACATGTTCATTTAGCAACACATATAGAGTTTACCATTAGTCATAACCACATATACCAAATATGTCATAACATATCATGCTTCCCAAAAGCATCATGAAGAGAGCCATAACGACAAGGACTTACCTGAATCCTTACGTATACCATTATGGTATTAATTCCCAAATCTACACAAGTCAGATTTAGCATACACATAATTTTTAGCACATTAAATAGTTATAAAGTGTGTATGTACACACTGCCACCAACGATCGTTCTAAATCCTTGAAGAAACAATCGGCCACACAAGATTTCCTGGTCCTATATTCGGCCAAACATGTAGTTAGTGCTATTGACCATTCGGCCAAACCAACATATATCCGAAGGGTTTATATTTGAACCCAAAACCTTACCTAAACGCCTTCAAGTATAACTATAGCACACGATTTACGACTCCGCTTCACTTCCCTACAATCGGCCACCGTCATCACTCATATCAATAGCCTTTGGCTTAATCGAATACCAAATAAATAAAATAAATCCTTACCACCTTACCAAACCGATTGAAGAAAAAGATAGAGGAGAACACCTTTGCTTGAGATTCGGCCAAGACTACACCAAATAAGAGAAGGGAAATTCAGCACACCAAGGGAGTGAATTCGGCTAAAGAGATGCTGGAATTTTGCAAAATTTTGGGCAGTTTGTCTAAGAAATTTCGGTAGCAAGGTGATGGATATTCGGCCAATGGTGAAAGAAAGAAAAAGGAGAATAAGTAGGAGAAATCAAAGGTGGTTTTTGGCTAAATAAAAGAAGAGAAAGCTGGAAATTTTTTAAAGAATTCCCTAGGGGAATTTCGACAGCAGCAGAGGAAAAGGTTGCTGGAATTTTTTTGGCTCTACTTGCTATACAAAAATTAGTTTTGAACAGCCCCTCAAGAGTCCCAATGCTGGCCAATTCTTCCCCCTCTATGCTGATAATTTCAGCTCTTATTTATCAAAGATTTAATCAAAATTTATCTACTTCTTATCTCCTAGTTACTCTTAACAATTTGAGTGAAAATAAAATTGCAAAACCGCTCCCCTTCCAGCCGAATTTTTGCAAAAATAAAACTCTATCTTTATCAACTTAAAGAGTCTATACTCATGCCAATTCTTCCTCCTCAACACGCCAGTAGCAAGGAGAAAAAATAAAATTTCAAACGTTGCTTCCTGGACTCGAACCAGTGACCCCCAAGTAGCCCCCCTCTTCCAGCGCCCTTGCCACTTCTCCCAATCTGACTTTCATGTCAAATGTCCGCACCACTTATTTATAACACCTTAATACCTCGGCCCTTCTCCTTTTATCCTAAAATTAAAATTCCTTTTTTTGCGTTTGTTGCGACTCGAACTCGAGTCCTTGCACTAGGGACCTTAAGTGGCGCCCCAAGCCACTCCACCAACCTGTCATCCATGCTCTTTCCTTTCCCAAAAATTCTTTAAAGCCCTCTCTACTTGGCCTCCCCCTTTAACGCCCCAAAAACTAAAACAAAATGCATTTCCCCCTTCTTCCAGAATCGAACCCATGACCTCCCATCCGTCCCCCTAAGCCCCTTTAAGTGGCGCATGCTAGCCATTCTGCCACCTGCTTCTTTTAGTCATGCTTCTATCGAATTTTTACTTAATCCCTAACTCACCTAGCTTCCTCCTTTAAACACTTAAAAATAAATTTTTAGCCCTAAGTCAGGCCTAGCTCGGGTTTATTTTTTTTAGACCCTCAAACTTGCCAAATAACATCATATTATTAATTTCTTCAAGTATACATGGGAAATTAATTAAATTACAAATGACCCCTAATTCAAGGTGTTATAGAGGGTGGACCGGAAACTCTTTGACAATGTTGTTAGAGTTTTTCAGAGAAATGTTCCCGTTTGCGAAAATCCCTCAATCTTCCAAAGACATGAAGAAACTGATCAAAGATTTGGGTCTTGGCTAGAAGAAAATTCATAGTTGCCTAAATGACTGCATGTTGTATTGGGGCGACTAGAAAAACCAAAAGTGCTGTCATGTATGCGATCAATCCTGTTGGATGAATAGAAATACAGAGGATGGTGACGAGGATGAAAATGATACACAGTCAATGAAGCAGCCAGTTAAGATTTTGCGGTATTTTTTACTAATACCAAGGCTTCAAAGGCTTTTCATGTCGTCGAAGACAGCCGAGTCAATGACGTGGCACCATGATGGACAAACTAATGATGGATTGTTAAGGCATCCTGTAGATTCTTTAGTTTAGAAATCATTTGACTCCAAATTTCCAAGCTTTCCAAGCGATCCTCGGAGTGACAGGCTGGGGCTAGCATCTGATGGATTTAACCCTTACAAAATCATGAGCACTGCGTACAGTACTTGGCCTATTGTGTTTGTTCCTTACAATTTGCCTTCATGGGTTTGCATGAAACAATCATCCTTTATTTATCTTATCTATGATTATCCCTGAGGAGAAAGGGCCCAGAAATGATATTGACATATATTTGCAGCCACTTATTGAAGAGTTAAAATAATTATGGGCTGGTGTTGAGACATACGATGTACTGAGAAAGGAGAACTTCAATTTATGTGTGGCTTTGATGTGGACTATTAATGATTTCTCGGCCTATGCCAATTTATCTGGTTGGAGTACCAAGGGACGTTATGCTTGTCCTTATTGTGCTATGCAAACATGTTCGTAATGGTTATATAATGAGAAGAAGTTCTCTTACATGGGGCATCGTCGATGGTTACTGAAAAATCATAGATTTAGATTTCAGAGTACTCAGTTTGACGATACTGAAGAGTTCAGAGAAGCTCCTTCACAGATTGGTGGATCTGAAATATTGTTCATGTTGAAAGATATGAATTTCATTTATGAGAAGATGAATCAACCGCCCAACACGCAAAGAAATAGAAGATCAAGGGATGAATCTGATGATGAATCTGATGAAGAGGATGATCCTAATGAGGCAGAATTATGGAAAATAAGAAGTATTTTTTTGAGTTGCCTTATTGGGAGCATCAGATTTTACGACATACTCTTGATGTCATGCACATTGAGAAAAATGTCTGCAAGAATATCATTGGGACTATTTTGAATGTCGATGGAAAATTGAAAGACAATCTTCAGAGTCGACTTGATTTAGTCCACATGGGAATTCGACGTGAGCTTCATCCCCAAGCACTTTCGAATATGAAATATCAGTTGCCGCCTGCTATTTTCTCAATGTCGAAGACGGAGAAAGAAGTGTTCTGTATGGTGTTGAAGGATATAAAAGTCCCGAATGCGTATGCATCAAATATATCTCGATGTGTGAGTCCTCAAGATCGAAGACTATATGGCTTAAAATTGCATGACTATCACATCTTGATGCAAGACTTACTGCTAGTTGCTATGAGGTGTTGTATGTCAGAAAATGTGACGTCTTGTGTAATTAAACTGTCCAATATAATGAAAGGTATTTCTGGCAAAGTTTTAGATGTTCAAGAACTTGAGACACTACAAGGTCGAGCTGCATTGACTTTATGCAATCTAGAGAAGATCTTCCCGCCTTCCTTCTTCACTATTATGGTGCACTTGTTAATTCATCTCCCTCGTGAAGCAATACTTGGTGGACCCATTTTCTATCGATGGATGTATCCCATAGAAAAGTCTTACTTTATTTGAAAATTATTCCTTCATTCACCTCAATGCCTTTAGTTGCACCTTTTGATAATGTTGTATATCGTGTTTAGGTTCCTATCCAAATTGAAGTCTTACTGCCGTAATAAACATTATTCGAAAGGATCAATTGCTGAAGGCTACTTGACAGAGGAATGTATGACATTCTGTTCAACGTATTTGGAAGATGTTGAAACAAGAATGAACAGACCAAGTATAAATGTTGGGCTCACAGATCATAAGTTGGCCGAAACTTATTTATGTCAAAGTTTCGAAGAACCGATCGGCAAAGTCAAAATTACAGAATTAGACGATAGATCGTGGGTCCAAGTACATCGATACGTTCTTTTTCATCACGATTCAATGGAACCATTACACAAGTAAGTTCTAGAATTTGATAAATATTCATCAATTATAATTTGTTTGTCTTCTAACAAAGTAAACTTTTTTTTAACATAGTGAGTACAAACAAATATTGAGAGCTCGTTCACGGCCCCGAAGGTTACATCTACGAGAAATTAATAAGTTGTTCACAGAATCATTTCATAAATGGTTAAGCCAAACGGTATGCAATTGAAGTTTTCATTGACAAGTAATAATTTTTTCTCATAACATTTATAATTACTCAATTTACTTTCGATTGAATAGGTTTGGAGTCGGAATGAAGTAAATGACGAAGTTAAATGTCTTTCACAAGGTCCAAATAGAATAGTGAAAAGATACAGTGCCTTCCTCATCAATGGATATAGATTTCATACAAGGTATCGCGAGAGATTGAGGAGAACCCAAAATTGTGGAATTGTTGTTAATTCTTCAATTACAAGTTATGCTAGTGCTAGGGAAGAATAATCGCATCGAGGGAATCGAGTATTACGGACTTCTTCGACATAATTGAGTTGGATTATTACGAAAAATGGAAAGTTGTCTTATTTCGAGGTGATTGGTGATGTGAATACGGCTCATAATTAAAAACGATCAATATGGTTTTATAATGGTGAATTTCTCTCGATTGATTCACACTGGAGAACAACTGATAGACGAGCCGTATGTATTTCTTCTCAAGTGAAACAAATTTTTTACTCGAAAGATCCAACTGATGAGGGTTGGTACGTTGTACTTCGAAACACCCCTAGAGACTTGTTCGACATGGACAATGGAAGTAGAGATGACATCGTCGAAAGATCAGAAACTTTGCCTTTTCCATAACAAAACTTAGATGAAAATATCCCTAGTACTAGTACACGATTTCAATGGGTTCATCAGGACGTGGACAAAGATATTTACGAATTATGATGTAGTAAGATTTTACGATTTTTTATTTATATGTAATATTATAATTTTAATCTTGGTCATTTTATATAATTTAACTATTTTATATGTACCATTATTGTTGTTATTTGTTACTAAAATTTCAACTATTTTATGTGTATTGCAGGAAAAATGAGTAGAAGAAGATTACGAGATTTAAATATTATACAGAATACTGTAAATTCGGAAGAGGGCAATAGTGAACAGCAAACAGTTGTTGGATCTTTGAATGTGCCTGACATAGATAATGAGCCTACAGAATTACAAAGTAATGTTAAGTTTATTTTACATGCATGTTGACTTTTATTATTGATTCATTTTTCAAGTTTAATATAATAATAATATATCATTGTTCAACTGAGAGTGGTGGGACGCGCAGAGGTCGCGGACGTACGCTGCTTAGAGATTTATACGAATTAAATCCTGTAGAGCGTGTGAAAGTAAGGAGAAACAGTCATGGCCAGCCTGTTGGCCCTGAAGCTCGACTTCTAGCAGGCTATTTGGGCATTATTGCACAAAATGCAAATATGTTGCCCATCAATTACGAGTTATTGCATCACATGCCTGATGGAAACAAAAATCAAGCTCTCGAGAACATTAAGGTAACAAAACATGAATGTAATTTATAATACTTTGGTTGAAGTTTCATTTATATTTACTTTCTAAACTTATGTTTTTTTAGGAGAGATTTGCTTTGGAGGTCTCCGATGACTATATAAAGAAGACATTGAGAAAAAAATAGAGAGACCATAAAAGCACATTGAAAAAAGTATATTTTAAGAAAGACATAAGCCTCGAGGATAAATTGAGAAATGTCCCGCCGGGAATGTTGAGGTATCAATGGGAAAATGTGGTTAGATTTTGGAACTCAAAGAAAGGAGAGGCATTACCTAGTTCTAAACTCTTATAAATTTTTCTGTTTATAGTATTTACTATATACGTAATAATAATTTCATTATGTAGGACCGTGAGCGTGTTGGAACGAGCGGGAGGCAAAAACAAAATTCACGCATTACGACGATGTGGTCGAGAAGTTTTGCTTCAGAATGAGGTCGAGGTATTATAATTTATTAGTTCATCAAATATTAATGACTTCATACTATTAAATTATATTTTAATACTACACTCGTAGGAAGCCTCATCCGTCAAAAAGTTGGACGCGTTCACTTTTTGACATTACTATAGGAAGAAGGATGGGTCTCCGATGACATCCAAGTTGGAGAGATTATGGTATATATTTACTTAATAAAATTTGATTTATTATAAATATTTATAATGTTTAATTATAATAATTAAATTCTTCGTTACTAGTTTAAAATTAATAATGTTAAGTTATGTTGCATTCTTTCTTATTGTATATTTCGTTTTTAACTCTTTAATTGATTTATTAGGAGAAACTAAAAGAGAAGAAGGCAGAGTATGAAGCGGCTGCTTTGATTGATAGTTCGTTAATCTTGAGGATATCGATAATGTAATTATTCCGATGTTTTGGGTCTGAAAGGTATGGTGAATTTTTTACTACATTTGCTATTTTTTGGTTGGAATTATATGCTACATTTGCTGTTTTTTATTACTGATGTTTTGGGTCCTGAAAGGTATGGTCGGGTTCGATTTCAAAGATCTAGTGTTACCCCAACCCAATAATTTGGATCCGGCTCCCAACAATACATGCCTTTCGGGAGTCAATCTCGAGCTAAAGTTCAGAGGTTGAAAGACCAGATAGCTCAGATGCAAGCGAGCATGGTTGAGCAAATTTCTCAACTTAGAGCGGAGGCAGTAGCGAGAGAGGCAGAGGCAGCAGCGAGGGAGGCAGAGCAGAATAGAAAGTATGATGAACTTCAGCTACAGCTTTATACTATGATGAAGATGTTTCAGCAGTCGCAGAGGCCGCCATCTTAGACATTTATTTTCTTATTCTAAGATCATTTTTAACATTGTTACATTTAACATTATTGTAAGAATTCATTTATTAATTTATATCATATATCTTTTATTGAATTTGAAGTATCATTTAGAATTAATGCTTTTGGTGATATTTTTATGCTACATTTGCTGTTTTTTGGCTAGAATTATATGCTATATTTGCTGTTTTTGGTTGGGTTTAATGCAGGAATGGTATGATATTGGAAAAATTGTGTATTGCAAATCTGTACAAATTAGCGGCGTTTGTGGAAAAAGCGCCACTAAAAGTCAGGACCTTTAGCGGCGCCTGTGGTAAAAGCGCCGCTAAAAGTCATGACCTTTAGCGGCGCTTGTGGGAAAAGTGCCGCTAAAAGCAGGACCTTTAGCGGCATTTTTTTCTCATAAACGCCGCTAAAGTTTGCGGCATTTGTTTTAGCAGTGTTTTTCTGCGGCGCCTTCGAAAGCGCCGCAAATACTATTAGTGGCGCTTATAAACGCCGCTAAAAGCCTAAAAAAACGCCGCTAAAAGCCTGTTTTGGTGTAGTGAGAGAGCGCCAACTTGCTTCAAAATATATCTTATCAAATTTGAGTTGTCGAATTGACTTGTGACACCAACTCAATGAACGCACTACACCAAAATAGACTTTTAGCGGTGTTTTTAGTGGCGTTTTAGTGAAAAACGCCGTAAATATTATACGTTAGCGACGTTTGAAAGAAAACGCCGCAAAAAGTTGAGAAATAGCGGCGTTTATTTCCAAAATGCCGCTAAAAAGGAGAAATAGCGGCGTTTTTTCCCAAACGCCGCTAAAGATCTGAGCATTAGCGGCGCTTTTAAAAAACGCCGCTAAAGATCTGAGCATTAGCGGCACTTTTAAAAAAATGCAGCTAAAAACCTGAGCATTAGCGGCGCTTTTAAAAAAAACGCCGCCAAAGACCTGAGCATTAGTGGCGCTTTTAAAAAAACGCCACTAAAGACCTGAGCATTAGCGTCGCTTTTAAAAAAACGTCGCTAAAGACCTGAGCATTAGCGGCTTTTTTTCACAAACGCTGCTAAAAGTTTTTCATTTTTTTTTCTTATTCTTGCTTTGAGTTATATTTTATTTTGATACATTCACTTATAAGCAATGAGAAAGTTTCATTTTAGTTACTTAATTATGAAAAGTTACAAATTGCTAACTAAACAATTTAAAAGTTTTCATTTAAGTTACAAATTAAGCTATTAAAATTGATTTAGGATTTAATGTTTAGTATGTTAATTTCATGGTTTAGGGTTTGTTATTTTGGTGTATGGGTTTAGTGTTTTAAAGTTTGTCGTTTGGGTTTATTGTATAGTGTTTAATATCTTAGTGTTTACCAGTATTAAGGTTTAAGTGTTAGTGGTTAGGGGTTTAAGGGGAAATGGTTAATGGGTTAGGGTTTTGGGTTTATAGTTTATGGTTTATGGGTTTAGGGTTAGGAGTTTGTGGGGAAATAATTAATGTGTTAGGTTTTTGAGTTTAGGGTTTATGGTTTAAGTTTAGGATTTTAGGGTTTAGGGTTTAAGGTATTGGCTATATGATTCAAAATCCCGAAACCAAAATCCCTCATGGGGATTTATGGTTAATGTGTTAGCTATTAAAATATATGTTTTGTCCTACACTAACATTGGCCACATGAATTCCCAAAAAGTTGGTCATGGATTATGGTTTAAGGTTTGCAGTTTAGAGTTTAGGGTTCGAGTTTTATGGTCTAAGATTTATGTTTGGGGTTTTGAGTTTGAGGTTTAAGGTTTTGGTGTTTGTGGTTTAGGGTATAATATTTAGGGTTCAGAGTTTATGATTTAGGGATTAATCTTGGATTTTTTAGAATATAAATCAAAATAAGATAAATGTAAATTATTATTTTAAAATATATATATCAAAATGGGTTAAATCCCAAAAGCATACATGAACAATGGTTTAGTGTGCAATTGTATACATGAACTTTAATTTGATCCAGATCTTGTAAAATATTAACACAATTATTGATATAATTAAAATCATTTTTATTTATATATTGCATACATAAAATTTATTTTTATTCAATATAAAAATATATTGATGTATTTATATTTTAAAATAATGTGTATGATTAAATTAAAATTAAAATTTCAACTATACATTTAAACCACAATTAGAATTTCACATCTAGAACACATTAAACAAAAATTCATATATAATTTCGAGATTTATCCATATCAAAATTTAGGTGTATACATATAATTAAATGCCATTTATATAAAAATTTAAATAACTAATGCACTATACTTAAAAGAATAATATTGATGTAAAAAGAAAGAAAAAAATTCTAAAAGAGTTGATAATGATAATTAAATTTTAAAATTTAATAATAAAAATTAAAAATTAAAACTTAAAACTTAATATTTAATATTTTAATTAAAAATTTAATACTCAAAATATAAAAAATAAAAATTTAAAAAATAATAATCTCAAAGACAAAAATTTGAAAGAAAAAATAAAAAATAAAAGTTAAAAATAGAAAAAATTAAAATCTATGTAATATAGTGACATTTTGTGAAAATATCACAAAAATAAAAAATATAATGACGTTTTAGTAAAAACACATAAAAAATAAACTATCTTGACATTTTAGGGCAAATATCCCAAAATACCCAAAAAATAAAAATTACCGGAAAGGATGTGTTTCAAAAATATTGACGGGAAGGGCAATTTCCCAAAAAAGCGCCCACGTAAGCGCGTTTTTTGAAATCGGCTAAAAAGCGTCCATGGGGAGCGCTTTAGGTTAACTCAACAAAAAAGCGCCCACGAGGGCGCTTTGCTGAGTTGGCCTAAAGCGCCCCCATGGACGCGCTTTTAGCTAATCTTTCCATCCACTTGCAATGTGAAAAATGAAATAATTTTTGGACAAGAGTCTCCGCAAAATAATTTTGAGGAGACGTTTGTAACAAACCGTGGCCGAAAACGCCTCACGTGGACGCGCTTTTGCTACAGTGGTCTCGGTAAAATTATTTTGAGGAGACGCTTCGAACAAACGATGGCAAAAACGCTTCAAAGAGTGCACTATTACCCGAGCGGCGAAAAGCGCCCACGTGGACGACTTTTGCTACTAAATGTTCGGGCAAAATTAGGCTATAAATCGCCCAAATTGCATTCTCGGCCAGCGTAAAGCATTCAAGCAAAAGAAAAAAAAAATTGAAAATGAGTGAACGTATTAATGGTGTTATTTACTACGATGGTGAAGTGCGTGACATCGAAAATGGTGTTGTTTTCTTATCGAGAACACAGTAGCGATTGAGTTTTAATCAAAACGTCGATTTGGTGGAACTTCAAAAGAATTAGGCGTAAAATATTGAACAACGCCAATGAAAGTTCATCTATTAAGTATAGATTTTGCGCTTGATCGATCCGGTGAGATATGACGATTCGACATCAAAGGTCCTCGAGCCTTGAGGCAATGGTGGAGACTCATTTTGCCGATGGATCGCCCTATCTCGAGTTATATGTAGAATTTTCATCTCCAAGTGATCTCGGCTGCGACCTCAACATCTAGTATCGTTCGAGGGAATACACGACCCGTGTCGACACACGTAAGTGGGAGGCAAAACACGAAGTGCCCGTGTGCGGTGGTAGTATGGAAAACATAACCCCGCACGACACTCGATTGGTGGATGGGACATGCATATTCGTCAATCGATGTCGGATGACGAAATACGATTGGGGACGTCATCAACTTCTAGTGGATGGCAATCCACGACGATTAGAATCTTTACGAAAGATGTTTAAGGAGGATGATGTATTACCGACGGCATCCACCAAATGAGGGGCCCTCATTTGTTGCGAGTTATGGAGGATCGGATGATGAATCCGATGTGGATCCACCTCGGAGCGAGGGCCGACGGTGCAAAAGTTGGACTATTTTACGAGCGGAGCCCGCTCCAATTGTACTGAAGATGTTGAGGCGGTTCGGACGAAGAAGAAGAAGATCCGCTATTCAGGGCATACTCGCCTCCAGCGCACATGCATAATGTCGATCTATCTCAAGATGATGCATTGGAGTTTCCTGAACTACCACACCGGACGCGTGACCGTACAAATTCTTCGTTGGATTCGGACCAATTAGAAGTTGGTAACCAGTTTTCCAACAAGAACACTTTTCTTGGTGCATTGAAACAATACAAGATCGAAGCGGGTTAACTACCCTATGGTTAAATCAAAGCTCGATAGGTACGAGGCGAAGTGTGCTGTGCAAGACGGCACATGTGCATGGAAAATCATGGCGTCGTTGAGGAAAAGGATGGAGATGTGGGAGGTGAAGAAGTACAAAGGTTCGCATACATGTCTTACCGGTACAGTACCACTATGTGTTCAATAATTTCGAATAACACTAATATTATGTAATGTTGCATTATTTAACGATTCGTTGATGGTGTAACACAAGATCATCCGAGGATGGATTCGGACATGTTGGTGATTTAATAATCCCGACGGTGAAGGTGATCCCAAAACTACAAATCTTACCTTAATTGGCAATATTCAGTAGCCAAATGGGGTACACACCCTCTTCTGTAAAAGCTTGGATAGCCAAGCGAAGCGTTGGAAAAGTTGCACGGTCGGTGGGGACGCTTCATATAATGAAGTGTGGCGGTGGTGTAAAGTCTTTGGAGAGATATGTCTCAGCAAAGACAATGAGACATTGAAATGGAACCGTACTACAATGATCGTCGCTCCATGGATGCGCAGTGTTCAAGCGCTGTTTCGACATTTAAGCAATGCCGAGATGCTTTTACATACCGCAAGCCATTGGTACAAATTGACGGTACCTTCATGTATGGTAGATATACGCGACGGCTATTGCTAATGTGGCACAAGACTATGTGGAGAATCCTTCCGATTGCGTTCGCAATAACACCGTGGGAGTCGGTGATGATGGGACTTCTTCCATCTAGGTTAAGGAGGCATGTCCGCCTCAACCCGATATATGCGTTATATCGGATCGGGGCCCGGAATACTTGCGGCAATAGAACGACAGGAAGCATGTGGCATCGCACACACCATCGATATTGCCCGAGGCATGTGGCATCCAACTACTATGGGCAACACCGATCTAAAAGATGTAAACGGCAAGTGACCGATATGGGTATGAAATTTCTATTAATATAATTTCTTTTGAAATTTTCAATTTATTCGCAATTGAAATGTGGTATGTAATATTCGATATCAACGATATTGGCGGTACGAGATCAATAAAGACCGTTTTCACGAGATGTTGGCGGTTTGTGCGAAGATAACGCAAGGCGCAGAGTACTGCAATATTCCTTTTGAACAATGGACACAAGATATGACGGCGGCCACGATATGGTCATATGACCACAAACCCGGCCGAATGCATAAATTTCGTGCTAAAAGGAACCGTCATCCGCCGATTCTGATGATTTTGCGGGAGACATATTTTCGTTTAGCGGCACTATTTTCAAGAGAGCGGCGAAGTTATCGAGGGCGATGCAAGAAGGCCATGTATGGAGCCGAAGGTCTTGCAAGAAATTAACCGTGGGAAGGCACGGCAAACACTATGCACACAGCTTGTCACGACCTCGACAAATTTATGGTTTCGTGTCACGGAGTTTGATGATCGAGCCAAGGTATTGTTGGCGGGCATTATCGTACACTTGACAAATAGGACATGCGATCGTGGGATATTTGATGCACTTCGTTACCCATGTGCTCATGTACTTGCGGCTTGTCATAATCTTCGTCTTGACCCCATGAGCTATGTCGACGAAGTCTACAAATTAGAAAACATGTACAACGTGTGGAGACACGTATTCCACCGATCCCAGATGAACGTAAGTGGCCATCGGTATCGCTTGCACAAGATAAGTCGTTGCTTGGGATAGAGAATTGAGACGAAACCAAAAGGTCGACCTTCCTCGACTAGAATATGCAACAATATGGATATCCGAGAACCGACCAACCAAAGTCATGATGCGGGTGGTGTAGGAACTCAGGCCATACATCTCGCTCGTGTCCAAATCGGACTAGTTGACCGTGTTCTTAGCTTGTTTGTCTCTTCTTGGCTATGTAATGTCTACTTTTTTGGAGGAAAGCGGTGAACTTTTGTACAATAACTCAAATTTATTAAATATAAGATAATTAATATTAAATTACAAACACAAATAATAAAACAACTTTTTATTCAAAAATAAAAAATTATTACAGTTAAAAAAAAATAGCCCGTCATAATCAACGTTGATGCTTAAATAAACCAAACTTTTATTTTATTCGAGTTATTAAAATTAAATTAAAAAATTAAATTAAAAAATTAAATTACAAAAAAATAAACTCAAATTGTATTAAATATATTACAACTTAATTACAAAAAAAAACCAAACCTATTTTGTCAAAGTTATTAAAATTAAATAAATTAAAAATTTTAATTACAAAAAAAAACAAACTCAAATTGTATTAAATATATTACAACTTAATTACAAAAAAAAAAACCAAACCTATTTTGTCAAAGTTATTAAAATTAAATATTAAAAAAATTAAATTACAAAAAAAAAACTCAAATTGTATTAAATATATTACAACTTAATTACAAAAAAAAAACCAAACCTATTTTGTCAAAGTTATTAAAATTAAATAAATTAAAAAATTATATTACAAAAAAACAAACTCAATTTTATTAAATATATTACAACTTAATTACAAAAAAAAATAAACCAAACCTATTTTGTCAAAGTTATTAAAATTAAATAATTTAAAAAATTAAATTACAAAAAAACAAACTCAAATTGTATTAAATATATTACAACTTAATTACAAAAAAAACCAAACCTATTTTGTCAAAGTTATTAAAATTAAATAAATTAAAAAATTATATTACAAAAAAAAAAACTCAATTTTTATTAAATATATTACAACTTAATTACAAAAATTAAACCTTAATTACAAAAAAATTAAACTCAAATTATAAATTAATTTACAATTACTCAAATTAGGGGTTTAGGGTTTAGTGCGGATGCTTGGGGTGGGAACCAGTGCCACACGAGGCTGGCCGATTCTGCTACCGGATTCCTCCTTCTTCTAGCTTCCGCGGGGTTGTGGAACCTCGGGCGGGAATCCAGTCCCTCGGCAGTGGGTGCAGTTCAGGTGTTGCGATGATGACCCATCTTGATAAAATAATGACCCGGAGGTGTTTGCATAAACCACTGGGTGATCGCATCCGTCACGGTGAAGGAGCTCGGTAGAAAGAATCGCTCCCGACGGTACCTCCTCTAATCCCACACCGATGTCGGCCTCACGATCGGTGGCTAAAAAGAGTTGTTTGAACGGACTCGAACCCGCCATGGATTCCAACACTGGGGGACTAGAAAAGGAAACATATATGGGTTAGGAGGATACATGTAAGGCGGTGGTACGACCGGCATAAATCGTGGACGCTGTGTTATCGGTGTTGTCACCGAATCGATGGGCCCGGTGATTGTATAGGCGCCATTGATGGGCCCGGGATCAGATAAGCGCGCCGTTGATGGGCCCGTGGATCGTAGGTGTTGTTGTTGGGCCCGTCTCATCACCCTTCTCCTTGAATGTAAAGGGCTCGACGTTCCTTCGCCGCGAATTTGTTGTCGCTCTTCACCGACAACAGATCTGACTTGCCATGGATTCTAAACCATGGCATGTACTCCAAGACGCACGCTTAACTCAGAACTACGATCGGTTCCTGTTAGGTAAAAAGTCATACCGGTTCTCCCACGTCTCGATATGTTCGACCAAAATATTGGCCAATCCGTGTCGCCGCCAGTAAGTCCACATCGTGCTCATCATCGAGCACCTCAGAGCCACGGAATCGGTGTCGGAATCAAATTGTCGCAGAACCCGATCTCATTGGTGCATCTCCACGGTCGCGTAGGTGATTAGCGGGACCTTAACGTGCTAACTGCTCAGATTTTGGAGGAACTCCTCCTAATTATTGCCCAATTTCGAGATCCATTGAAACTATATTAACATTACCAAAATATTAGTTATATACATAAATACTAAATTATAATAACGAAATTGACACTTACTTGTGATTCCGATCGTTGTTCCAATAGGAGTCAGATATCCTCAAGCGAGTCGGTATTCCAACATGACTTCTTGGATGGTTCCACCTAATTAAATAAACTTTTAGCATGCAATTACACTATAAATCTACGACATAATTGTAAAATATAATATTAAATTTACCTTGTTATCAATGGGAATGAATATGGTCGGTCGAGTCGGAGACGTAAAATGGAAATCGAAACCATGCCCATGATGCAGTGAGTGATAGGCAACCTCCGATTTTTGCTTTATTAAGACTGCCGCTCAAGACATCTCCGGTACAACCTCGATGTACACGGCAGACCCCAACTCAATTCACCTACCGCTCGAAATCAACAAGTTTGAGGAGCCATCTCGGTGGACGAGGTTTCTAGAGGCGTCCCAAGATCGATAGCCTCCAATTATTCAAGTATGTATGCCGTGCATACCAGTATTCTTTCATCTTCATCGAATCTTCATTCGTGCATGGAATGTGTCTCGTAACCAAACCATATCGATCCGACCTCCTTGCAATTTATCCGAATGGCACCCAAGAGCTCGTAGCATACGGCCATCCAATCGAGAGATGTTACGGACCGGTGACACTGGGCCGCCCACCAGTAATCCCAAGCAGAATCGCACATCTTCTAAGGTGATGGTACACTCTCGCATGGCGGATGGAAAGTGTGCGTCTCGGTCTCCACCCTCTATCAACGCGCTTATCAAACCGGGTCCAACTTGAACCCTCGGCCTATCATGGCCACGTGCAAAAACCCACTTCCCGCAGTAATTCTCGATCAATGGCGATGGGGACCGGGCATGTTGCGAATATAACATTGCAACACCGATCTACGATCGCTTAAAAATAATAAAATTCAAAATTAAATAAAATTGCATAATTAAAAAATTTAATAATATTGAAAATTAAAATTCAAACTTACCATTTTCAATTGCTCGACGCCAATGTGATTCTTGTCTCAGCGATGTAAATCCCTACCATTGTACTCGATAAAGATTTTTAAATTTTCCAAAAAATAAATATATTAAAAAATTTATAATGGGCTTTTTCAGTAAATGGTAGAAGACTATTTCAAATTTAAGCGTAAATTTCAAGGGCTTTGATAGAAACTTGAGAGAAAATTGAGAGCAAATTGAGAGAAAATTGAGAGAAAATGAGAAAGGATTGAAGTGTGAAAAAATGAAAGCTTGGGGTATTTATAGTTTTTTTTCGTTGCTTTTTGACCTTTGGGGTCTAACGGTCAATTTTTTTTTTGATTCTTGACCTAAAAGCGTCATGGGGCGCTTTAGTTAACTTCAAGAAAAGCGCCTCGTGGGAGCGCTTTTGCTAAGTTAACCTAAATCGCTCCCTCATGGACGCTTTTAGCCTTTTCCAAAAAACGCTACCGACGTGGACGCGATTTTTGGGGAAATTGTCTTTTCCGGTCAATATTTTTGAAATCTATCCTTTTCGATAATTTTTGATTTTTTTTGATATTTTTGAAATATTTACCCGACATTTTATCATAAAACGCCGCAAAATTCCATAAAAAAATATCTTTTTTTCTCTGCTAAAAACCCCTGATTTTTACTTCCTCAAACCTAAATTTCCTAAAGTCCCCAAATTTTCCCTATATGATTTCCCAAAATCCCCTAACCATAGAAAATGTTCTTAGATGCAAAAGCGCCTCATCTTTCCTCAGCAATACCACCAACTTTACCATGGAAGGTAAACTAACCAGTGCAGCCTTCTGAAGGACTCACTCGTCAAGGAAGTGGAATCATTGGCACATTCGGGCAGTCTAAGGAGCTACGCTGTGTTATAGTTGTTATTCGCCAGTATGTTACTCCATTTTCCTTACTGTTTTCCCTTAGTTTGTTGGAAATCCCTGCATTTTATTCATAAACTATCCTGAATGTGCAGTGGTGATAGAACTCCCAAGCAGAAGGTGAAATTGAAGGTTACTGAGGAAAAATTGCTAAACCTGATGCTAAAGTACAATGGGGGAAGACCCAGATCTGAGGTGATTGTTTCACTTCTTTATTGCGTACTTCTTTTCTACAAATAGATTCTGTTGCCTAAGCAACTATTTGTTGTTTTTACCACAAATTAGACAAAACTTAAGAGTGATGTTCAATTGCAAGATTTGTTGGATGCTACAAGAATGCTTGTACCCCGTTACAGGTAGCTCTTCATTTTTCATAAATTTTCTTATCTAGCAAAAATAATTTATAACATCCCCCTCTCGACAACTCAAAACATCGAAAGGAATGAAAGAAAAAGTTTGTAAAAGAGGATGTTATCGGACAGGAAAAAGGAATTGCAAAAAAATTAGTAGGATAGGAATTGAGATTTGTTTTAATGATGCTATATTGTAATCACTAACTATCAATTTTATGGTTTAGTTGAATGAGAGAAGCTAAGAAGGTAACTAATGCTTGTTGGTTAGTTTAATAGAGGAAAGATGCGATTTTGACAGCTGAAGCAAAAGGGAAAAAAAGGGGGGGAATTTGAGCTGCCTTCTGGTACTTAACAGAACTTTGAAGGCCATTTTTCTTTCTTTATTTTCTTTTAATTATTTTTTGGGGGGTGGAGATGGGAGGAGAGGTGTTTACTACCTGTAGCAATATCTGCATATGATTTTTAGTTTTCATTTCCCTATAAAGTAATAATGATTTATCTTTTGGATATTTATGTGATATAGACAGTCGTGGCAGTGACAGTGAAGCAGAAGATATTGAGCATGCTGAAAAGCTTCGTCAAGTTAAGGCAGTACTTGAGGAGGTTATATATCTTATCTTGAAATGACTTGCTTTTTCAGTCTACTAATTTTGATGCATTCATTGTATCATCGCACTTGGGCAGACCTCTTTGTGTGGATGTAGAAGTTCACGATTCCTCATTCCTCCTTTATCATAAATTATCATTTCTTGATTATATAATATCCATTTTTTAATTGTTAATGTGGGCTGGCTGTCTCATACTAAATGCTTTTGATTCCAGGGAGGGCATTTTTCTGGTATTTATAGAAAGGTTCAGATAAAGCCTCTTAAGTGGGTTAAAGTTCCAAAAAGAAATGGTGAAGGTGAAGAAGAACGGCCTGTTGAAGCACTAATGGTTCTTAAATATGGGGGTGTCCTTACACATGCTGGGAGGAAGCAGGTAATAAATATGAACCTCTCTT
Organism: Gossypium rotundifolium; assembly: GCA_025506655.1. Classification (NCBI taxonomy): domain Eukaryota; kingdom Viridiplantae; phylum Streptophyta; class Magnoliopsida; order Malvales; family Malvaceae; genus Gossypium; species Gossypium rotundifolium. The sequence goes on along the minus strand of CP106734.1, from coordinate 79,997,628 downwards.
TCTTAATTCCTACATTACTAGTTCAAGTACTTGTTCAATTAGCCTATAGTTTGTAAAGAGAATCACTTTTCACTTGAGAAGCCAAGCTCTTCCATAAATTTAGAAAATTATTTGAATTTGAATTAAAAGTAAGGGATAGCATTGAAAAGTTAAACATGAGAAGGGTTTATTGAATTTAAGGTGGAAATTCACTTCAAGACATCTAAGGTTGGAACTTGGAAGAAAAGAAATTCATTTTGGACACAGCAATAAAAATTTAGCTAAAAACCCGTTGCTTCATTTGTTTGTTTTCCTTTTTCTTTTCTCTTCAGTGATTTTTGTCTCTCAATCTCATGCAGGCAGAAGAACTGGGTAGATATTTCTGAAATAACATGTATCCAGGTTACCAACAATAGACCATTTTATCTTTGTTAGCAGTCTTCACCTTGTATGGCAGGAATGTGCTAGTTATAGATATGTTGACATTTTTAGTAGTTGTTCAAGTTAATCTTAACTCTTAAGATTTATTTTTATTTGTTTGGTAGATAAAATAGTGATGAATTCAGGAGTATGCAGCTTTTTCTTGATGGATTTTTATAAAATTACAGGTAAAGGAATTGGCCTGCTTCGCCTTCATAGTACATATCATCATGATCTAAAAATTTATAGTTCTGATGAGGGCCGTGTGCAGGTATGCCTTAAGTCATAGATGAATGAGTATAGATTTTGATCTTTCATAGCTGAACTAAGTTGCTATAACCTTATTGTCATTGTTGTTTGGCATTATTAATAGGTTTGTAAATTAAATCATTTAACAGATGTCTGCTGCTGCTTTCGCTAAAGGCCTGCTTGACCTTGAAGGGCAACTAACACCAATCCTGGTATGTAATGTTCCCTTAATGAGTGCATTCTTCCTTTTAACATTGAATTTACTTGACTGAGTTGGTTATCCTTTTAGGTCTCCCTTGTTAGCAAGGACTCCTCAATGTTGGACGGACTTGACAATGCCAGCATTGAGATGGAAGAAGCCAAGGTTTGTATATTGCCCTTGACTTTGCAAGTTGTTTTTGCATCATACAGCAACTCATTAAACTAGAATTCTTAGCTTGGTAATTGATTTGATTTATCTATCCATTGGTGTGCTTTATGAAGTTTTGACTACAAATGGCTTGATTATTTAATTGGGCCAAGAGCAGAGCTCTGAAAATGCTTATTTATGACCTTGAATGACTTGGGTATAATCGAGAGAATCAAATAAGTTAACTCATGGATCCATATGAACATTTTCGACCTTGCATCAACCTATCAATTACTTGAATAAGGGAACTCTGGATCACTTGACTAAAGAGAGACTGATATAGTGTTCAGGAACAATCTAAAATCTTAAGCTCTAGGTGCCTGCTTAATAATGGGTTTATATTTCTGTGGACATGTTATTTAGTTGTGCGGTCATTAGTTATTGCCTTCTACAATGTTGTTCTCCATTTATTTCCATAAGTTACCATCCTACCCTTCTTACCTAGAATAGGGTATAAGGATAGATCATTCAAGGTAAAATTGTTCTTTCACATTTTTGAGTGCTGTATTAGACTTCCTTTGGATTTTGCAGGCTAGGCTGAATGAAATTATAACATCTGGTGCAAGGAAAATTCATAGTAACAGAACATCTAAATGTCCTTGGATGACTGATGGAGCTGGATTGCCTTCTAATGCTTCTGAACTGCTTTCGAAACTGGTAATTTCATCATACCAAGTGAATATGCAACACTGTTGTCACTCCTCTCCTCCTTTTGTTACCAAGTGAATATGCAATAGAAGATTCTATTGCAAGTATTTCCAATTTTTTGTTGCCCCCTTTTCATTTTGCACCTCTTATATACCAGGTAACCTGGACTAAGAAGGTTACTGAACAAGTGAGACTACTTGCTAAGGATGAAGACGAGACTCTTACAGAAGCAAGCCCATACGATGTGATTCCTCCATACGATCAAGCAAAAGCTCTTGGTAAGACAAATATTGACATCGATCGTATTGCTGCTGGAGTGCCTTGTGGTAGTGAGGGATTCCTGTTGATGTATGCTCGGTGGAGAAAACTTGAAAGAGATTTGTATAATGAACGTAAAGAGTAAGTATCTACCATCCATTCTTCCTTGTACTTGTGCATTAGGTATCTGAATATTATGCCGGTTATGTTAAATTGTATGTACATTGTTAACATTTTCACAGCTTTTATACATAAAATTAGTTGTTGATCTGATTAAATTCTTTGTACCTAGTCATTTAAGCATATTATATATGGATCCATTTATCTGTAGGTAAAGCAGTGGCTAAGTTTTGTGCCAAGCATGAGGCGTATTCAGCTGGAGATATTGGTTTTAGGTTTTCTATAGTAATATGCTCTAGATTTTGGTTTTAGGTGTATTCTTGCATAATAAAGTCTTTATAAATTAGTTTTGTTATTTGCTTATTCGGTAAACTGGAAAATTTTTACGGGAATACCAATAACAGAAGCTTCGTGTCTTGTGAGCTTTATACAAACACTTTTTATACTATTTTTAGTAAACTTAGATGTATTTAATTTTACCAATCAATACTTTTATAGGGAAATGACTTAATTGAACCAACTCTATGAAGTATGCTAATTTTAATTGAGGTAGGATATAGTCAGGAACTGAACATGATTAGTTAAGTTCACTATATTGTTTTTAGGGCTAGATCAAGAGAGGGTTGTTAAGAAAGGAAAAGGTAAGTTATTAGAAACTTTTTGAGTTCTATGAGCCTTTAAGAAGCCTAAACAATGGAAAGTGGATATAATTAAGGAGAAGAAAGATCTTTGCTTGAGGTTGTAAGATTTATTACAAGGAATTTGATACAAACTGGATTGGAAATAATATAAAAGGGGCATGTGGACCGTTCTTATGTTAAAAGGGGTTGGATTTCTTCTTATTTTGCCCTATGATTCTGTAGAAGAAAATTGGAGAACATGAAGGAAACTAGCGTTCTGTCGATAAGTACACTCTCGTTGTATGTTTAAGAATTTTCTGCAGGTTACCTAGGATTGTCATTTACTGTGGTTACTTGAAGTAGCATTTGTGCTTGAGACTTTTACTATGATTCATTTAATTCTTTCAATGCAATACCATTAATTAAGAAGCTTTTGTTTGATTGGTCAAATATGTCTATTTTACTTGTGAGATTCTGATGTTGACTTTTCTGTTGGTTGCAAACTAGGGTTCTCACTCTGATTTTCATGGACCTACTTTTGGATGCACAACTTGTGTTGCAATAATTCGAGACAAGCAACTAGTTGTTGCTAATGCTGGTGATTCCCGTTGTGTAATATCTAGAAAGGGGCAGGTACAATTTTCTTTTCTGCAGAACCCTGAAAACAGAATTTCAGAATTATGTTTATTTCCACAGAACCTTTCCTTAAGGCCTCTCAAAGTTGTGAGCTAAAAGGATGTCCACGTTGAATGACAAGTAGTGCTTCTGTCATAAGTTAATATTCTAGCATTTTTAAGGGACTGTTGTTCTTGCCCTTTTAACTGCATGGAAATGGTTGTAGAAAGTAGCACATGCTTTTACCATTTTCAATTTTATTGATGATATGAGAATGAAAAACATTTGCTCTAAGTGTAATAGTCACTACATTTATTGATGAACTAGCATGTAAAGCATTTACCAATGCTCCACGTTCAGATTCCTTTTTTCTTTTACCTCTCTCATTTGGATACACAATATGGTTCCTCTTTAATACGGCATAGCTTAGCTGCTGCATGTTTTATTTCATAGATGTCATTTTTTACAGGCATATAATTTGTCTAAAGATCACAAGCCAGCCCTTGAACTGGAGAAAGATAGGATTCAGAAAACTGGTGGTTTTATTCAAGTCAGACGTGTCAATGGAAGTTTAAACTTAGCCAGGGCTATTGGTACCTTCTAGATCCAAGGGGGCAATGGATCTAATATTTATTTGCTTGTTGGTTTATGATTTTCTTTCACTTGCAGGAGATGTGGAGTTCAAACAGAACAAAACTTTACCTGCTGAAAGGCAAATTGTAACAGCCAATCCAGACATCAACACTGTAAGTGAATTGCTTTAGCCTTTAATATTTGTGTCTTTCAGTAAAATTTGATGATGGTCAATTGATTTAGTAAAGAGACTAACTTTTGTAGTATTCTTTAAGCAAAATTAAAAACTACTTTTTGTATTTTTTTAAAAAATCAGATGCATGTATAAAACTTTTGCTGCCATTTAAGCAAAAGATACATCGTTCCCAATTAGTATCCATATTTATCCACATGTTTATAATCTGGTTTTACCCTATTTAAAATAGGTTGAGATCTGCGATGACGATGAGTTTCTTGTTTTAGCTTGTGATGGGATTTGGTGAGTCTCCTATTGTAAGAACTTGCATTCCTTTTACCCTCCTGCTCTGAAATCAACCTTCGGTCCTACCTGGATACTATTCAGAACACGTAGGTAATTTGCAGTAGATGGTTCAAGGCCGGTGACACATTCTGGATGCACACATGCCTACTTGCTAATCATTCTCAAAGATTAAATATCAAGCAATCTGTCATAGGAAATAATAACATATATATGCTTTGCTCATATTTGTTTATGTATGTATTATGCATTGACATGTATATTGGAAATTGACATCTAATAGCCATTTTAATTTTTGGGAATGGAATTGTGGCATTTTTATAATATTTTATTTTTATTTTTATTTTTATGACCTTTAGCGGCATTTTTTAAAAAGGGCTCCTAAAGACTAGGACTTTTAGCGGCGTTTTTGTAAAAGCGCCGCTAAAAACCAAGACTTTTAGCGGCGTTTTTTATAAAAGCGCCGCTAAAGACCAAGACTTTTATCGGTGTTTTCTATAAAAGCGACGTTAAAAGTCTTGATCTTTAGTGACATTTTTTAAAATACACGCCGCAAATTTTAGCAATGTTATCAAATGTCACCATATGCAAGATTTTTATTGGTTTTATTAACAATATAAAAAGACAAATATAATATAAATTTATTTTAAATATGAAATGGCATTTTCATAATTTCTTGAAATGAGTTGGTGTCCTATTGACTCGTGACACAAACTTAACTAGGGATTTAAATAATAGTATAGATACGATTGATGAAATAGTTTGAAAAATAATATTAAAATGTACAAAATATTAAATAAAGCTTTCGTTGGAATAGTAAAGATAAAATTTTGTGAATGCTAGTAGCCAAATCTCATCACATGTAAATTTTTATTAGTTTTATTAAAAGTATAAAAGACAAATGTAACCTTGTAATAATATAACTTATTTTAAATATTGCAGAATGTTTTTGTAATGTCTTGAATCGAATTAGTATCCGCTGTCATATAACATTAATTTAATTAAAAGTTTTAAATAATAGTATAGATACAAACAATACAATATCTTGCATAATAATAATAAAATATACAAAAATATTAAAACAAACCTTTTGTTAGAATGGTAAAGATAAAATTTACAATGTGAAATTTTTAATCATTTTATTAAAAATATAAAAAAGGCATTTTATTAAAAATATAAAAAAAGGTATCTAATAATTTAATTATTTTAAATATAAAAGGATATTTTTATAATTTTTGGATTGAAGTTACAAGGCAATCCTTCATTTACGCTAGCTAATTGAGCCTTAATTATTTTTAAATTTAAATATTACAATTTTATACAAAATTTAATTATTAATAGTAATATAAAAATAGTTTCAATATTTTATTTTAAACTATTTTTTGAATTGATTTGGACTAGAGTTAGAATGAAATTGGATAAAAATAAAGATATAAACTATGACACAGTCTAAACCGGCTCATTTACATATTTAGATAAACCATATTTAGTATATTATTGAGTTAAAATATTACAAGTATCAAATTTTATTTTATACATATATAGAGGGGTTCACTTACATCAATGTAAAATTCTATATCCTCCATATCTTTTAATGATCTAATTGTTAAATTTATTGATATAATTATACTTGACATGCATGTAAATTTTCGACTCAATCTAATATCTCTATCATATAGATTTAAAATACAAGATATATTAAATTTATTGAAAGATTGAAATGTTTTACATAAAAATAGTTAAAATTTTTAATTTATGTTACCTTTGACATATAATATATATAAATAAAATATAAAATATAAGTGTTAAATTATTAAAATAATTGGTGCAAACAATGTATAAAATTATTTTAATGTTAAATTATGTACGCGGATCCCTGGTGTGTGTTTATATGCGTACTTGGACATGGATGCCACCTACTTTAAGCACAGCAAACTTTCACATGTGTCTGTTATCTGCCATTCTCAGCTTCTAAAGTCACCAACCTTAATAAAGTTAATTTTCATATATCTTTCCATAAAATTACAAAAAAAAAAAGAGTACAATAATTTCGAAAGTAATATAAAAAGTTCATTTTGAAAATGTAATTCAGAGAAAGTGCCAAGGATCCAAGATTTTCCTTGCTTTTCAATCAACGAGGGTTGCTAATTATCCTTTTAAACTTATTTACTTTTTGATGCATCGTGAATATATATTATCCGTGAAAATAATATCACATATTATTATTAAATTAAATAATAAAATATAAAGACTTTAAATAAATATAAATAATTTTATTTAAAATAATTAAACATTAACGGTAACTATTATAAATAAATATTAATAAATCTTGAGTTTAGGATGTTGAATTTAAGGGTTTTGGTTTTAGATTTTAGCATTTATTTATAATTAATTATTTATTCAATTATGTTTAAATAAAGTTATTACTAATTTTTTAATAAGTTCTCAATTATTTTTATTTTATTTAATATCATATTATTATTCACTAATGATGCATGAGACTTATGCATGAATAATGCATCAAATATTTTCCTTTATTTTTTTATTTAAATTGATATGTGGTAACTGAGAGCTATTTTCATGAGTTTTATATAATTTTAAACAATATTTTTTCAATAAACGATTAATTTTTTCATTAAAGTTTTAACATTTAATTTTTACATAATCATATTAAATTTTTACATAATATAAAATTTTCAAAACCAATTGAATAGAATATATAATTTTAGTCCCTTAATGTTAAAAATATTAAAGTGATTTTGTTTTCAAAGGACCTTATATTTAAAATAAATTATCTCTCTTTTTTAAGAAAAAACAGGAAATATTCAACATTGAAAATAATATTCTTGCAAGATATTAATCTTGGTGGACTAAAACATATATGAAAAATACTTTTGATTATTAAAAAATATTTAAATTATTATATTTAACTTTTAGCCAAAATTATCTAAAATAAAATTTATGAAATAAATAATTTTGAAAATAAAATTTATTACTAATTAAATTTCATATTTAATTTTTACTAATATAACAGTAATTATGTACAAATTTATATTTTCAAACATAAGCGAAGATAGTACACTAATTTAGGGGCTGATACAAGCCAAGGTAGATCTAATTTTTTCTTACAACAAACAGTTCTTCGCTGAACAATTAGCACAACCAAAGAGACGAAAACTACATACAACAACAACCACCCAAGCATACAAATGAAACCTATACTTTCTAATCCATTTTCAATTTATAATATGAAATGTAAAACCAAAATGCATCTACTACTTTGGCAGCTTTGCTAAGGATGCTGCTGGTGATGATTAAAGTAGTTTTGGGGGTTCCCAAACTCCACCATCGGAGACATGATTTCAGCTTCCCAAAGGTCGCCATTATTAGATTGCTGCTGCTGCTGCTGATTGTCGGTAATCAAAGAATCCAGAAACAAAGAGAACATATGGTCTTCGTTGCCATTTTCAACCAAGTCTCCCCCGTTCCCGCTGCTGCTTGGCTGCCCCATACAATCATCACCAACCTCTTGTTGGTGTTGATATATCTGATGAGATTCCAGGTTAGTAGTTGCCATGGAATTAGTTTTTTCTCCCATTAATTCAGAAGATTTGGAGGAGCTTGGGGGGTTAGGGTTTGATTCTGGGACATCATCATCATCATCATCATCCTGGTTAGCTTGTGATGAACCATGGCTAACAGGGTTTAATGGTTTATGGGTTCTTGGATCTATTCCTTGGCTGATTAAATTCTTGCTTAGATGGGTATTCCAGTAGTTCTTTATTTCATTATCTGTTCGTCCCGGAATCCTCCCAGCTATCAATGCCCACCTGAAATATTCACAGCGTAAGAACCCTTAATCTTACTGTTCATATATTCATATGCATATATATATATATATATATATATGTGTGTGTGTGTGTGATATTGCTAGTACCTTCAAAAAAGCCAAAGATGAATCATTGGAATTAACTTGCAAGAAACCCTAAAAGGGAATCAAAAGAAAAACCTCGAAAATAAGCTTCATGATTATGAATATCAGGAAGAGATGACCTGTTTCCGAGCAAGCGATGAAGACGAAGAATGAGATCTTCTTCATCAGGAGCAATAGGACCTCGTTTGACGGTGGGTCGGAGATAATTCATCCACCGGAGACGGCAACTCTTACCACATCTAAGCAAACCAGCTCGTTTAGGCAAGGTTCGCCACCTTCCTCCGCCTTCTATCTTGATGTAATTAGCTAAGACTTCATCTTCTTCCGCGGTCCATGGCCCTTTCTTTATCCCAACTTTGCTGCAACATGGCGTTCTGCTTGTTGCCGTTGAAGTTCCTAATAAAATTGGCTTCTTCATTATTTCTTCAGCTCAGCTATGATCCTTTGCGTTAAGTTTTTGTCTTTGAGTAGTTCTTGCTGGCAGAAAAATTAAAATTGGCTAAGACTGGAAAGGATTAGGGTTTTAATAAGAGGAAAACAAATGATATAGGAGAGAAAGTGCCAAAAAGAAAAAAACAAATGGAAAGATAAGAAGATGGCATGGGTATGATTTAGATGATTTTAATTATATAAGAATTGTTTAAAAGAAAATTGTCCTTTCTTAATTATTTATATATCTAGTTTTAGAGCACATTTTGATGCTAAGGCACCCCAATGCAGTCGAATCTGAAGCTAAAGTGTCTTGGTGTTTGGTATAACACCAATTCATAACGTTGTCCTTCTCATTCGATGTCAAATTTACGATTGAAAAGGATAATTATTTATTATTTTACCATTTCTCATTTTATTTATTTTATTATTATTATTATTATTAATATATATATTTTTTGAAATGTAAATTCATTAATTCATTCAATGAATGGGACCATATCATTCAGAGAGAAAAAAATAGCAAACACTCGTCGTAGATGGTGAAGGATAAACTCCATCAACCCAACAAAGGCTTTAACCATAGCATTAATAGAACATTATGACACGTTAACAATTGGCTTTGTCATAACTCAAGCATAACATATTTGGAGTGATTGCAAGCACTTAATATGATAATGAAATCGGTCACAAATAGTCCAAAGTGGCAAGCAAAAAGTGACAAAAGAATCGAGCATTCACCAAAATAAAGAGGACGACAACAAAATTATCCCTAAAATCACTTGTAAAACTAAAATTACATGTATAAGCAAGACTAAAAAATGTGCTATAAGAGCAAACAACTTAAGAAGTTGATGAAGAGTCATCCACTTTCCAAGAAAAATTACTGGTGGCCGGTGGAGTTTTAGCGAACAACAGACATCGTTAGACAACAAAGATACCCGCAAAATAAATATGCAAATTGAAAAGAGAGAAGATGTGTGTAGTGAATTAGAAAAAGAAAGAAAGAAATGGTTGATGGGAGAAGAAAAACGCGGGCGATAGCTAGCTCGGAGACTAACATCACTGTTAAGCAAAACAAAAGATAAGAAGCAAACGGCCTGGAGAAAAAAGGAGAAAAGTTTTTAGAATTATAAATATAATTTAATGCAACATAGTTTTGTTATATTATTATTTAGTATTAGATGAAAAATATATATATTATAAATCTAGATGATTTATTTGGTCCTCTAACTTTACAATAAAAAAAAATTTAGCCATCCATTTATTTTTTTGTCTCTTTTAGTCCTTAAACTTACATTATTTGTCAAATCGTCCCAAAATAAATAAAAAGTTAATATGTATTAAATTTGCTAACGTGGCATATTCGTGGAAGCTCATGTGTATATAACGTTAGCAATTAGATAATTTTAAAAAAATTAAAATAATTTTAAATTTTAAATTTTTAATAATTTTATAATTTTGAAAATTTTGATTTTTTTACATTTAAAAAATTAATTAATTATTAATGTGGCATCCACGTGTATGCTATGTAAGCAAAGTTAATAAATATTAATTTTCAATACATTTTGGGGTTCATATAATAACCAACAAAAATTTAAGGGTTAAAAGAGACAAAAATTTAAATTAAGGGCTAAAATGACTTTATATATATATATATATATATATATATATATATATATATATGAGTTTGGAGGGCCAAAATTTTATGAAAGTTTGGTTGAAATAGTGAAGTTGAGGGAAGGAAGGTTTTAAGGTACTCAGTTCAAATCCCACAATGTGCTTGTATTGTCATGCCCAAAAATATAAAAGATTAATTGTAATAAATAATTAAGTAATTGAATAGGTTTGATGATTAGATAGTTAATGCTTTTTATTAGAGATCTTAGGTTCAAGTCTTTTCTCTCATTTCTTTTTTTTTTTTTATTTTCAGCAAACTAGGACGAAAACCATAGTAAAATAAATATTATTGTAGGAATTCAATAAGAAATGTGTAGTAGCTTAATGGTTAATACACCTAGTCTCTCTTTTCTTACCCAAGTTCAAGTCACCCTTTACCTAATTCCATTACCTCCTAATTTCGGCAGGCTAGGGGAAATTACTAAACAGCCGTCAAAGTTTGAAAACCCTAAGCATTTAGCACTTTTACTAATAGCATTTGAATTCTTTCCTCTTTTTTCCAAATCAAACAAAAATTTTGTTGTCTCTCCCTATTTTTTCTTCATTTTCTTTTCATCTCCTTTGCATAATACTTTTCGCCATTGTTAAAACTAATTTTGTCTCCCAAATCAAACTGACTCATCCTTGAATAGGTTGAGATATATACTTATGCAAAATGGTAATGTTATAATTTATACATCTCGTCAGCTTAAATCTCATGAGAGAAACTACTCAACTCATGTTACAACAACAGTGGTTTTAGCATTAAAGATATAGATACATTATTTATATGGAGAGAAATGTCATGTATTCTCTCATAAAAAAAGTTTGAAGTATTTGATGACTCAAAAAGATCTGAATTTGCGCCAAAGAAGATGGTTAGAACTAGACCTGTTCATAGGTTAGACTATCCGATCCGGCCCAGAAGCCCGCTTGAAAAATAAGAAGATTTGAGTAAAAATATAGGCCTGAAAAATAAATTTAAATAAAAAATAATACCTGTATAAAAAATAGACCGGGCCCGACCCAAATTATATACTAAATGTTTTAATTATTTCTTTAACTATTTTAAAATTTTAACTTTAGTTTCCACTTTCCCGTGCCTCCTTCCCTCTTATTCCCAAATCCCAATTTCAAAACTGAAATCCCTAATCCCCCTCCCTCTGTCCATCGGTGCCGCTCACCACCTCCACCTCCAGGCTCCCACCTACTTCCTCTGTCGCCGACGCCCACTTGATTTCCTCAGCTCATTCAAGTAAAAAATCTCCTTAAATGAACAAGTCAAACTGTTTCTACGAATTGCTTTAAGATTAAGTTTAAATAAATTATTTCTTTTTAGATCATTGGCTTCTGTTCATAGTGAAAGGAAATAATGGTGTTGCGGTAACAATGTGGATTCTTTTTTTTTTTTTCAATTGCATTAATGTTTGATGGATATAAAATAGAATTGAATTTTGATGTAAGCATGTTGCAGCAAGTATTTTTTTATCATTGTCATGTAAAGCATAAATTGATATGAAAAATGATTATCCACAACACAAATTGCATTTCCTCTGTTAATGTACGCGGGAAAAGTTCAATCATGCACATATATACATGCATGTGATGTGTTAGTAAACATGGTATAAGTACCATTTTTTATATGTGCATAAACATTATGTTTTTTTTAGTCTGATATGCACTTATCAATACATGATGTTTGCATGATATTGATTCAAGTAAAAAAAGAACTAAGCTTTAAGTAATCTTCACATTGTTCCTATTAAATTTGCAAGAGTGGGAGTTGATCCATCTCAACTTTTTTCCATGTTTTTAAGAATCTCTTCTCCTCAAACAAGAGCTTATTAGGTGTTTCATTTTTTCCTCCAAGATTTAGTGCCTTATTTTTGTTCTAAATCATGCAACCTAGTGAAATTTCAGGTCTGCAATATATAGTTCCTTCAAATCCATCCCCCTAGACAATTTAAGGCCATGGCAATAACATGTTTGAGCATTTCATTTTGTTGTGTAGGCACATGCATATGGTTCTATCACTTGCTTCATTTTGCTTTATAACTGTAATGGCAATGTTCTATTATGATGTCTTAGTTTTGTTTGATGGTGCAGTGCATGAGTTGCACTAGTACTGTAAAGATTGGTCTGGAACTAGTAAACGTTTCCTTGTACTTAAAACGAATAGATTTTTGTGGGGTATTTTAACACCCTTCACCCGGCCTAGAAGTTTAGACCGAATCCCGGATGTTACATTGATTACCAAAGTGATCGTAGGTAAATTTTTACAAAACAAATGACATATCGAATCGTAACATTTAATCGTTTAAAAACCAGTCAGTAAAATTGCAGTTAAGATAATATATATAGGTGGAATAAAAACGAATAAAACTTAAATCGGAACTTGTACCACAGCTTTATAAAAGTTTACATTTCAAAACTGATTAACAAAGTAGAAACTGAAAATTCAAACTGATAGTTTATTTTTCACTGATGTACAAACCCATTTTGCCCGGGCCTATTTTTAAACCCAAATACCCACTACAAACCACAACCCAAACTTAACACCAAAAATCGGAGCCTATCTTACATGCCAAAATTTAAGCCCCAAACCCGGTTACAAAGTTATCAGACCCAAATTAATGACCTAGCCCACTAAAGCGCAATCAGAAAATAAACAAAGAAACCTTAAAAGTCTGCCTAGCTCCTGCGCCGTTTCTGCCCTCTGCCCCTCTGACCCCTGTTCGTTCACATCCCATCCACCGCCACTGTCAGAACAGCATCGCCACCGGCTCCACTTGGCCACTTACCTGCAAGCATTAAAAAAGAAAGGACAGAACGGAGACCAAGTTGTAAAATACAGGGCTATAAAAGCCGATTCCAAACATTTGTAAAGGAGGGGGTTTTTTGTTTTTTTTTTTTAACAGAATACAAGCAAAAATTTCAAGCACCATAACGGATTCAAACAAAAAAGAAATAAAGAGCAGCATTTAAACACTAAAAACACCACAGAAGAAAGCGAGGACAGAAGCCAAACAGAGGTGATTTCATTTTTAATTCTAATTTTTTTTTCGAATCCCTTCCTTTTATTGCGCGCAAACATACAAACATACATATATATATATATATATATATATATATATATATAAGTATAACAAAAAAGGAATAAAAATACAAAATTTTACCCTTTTTTGAAGGCGACGGAGCCGGCGCGACGGCGATCGGTTGGAATCCTACCGGACTCCCCCTGCAGAGAAAAAAGAAGAGAAAGGAAATTTTTTTTTAAACTCAGTACAAAATGAATTTTTTTCCAGGGTTTTGGGCCTTATATAGCCCCCTGAAACGACGTTGTTTTGGGGGCTGGTCTTTAACCCCAAAACGATGTCGTTTCACCTGGTCCGACCCGAACCCGACCCGCTCCAGATAGGATCCGCCTATTTTTTAAGCCAAAAGGCAAATTGCCTTTCTGGTCCTTCCGCATTTTCAGTATTTAAAATCAAATTTTTATTTATTGCGATGTTGGCCCAGAAATTTTACGCGGTTTGCGATTTCGTCCCCCTCAAACGCTGCGTTTTATTCACTGGGGGAAAATTGCCTCTTTGGTCCTCCACTTTCACGCGCGTGTATTTCTAGCCCTGAACTCCTATTTTATTTACAATTTGACCCAAAACTTCCATTTTTAATGCAATTTAGCCCCATTTTTAATTATTTTGCAATTTTTGTCGCTATTACCATTATTTAATATTTTATTTTATCATCATTATTATATTCATTATCACTATTATCATTATATTTACTATTATTATTATTTATTATTATTGTTTACATTATTATACCATTATAATCATTTTCACATTATTATTATTTTACTACCTTATTCTTATTCTTATTATTTATTATTAAATGACGTGTATATACCTTTTCTCTATTGTTTTGTTTATCGATTGTTACTATTATCACATTATTATTATCATTATTATCATGTTTACTATTACTACTATTATTATTATTATTTACCTTTTTACCATCATTGTTACTATTATTACTATTTTATGATTATTTCTATTACTCTTCTTATTGTATTATTACCGATATATACTTATTATTATTATTATTATTATTATTATTATTGTTGTTGTTACTAGTGTGCTAATACTACTATTATCTATTTTATTATGTCTATTTATTAATTTGTCAATATTACTGTTATTCTTTTCTCGCATAACATCGATTTGTCGTATCAGTTTACCCAATGCATCAAGTTTTCAAATAATTGATATTTCGTATTAAGGGTTTGAGAAAATCATGCCCTAACTTACTGGGTTTCCGATTTTTCTTGTTCGATCTTAATAATGAAATACCTTTTCTTAAAATTGCAATACAAGTTTTAAATAAAATACTTGTTCCCGAAAATTCGAAATGTCGCGCCCTAACTTACTGGACTCGACATCTAGATACTTCGAGATAAGTTTCTTTTTCCTAAAATGGAGGCAATATCCTTAATTTGGCTTTTCGAGAAAACAAGCCCTAACTTGCTGGGTTTTGATCTCTCGTTTGACAAATGACGGGAGACCCTCTTCAAATATAAAACTAAGTTTTAAAAAGGCAAGCTTAGTTTCGGGAGTCTAAAGTATTGTGCCCTAACTTACTGGACATGATGCTTTATCTCTTCGAAAATAAGAGAGTCTTAACGTCCCTTTCGATCCTTTCAAGTTTTGGAAATCAAAAGTATCTATTTTCGAATCATTTCAAAGTTTTCAACATTAGGACATTGATCAATCAGTTTGGTACCAATTTTGGGTGTATCAAGGGTGCTAACTCTTCCTCGTGCGTAACCGACTCCCGAACTCGTTTTTTGGATTTTGTAGACCAAAATCGTTGTTTTGATAAATCAAACTATTTATTAAAAATAACTATTTTACAAGCTGACCCGATATCACCTCATCAAAAAAGATTGGTGGCGACTCCCTTCTTTTTCATTTTCAAAACCCGAGTCGACCGCATCGTTTACTATTTTATCAAAAAATGGTTACGACAGCTTGGCGACTCCACTGGGGACTCGAGGGTCAGGCTATAGATTGATTGATTTCTGCCCTTTTGATTAAAATTGGAAAATGGTTTCAAAAAATCATGCTTCTTTTAATGCACTTTCAATATTGGGTCTCGTAAATACTTTGGCATTGCATTGCATGACCGTTGCGGTCACACTTTAAGTGGGAGCGAGAAACTATGCCTTCGTGAGGTTTTCACCTCCGCACGGGCTAGTGGACTGCTTTCGGGATACATCCGTACCTATGTCTTCATGAAGTTTTCACTTTCGCATGGCCATAGGGAAATGTATTCCCCTGAACCGAACTCGGTCCGTGTGAGCCTATAATGGGTGAGGATTGAAGAATCTACTGGTTCGGGTACCTCAAACTTTAGAACTAAACCGCATATAGTAAACCCTAGGAGCCCACCTTAGGTAGAGCTATGTCAAACCTTAGTGGTCACCTAGATAGGTGTTTGTTTATTTTACTTGCTTTATATTCCATGGTACTAACTTGTTGTGTTTCATTCTTTTTGGGCATATCATTCCATTTTTAAGAGGCATTGATTCACGGTCCGTTTCTGAGTTAGGAAGCTGGTTATGGAAAGCAAATTCCTTGATAAAGTGGAGGACAATGCGGCCGTCCGCACCTGGTCAGAGCAAAGCCAATTAGAAAGGGGGACAAGATAGCCGAGGATATGTGCCTCAATTACGGATTTCACCAATATCAGTGTCATGCAGAACGAGCTCCAAGAGTTGAAAGAAATATGGACCCAGTGGGATGAAGAGGCAAAGCAGTTGTTTCATAGTACCTACGGCGATCTACCATACCTGCTTGATGTCAAAATAGATAAGCACCTATTTCGAGCAGTGACTCAGTTTTGGAATGCTGTTTATAGCTATTTCTCATTTAGGAAAGTAGATTTGGTTCCCACGGTGGAGGAATACACGACCTGGCTACGTTGTCCGAGAATTCAAGTTGATAAGGCTTATTCCAAAGCAGTTAATAGCCCGACTTTTGAGAGGAAATTGATGAATATCACGGGAATGAACAAACAATGGGTTTCAGCTAAAATACAGAAGAAAGGCGGAGGTAAATGCATACCTTGGATATATTTGAGGGACCTAATCCTAACACATCCTGATGCAAAGAAAAGGATTGACGTCTTGGCCTTGTGTATTTATGGTTTGGTAATCTTCTCAAAAGCTCTAAGACACATTGATGAAGCAGTTATTGATCTATTTGGCTGATTAGACAAAGGGGTCACGCCTGTTCCCGCTATCTTGGCTGAAACATTCAGATCTTTGAATGCATGTCGGAGAATGGGTGAAGGCAGGTTTATTAGATGTGCGCAGTTGTTATTGGCCTGGTTCCATAGTCATTTCTGGAAGGTGGATAAAGTGTCTTATCGGTTTTTGTCAGAGAATTGTTCCCCGTTGAAAGAAATAGTAGCTACGCCTAGGAGAGAAGACGTGTCCAAAGAAAACTAGATAGCGCTCCTCCAAAACCTTCAAGAAGACGACATCGAGTGGAAGGCTCCTTGGATGATTCCCGACAAGGTCCTTTATCGCTGTGAAAACTTCGACTGGGTTCCTCTATTGGGAATTTGGGGTGCCACTGCATATGCCCCTTTGCTGGTCCTAAGACAGTATAGTTCAAGACAGTTTGTACCAACGACATACGAGGTAGCTCAATGCGAGTTCTCATACGAAAGGGAAGCTATAAGAAAAAGGTTAAAGAGATCTCTAGTGCCTGGAATCAGATTCACAGAATGAGAAGATTATCCGTAGGCCCGAGGACGACCCCAGAATACAGTGAATGGAGGGCTAGGAGAATCAATGATAACATTCCTGAGCCAAATCCAGAAGGCGCCCGATCGAAAGAAGAATGCTTGCGAGTGGTCCCGTCAGAATTAGAGATTGTGAAACAAGATTTTGAGCGGATGAGCTCGAAACTTGGAAAAAGGATAGAAAAGCTGGAAGAAGAAAAGATGCTCCTTTAATTAGAGGTGGACGGTCAAAAATCAGAGGCTGAAAAACTTAGAAAAAAAAATAGAAGGTGGAGGAAGACCGAGATAACTTGAAGACGGAATACAAGAAGATGCGCCTGACAATAAAAAATCTGGATTAGGGAAAACTTCGGAGCAGTGGCGACAAGAGATTCGAGAGGAAAAAGCCAGAGTTAGTAATTGGGAGAGAAATTTTCAAGAAATACGAACGCAAAAAGAAGACTTAGAGAAGGGCATGACAGAAAACCAAAAGGAGAAAAGGGGACTAAAAGCTAGAATAGCTGAGCTTGGGCGGTCTCTACACCATTATCAAAGTCAAGACTCGGAAAGCAAACTAAAGTCAAGCCTGAACAGAATCGAGGAAATGAAGGGTAAGGTTGAAGAGCTAGAATTGGCATTACACAGTAGTGAGCTCCGGATTGAGCTTCTGGAAACAAGAGAAAGGCGTTGGGATAAGGAGCTTCGCCATTCTTGCCAGCAAGTTAGAAGTCAGAACTACCTCATGGATGAAGCGATAATCCAGATTCGAGAAGTAGCTGATCACCTACAGACTTTGGTGCGGAAGCTGACATATTAAGCGTGAGATATGAGCTACCGCTGGGTCATGATCAAGAGCTAATCTTCTTACTTGGAAAAATTAAAACCTTAGGCCTTAGGGCGAAAGCATATTTGTAATCTGCTTTATGTAAAAGGTTTTTCCTTCTAATAAAGTTTTCTAAAATGAAGTTGATCAGAATCAATGTCTTCTTTCTGCATTCATGCATTTGCATTGCATCATATTACATGCATTTAAGTTTATAAAAAAATGGACCTAATTAGCTAAAATTATCAGAAAGAGAGAGAGAAAAAAGAAGTAAAAGGGGAAAATCTGGAAGCGGAACATCACTACGGAACGCGCGCTAAAACCAGGAAAATGGATTAAAGGTTCAAACAATTCCAGAAAGAAATGCAAGAACAAATGCAAGAGCAAATGTTAAAGCTCCAGCAGGAAATGAGAGACCAAATGTTGGAGGCCCAGAGGAATATGGTGGCCCAAATGGCCCAAATGATGAATGGGGCAATGGATAAAGGGAAAGGCCTTATGCCTCCGGTAGAGGAAAGTAGTGAAGGCATCCCCCCAGGTTTTACCCCGCCACATGCAAGAACAAGGCCTGAGGAGTATGTCCTAAGGCCACCAGTTGCGATCAGGCCCCAACAAGGGTAGGACGACGCTAGACCTCCCATGACCTTCCACGCAGGCTCCGGATCCCACCAGGAGATAACCCGGCCAATCCTGTTGTACCCGATTTAGATATGGCAGAGAAAATAGGGTCAAGAGAAGAATCTTCAAGGCAGTTAGAGGATCGTTGCAAATGGCTGGAAGAAAAATTCAAAGCGCTAGAAAATATCGATCATCATCATGGGATTGACGCAAAAGATTTAAGTCTGGTTCCGGATTTAGCACTACCTCATAAGTTTAAAATGCTTGAATTTGAAAAATACAGTGGGACTAGCTGCCCGGAGGCCCACATCACCATGTTCTGCAGGCGAATGGCTGGCTACGTGAACAATGATCAACTCTTAATCCACTGTTTCTAAGAAAGTTTAGTGGGTGCAGCTGCTAGATGGTATAACCAACTTAGTCAGGTCAACATTAGTTCTTGGAGAAATCTAGCTCAAGCATTTCTAAAGCATTAGAGGCACGTTACAGACATGGCACCGGATAGAATTACTTTGCAAAGCATGGAAAAAAGACAAAATGAAAGTTTCAGAGCACAAAGGTGGAGGGAGGTCACCATGCAGGTCCAACCACCCCTCTTAGAAAAAGAGACTACCATGCTCTTCATTAACACCCTGAAGGCCCTTTTCATAACTCATATGATAAGGAGTACGACTAAAAGCTTTGTCGACATAGTAATGGCAGGAGAGATGATCGAACATACCATAAGGGGCGACAAGATCGAGGCAGAAGAAAGCGCTAGAAGGGCCACTCCTAAGAAGAAGGACGGTGAAGTGAATAACGTGAGCACACACAAGGTGATCACGGTTAATCGACCAAAAGCGATCACCTACGGACTGAAGAAGGTCCAGCAAGACAAGAATCAGAACTGCATCAATATTGAAAAATTCAATTCACACCAATTCCAATAATGTACAAGGAGCTATATCAGACCTTGTTCAAAGAGCATATCGTGTCCCTATTCTATTTGCAACCATTGCAACCGCCATACCCTAAGTGGTACGACCCTAACGCTCAATGTGATTATCATACAGGGGTAGCGGGGCATTCGATAGAGAATTGCCTCGCCTTTAAAAAGATAGTCGAGAGGCTAATAAAGATGGAGGTCATAACACTCGACGATTTGATAAAAAAGGGGAACCCACTACCCAATCACGAGGGTAGAGGGGTAAACACAATTGGTGAGGAGGCGGTGAAAAAGATCAAGAAGGATGTCACGGAGGTGAAAAACCCCATTGAGAGTAGTCTGGGAGGAAATGGCAAAGAGAGGATTGACAGATTTAGATCCTGCGGAAAACTGGAGGTATACAAAAAACTACTGCGACTCCATAAAACAAAAGGGCACGAGATTCAAGAATGTGGCCAGTTTAGAATCTTGGTGCAAAACCTTATGGACAATAAGGAACTGGAGTTTTATGAAGAATGAGTAGAGGAAAGGAATGTATGTGTGACCGAGGAAAAATTGATGAAGCCTAGAGTCAATTACCCGAGAATCATCATCTCATGAAACACGGAAGGTGGGGAGCAGGGAAGACCGAAGATTATAATTTAGAGACCTGCTTCTTTTCCCTACAAAGAAAATAAAGAAGTACCCTGGGACTACAATTGTAATGTGATGATACCAAGGGCGGAAAGCTCCACTAGCATTTCTGAGGAAGTCAAGAATGAAGGGTCCTATACGCCAGAGGGAAGCGATGACGACCCTAAGAACAAAGGAGCGAACCAGTGAAACCAAAGATCTGGCTTGATCAAGGTAAAAAGAACCCAAGCCCTGTCAATGAACCCGTAAAAGAGGAAGAGGCCAAATAATTCTTGAAATTTTTGAAACACAGCGAGTACAGTGTGGTAGAACAGCTACGCAAACAACCAGCTCGCATATTCGTGCTAGCCCTACTGTTAAGCTCAGAAATGCACCGTGAAGCACTGATAAAAGTACTGAATGAAACTTATGTTACTAAGGATATATCCGTTAATAAATTAGACCGTTTGGTTAGTAACATAAGTGCTGACAATTTTATTTACTTCAGTGATGATGAAATCCCACCAGGGGGCATGGGATTAACAAAAGCCTTGCACATAACTATGCGTTGCAAGGGATACACTCTGCCGAGTGTATTAATAGATAATGGGTCAGCTTTAAATGTCTTACCTATGGCTACACTGAGGAGGTTGCCTATAGACAGCTCTCACATGAAAGCATGCCAGAACATAG
Organism: Gossypium rotundifolium; assembly: GCA_025506655.1. Taxonomy (NCBI): domain Eukaryota; kingdom Viridiplantae; phylum Streptophyta; class Magnoliopsida; order Malvales; family Malvaceae; genus Gossypium; species Gossypium rotundifolium. The sequence continues at coordinate 79,976,777 of CP106734.1, read as the reverse complement.
TGAAAGCATTTGATGGCACCGAAAGAAGAGTGATGGGAAGAATTGACGTGCCATTATTGATTGGGCCTAACATATATGAAGTAGATTTTCTAGTCATGGACATCAAGCCCTCTTACAACTGCTTGTTGGGAAGGCCCTGGATTCATTTGGCAGGTGTTGTGCCCTCATCACTGCACCAGAAACTGAAGCTGGTAACAGAAAACCGACTGGTAACTATAAACGCTAAAGAAGACATCATAGCAACTGTTACCAACGAAGCGCCATATTTAGAAACAAGTGAGGAGGCCGTTGAATGTTCCTTCCGATCCTTAGAGTTCGTAAATGCTACTTTTATCTCGGAGGGGAATGAAGTCTCGGTGCCTAAGCTATCCAAGACCATGAGGATGGGCCTACGAATGATGATAGGAAAAGGGGCTCTACTAGGAAAAGGATTGGGCAAACATCTCCAAGGGAAAGTTCAGATCCTGATGTTGAAAGAGACGAGAGACCGTTTTGGCTTGGGTTTCAAACCAGATGCAAAACAAATGAGGAGGGAAATAGAGAGGAAATAAGAAAGAAGAAGGGCAAGGTTGAATGGAGAGGACGTCAAGTAAGAATCAATGACATTCCCCCACATATACCGTACCTTCGTGTCAAGAGGAATAATTTACCCGAAAAATCTTCCTTACATCAATGCCATATACGACAAGGAAACTGATCAAGGAAACCTGTTGGGCATTCGCCCGTACGAACCTGGAAGCATTCTGAATAATTAGACTGCAGAGGAATTTCCTGTAGTTTTTAGAGATTATACAGAGTAATATTCAGAACGCACTCATTGTTTTAAGCCTAGAAACAATGAGATTTCTTTTGTGAAACAGGCTCATGTTCGGATATTTTGTTTCAATGAAATGCATATTTAATTCTAACAAACCTTTTTCCATTTCTTGTTCTCATTCATATCATGTGAATAGTTATCATTCAATTCATTCATTCTTTGTACATCCCTTGGTACCCATCACAGGTCCCTAGCCATCAATGATATGAGCAGCGATACTACAGATTTAGAGGTTCGTTTTGAACAAGACATGTGTTTAGAGGAATCTCAGGATTTTGAAAGTGACAGAGAATGTGACTTGCCTCCAGATTTGTTAAGAATGGTAGAGCAAGAAGAAAAACATATCCTACCGCATAAAGAGTCATTGGAAGTGGTGAACCTGGGAGAAGGACAAGAAGTGAAGATCGGAGCTTGTATCACGGCAGAGACCAAGCGAGACCTCATCGAGTTACTCCAAAAATTCAAGGATGTATTCGCGTGGTAGTATCAAGATACGCCCGGATTAAGCACTGATATCGCAGTACACCGGTTGCCCATGAAAGAAGAATATAAGCCCGTCCAACAGAAGCTTCGAAGAATGAGACCGAACGTTTTGTTAAAAATAAAAGAAAAAGTCGAGAAACAGTTTAACTCCGGATTCTTGCAAGTGGTTAAGTATTCAGATCGGGTGGCTAATATCGTCCCTGTCCCTAAGAAAGATGGGAAAGTGCGAATGTGCATAGACTACAGGGATCTCAACAAGGCTAGCCCGAAAGATAATTTTCCATTGCCTCACATCGACACCTTAGTAGACAATACGGCGGGCTATTCGTTGTTCTCCTTCATGGATGGTTTCTCAGGATACAACCAAATAAAGATGCATCCTGAAGATATGGAGAAGACAACATTTGTGACCATGTGGGGGACGTTTTGCTACAAGGTGATACCGTTTGGGCTAAAAAACGCAGGAGCGACATATCAGAGAGCTATGGTAACCCTATTTCACGCATGGTGCATAGAGAAATTGAGGTTTATGTCGACGATATGATCGCCAAGTCCCGAACTGAAAAGAAACATGTGCAGGTCTTAAGGAAACTATTCTTGAGGTTGAGGAAATTCCAACTAAAACTTAATCCAGCAAAATGTACCTTCGGAGCTCGGTCTGGGAAGTTGCTAGGATTCGTGGTCAGTAAAAAGGGGATTGAGGTTGACCCAGATAAAGTCAAGGCCATACAAGAGTTGCCTCCACCACGTACCCAAAGAGAAGTTAGAGGTTTCTTAGGAAGGCTAAATTACATCGCTCGGTTCATTTCACAACTGACTGAGAAATATGGCCCCATATTTCGTCTTCTTAAGAAACGCAATCCGGGCACGTGGGATGAAGAATGCCAGAAGACCTTCGGCAAAGTAAAGTAATACTTGTCCAATGCCCCAGTATTGACACCGCCTCATTCAGGCAGGCCGTTAATCCTTTATTTGACGGTGCTCGATAATTCAATGGGATGTGTGCTTGGTCAGCATGACGATTTGGGAAAAATAGAGAAGGCAATAGACTACCTTAGTAAAAAATTCACTGAGAGTGAAACAAGGTACTCACCAATCGAGAAACTATGTTGTGCCTTGATTTGGACAACTCGAAGATTGAGGCAGTATATGTTGTATCATATGACATGGCTCATCTCGAAGCTAGATCCTCTGAAATACATGATGGAGTCTACCACTTTGAACGGAAGGATGGCCAGATGACAGATTCTACTTTCTGAATTTAACATAGTCTATGTGAACCAAAAGGCAGTAAAAGGGAGTGCAATAACTAACTTTTTAGCCAGTAGAGCCCTTGAAGATTACGAGCCTTTAGACTTCGATTTCCCTAACGAAGATTTGATGTATGTTGCAAACACTGGAGAGGGTGCCTCAGAAGATTATCCTTGGAAGCTAAATTTTGACGGAGCATCAAATGCCGTGGGCAATGGAATTGGGGCAGTTCTGATATCCCCAAAAGGAGACCATTACCCATTTGCTTGCAAACTGGATTTCAATTGCACTAATAACATGGCTGAATATGAAGCTTGCATCATGGGTCTCCGCGCGCTATCGAACGTAAAATCAGAGTATTGGAAGTGTATGGAGATTCTGCCCTCGTAATCTATCAACTTAAAGGGGATTGGGAAACCAGGGATCCAAACTGGCCATCTACAAAAAATTGGCCCAAGATTTGATCAGAGAGTTTGATGACATCACTTTCCGTTATTTACCCAGAGACAAAAACCAGATGGCTGATGCTTTGGCCATCTTAGCCTCCTTGGTCTGAATAAATGAGAATGATGATATGAAGCCTATACGAATGAGCATTCATCAGGACCCAGCCTATTGCTACAATATTGAGGAAGAAGAGAAAACTGGCCTACCATGGTACCACGATTTATTGCGGTACGTGAAAAATCGTGAGTACCCGGACCAAGCAACTGAGAACGATAAAAGGACGTTGAGAAGATTAGCTTGTGAATACGTCCTGGATGGAGAAGTCCTATACAAGAAAAGGAAAGATCAAGTGCTGCTGAGATGTATGGATGCCGCCGAAGCTAAGTTAATCCTGGAAGAAGTCCATGAAGGCGTCTTCGAAACTCATGCTAATGGTTTCACAATGGCCAGACAAATAATGAGGTTTGGATATTATTGGTCCACTATGGAAGGAGACTGCATCAACTATGCCAAAAAATGTCACAAATGCCAGATTTATGGAGACAAGATTCATGTGCCTCCGTCACCTTTACACATTATGACTTCCCCATGGCCATTTTCCATGTGGGGCATGGATGTCATTAGACCAATCTCACCGAAAGCTTCAAAGGGGCATCGGTTCATCTTCGTGGTCATCGACTACTTCACCAAGTGGGTAGAGGCCACTTCATATGCTAACGTCACTAAGTCAGCGGTCAGTCGGTTCTTGAAGAAGGAAATCATTTATCGATATGAAATGCCTGAAAGGATCATATCAGACAAAGCATTGAACCTAAACAACAGTACAATAACAAGAGTTTGCAGCCACTTCAACATTAAACACCACAATTCGTCTCAGACGTCTAAAATGAATAGGGCGAAGGAAGCGACCAACAAAAATCAAAAGATAGTGGGGAAGATGACCGAGACTTACAAGGATTGGCATGAAAAATTACCGTTCGCGCTCTATGCTTATCGAACGTCTATCCGAACCTCTACTGGGGCAACGCCTTTCTCATTGGTCTATGGGATGGAAGCAGTTCTACCTATTGAAGTGGAAATATCTTCTCTTCAAGTATTGTCAGAAGTGAAGCTGGATTAGGCTTAATAGATCCAGGCTCGATATGATCAGTTGAACTTAATTAAAGAAAATAGATTGAGGGCTATCCGTCACGGTCAGATGTACCAAAAGCGAATGATGCGAGCTTACGACAAAAAGGTTCGCCCAAGGGAATTCCATGAGGGGGACCTCGTGTTGAAAAAGATCTTTCCCATATAAAAGGATTACAGAGCAAAATGGATGCCGAACTGGGAAGGACCGTATGTGGTAAAAAAGCTTTCTCGGGAGGTGCACTGATTCTGACTGAGATAGACGGGAAAAGTTTGCCTAATCCCGTGAACTCAGATTCAGTTAAAAAATACTTTGCTTGAAATGGAAGAGGCCAAGGTGAAAACCCGCAAAGGACACTTTGAAAAAAAAAAAAACTCGAGAGGCCAAGGTGAAAACCCGCAAAAGGGCACCTTGAGACCAAAGGACTTTTGAGTTGAAAACCCAAAAGGCGGCTCGAGTTTTGAATGGACACATCGCGATATTGTAGTGCCAGAATCAACAGAAGAGGATGCACGTTGCATATTGGGGCATCGACAAAATACTTTGAGTCTTCTAAACACATGACAGGCTCAAAGCAGTCTTCTTGAAGTTTGTATATAGAAGCCGAATTGACGATGTCTAGGGCATCTGATCCATGTTGTTTATTTTACTATTTTTGAGTTCTTTTTCTCCTTAAACAAGGGGATATGTCCCTAGTCAATTTTTCTTTGTTTCATAGATAATTCATTTTAACTCTCTGAAATCGACCTACTGTTACCCATCATTAACATGCTGCATTGAAACAATAATTGATGAACTAACGATTTCACAAAGGAAAGTTCCACGTATCACTTTGGAAATCTCTAGATAAAATAGAAAACCAAAACAGGACAGTTGTTTAGAATTTCCACGAACACAGGATAAAGACATTGGAGAAAGGGGGTCTTAATGGAGACCATTTTTTCAAAGTTCTTTGCCTGATTCATTAATTGTGGCAGGGTGAATAATATTACTTGGTCACTTAGAAAAAATATGATAGGCAAATTTTCGATAAGGAAAAAATTCAAAAAGCCTAAATTGTTGAGGAATGAATCCAAAACGAACCAAGTCGAGTATTCTTCAAATAGGAGTTGTGACTCCCGGGGAAGACAGCTAGAAGCCAAGGTAGGCCCGTGTTCCGAGGCCTAAAATGGGCTTTGAAATTTCCACATGGGCAAGTCATTCATGCGAAAATGGTTACTGCAAGGGAAACAAAGATAAAACCTTGGCAGATAAATGAGTGATAACACCTTGAATAGGAATCATACTCATAACATTTTGACTCATTCCAATCATGGCATCCTAATCATTAGGCATGAGCATGCACTCATTCTGCAGGTTATGTCCTTAAAAGGACACTATAGGGACAGATAAGAGAATGGCAGATCTTGTCTCCCTGAAGTTGCAGGAAACAGATCAAAGATATCAGTCTGGTGGTCCTTGAGTTTGCAGGGATCAGATTGAAGATAGCAGATTTGACCTTCCTGAAGTTGCAGGAAGCAGATCGAAGATATCAGTCTGGTGGTCCTTGAGTTTGCAGGGATTAGATTGAAGATAGCAGATTTGACCTTCCTGAAGTTGTAGGAAGTAGATCGAAGATATCAGTCTAGTGGTCCTTGAGTTTGCAGGGATCAGATTGAAGATAGCAGATTTGACATTCCTGAAGTTGCAAGAAGCAGATCGAAGACATCGGTCTGGTGGTCCCTGAGTTTGCAGGGATCAGATTGAAGATAGCAGATTTGACATTCTTGAAGTTGTAGGAAGTATATTGAAGATAGCAGATCTGGCAATCCTGATGTTACAGGAGTAGGTCAAAGATAGCAAATCTGGCAATCCTGATGTTACAGGAGCAGGTTGAAGATAGCAGATCTGGCAATCCTAATGTTACAGGAGCAGGTCGAAGATAGCAAATCTGGCAATCCTGATGTTATAGGAGCAGGTTGAAGATAGCAAAACTAGCAATCTTGATTTTGCAGGAGCAGATTGAAGATAGCAGATTTGACCTTCCTGAAGTTACAGGAAGCAGATCGAAGATATCAGTCTGGCGGTCCTTGAGTTTACAGGGATCAGATTGAAAGTAGCAGATTTGACATTCCTGATGTTGCAGGGAGCAGATTGAAAATAACAGATTTGGCGTTCCTGATGTTGCAGGAAGCAGATTGAAGATGGCAGATCTTGTCTCCTTGGAGTTGCAAGAACAGATTCAAAACAAACGTTATCTCCCTGAAGTTGCAGTGGAGCGGGTTGAAGTTGCAAGTCTTATCCCCCTGAAGCCATAGCGGAGCAAACTAAAAATAGCGAATCTTATTTCCCTGAAGTTGTAGTGGAACAGATGGAAGCTATAAATAAATAGATTTTATCTATCTAAAGCTGTAGTAGAGCAGATCAAAACAAGTCTTATCTCCCTGAGGTTGCAGTGGAGTAGACTGAAGACAGTTAATCCTATCTCCCTGAAGTTGTAGTGAAGCGGATTAAAATAACGAATCCTATACCTCTGAAGTTGTAGTAGGTAGGACTAAATCAATTACAACTACAAACTTCATCTTTCAAGGTTGCAGTAAAGTGGATCAAAGCAACAAGATGCAGTGGACTGAATGAGGCTACCGAAAGAAAAGAGCACCAAAGAAGTTAAAGCCCACCGAGACCAGGCAAAATGGGTCTTTTTTATGTCTTTGCTCTATTGCCGTTACACGACAATGAGCAAAGAGGGGCAGCTGTACAAAGCCATTTTGCCCGGGCCTGTTTTTAAACCCAAATACCCACTACAAACCACAACCCAAACTTAACACCAAAAATCGGAGCCCACCTTACATGCCCAAATTTAAGCCCCAAACCCGGCTACAAAGTTATCAGACCCAAATTAACCTAGCCCACTAAAGCCCAATCAGAAAATAAACAAAGAAACCCTAAAAGTCCGCTTAGCTCTGTATTTGTTTACGCCCTCGACCCTGCTCGCTCACATCCCATCCACCGCCATGCTCGAATAAAGACTGCCACCGGCTCCACTTGGCCACTTACCTGCAAGCATTAAAAAAGAAAGGACAGAACGGAGACCAAGTTGTAAAATACAGGGCTATAAAAGTCGATTCTAAACATTTGTAAAGGAGGGGGTTTTTTGTTTTTTTTTTTTAAACAGAATACAAGCAAAAATTTCAAGCACCATAACGGATTCAAACAAAAAAGAAATAAAGAGCAGCATTTAAACACTAAAAACGCCACAGAAGAAAGCGAGGACAGAATCCAAACAGAGGTGATTTCATTTTTAATTCTAAATTTTTTTTTCGAATCCCTTCCTTTTATTGCGCGTAAACATACAAACACGCACATATATATAAGTATAATAAAAAAGGAATAAAAATACAAAATTTTACCCCTTTTTGAAGGCGACGGCGCCGGCGCGACGGCGATTGGTCGAAATCCCACCGAACTCCCCCTGCAGAGAAAAAAAGAAGAGAAAGGAAATTTTTTTTAAACTCAGTACAAAATAAATTTTTTTCCAGGGTTTTGGGCCTTATATAGCCCCCTGAAACGACTTCGTTTTGGGGGCTGGCCTTTAACCCCAAAACGACGTCGTTTCACCTGGTCCGACCTGAACCCGACCCGCTCCAGATAGGATCCGCCTGTTTTTTAAGCCAAAAGGCAAATTGCCTTTCTGGTCCTTCTGTATTTTCAGTATTTAAAATCAAATTTTTATTTATTACGATATTGGCCTAGAAATTTTACGCGGTTTGCGATTCCGTCCCCCCTCAAACGCTGCGTTTTATTTACTGGAGAAAATTGCCTCTTTGGTCCTCCACTTTCACGCGCGTGTGTTTTTAGCCCTGAACTCCTGTTTTATTTACAATTTGACCCAAAACTTCCATTTTTAATGCAATTTAGCCCCCTTTTTAATTATTTTGCAATTTTTGTCGCTATTACCATTATTTAATATTTTATTTTATCATCATTATTATATTCATTATCACTATTATCATTATATTTACTATTATTATTATTATTATTATTATTTATTATTATTGTTTACATTATTATACCATTATAATCATTTTCACATTATTATTATTTTACTACCTTATTATTATTCTTATTATTTATTATTAAAGACGATATATACCTTTTCTCTATTGTTTTGTTTATCGATTGTTACTATTATCACATTATTATTATCATTATTATTATGTTTACTATTACTACTATTATTATTATTTACCTTTTTACCATCATTGTTACTATTATTACTATTTTATGATTATTTCTATTACTCTTCTTATTGTATTATTACCGTATATACTTATATACTTATTATTATTATTATTATTATTATTATTATTGTTGTTGTTATTACTAGTGTGCTAATACTACTATTATCTATTTTATTATGTCTATTTATTAATTAAATCAATATTATCATTATTCTTTTCTCGCATAACATCGATTTGTCGTATCCGTTTACCCAATGCATCAAGTTTTCAAATAATTGATATTTCGTATTAAGGGTTTGAGAAAATCGTGCCCTAATTTACTGGGTTCCGATTTTTCTTGTTCGATCTTAATAACGAAATACCTTTTCTTAAAATCGCAATACAAGTTTTAAATAAAATACTTGTTCCCGAAAATTTGAAATGTCGCGTCTTAACTTACTGGACTCGACATCTAAAATGGAGGCAATATCCCTAATTTGGCTTTTCCTAAAATGGAGGCAATATCCCTAATTTGGCTTTTCGAGAAAACAAGCCCTAACTTATTGGGTTTTAATCTCTCGTTTGACAAATGACGGGAGACCCTCTTCAAATATAAAACTAAGTTTTAAAAAGGCAAGCTTAGTTTCGGGAGTCTAAAGTATTGCGCCCTAACTTACTGGACATGATGCTTTATGTCTTCGAAAATAAGAGAGTCTTAACGTCCCTTTCGATCCCTTCAAGTTTTGGAAATCAAAAGTATATATTTTCGAATCATTTCAAAGTTTTCAACATTAGGACATCGATCAATCAGTTTGGTACCAATTTTGGGCGTATCAAGGGTGCTAACCCTTTCTCGTGCGTAACCAACTCCCGAACTCGTTTTTGAATTTCGTAGACCAAAATCGTTGTTTTAAAAAATCAAACTGTTTATTAAAAACAACTATTTTACGAGCTGGCCCGATCGCACCTCATCAAAAAAGATTGGTGGCGACTCTATTCTTTTTTTTTTCAAAACCCGAGTCGACTGCATCGTTTACTATTTTATCAAAAAATGGTTACGACAACTGAGACTGTCTAAGACCTCCAAATACCGAGCCCAGCGTCAAAAATCAGAAAAGGTACCTGAAAGGGAACCGCTAAGAGGGGGTGAGCTACTCGAGCTCAGTGTGAGTCCGAATCAAGACTAAAAACACATTACAGAATTCAAATCATTACCGCACCAGATTTACAGATAAACACCGAGTCAAAAAGAAACTTGGAACTAACATCCCAACAGATCATAACTCGCGAGTGCACCAATACACAAAACAGACAGACATAGTACAGTCAGATAATCTCACACCTAGAACACACAAAAAGATGCGTATGAAATGCAATCAAATAATATAACCCACCCATCCAGCCAACACACCTCTCCATCCCCCAATCATACCCCCATAAGAGCCTTTTAAGCTCATCCAACCATAACACACCACATAGGACCTTGGGGGCCTATCCAACCCTACGCACCACATATGTGGACTAAGACACTCAGATATCAATACGCAGTAGAGCTAGCTTAGGTGTTATACAGTGCAATGCGGTAATTGACTGTACAGACATGTTACAGTTACACTGCCAGATCAGATAATAGTACACAGCAAAATTGACGCATATACAGTATAGTACGATAAATCGCTGTACGACTAAATTACAGTAAAACAGCCAGATCAGATCAGAATCAGACTCCCTTCTCTTCACAATCCCACCCAAAAATACTTTATACAAGTGTATGCATGCACACAAACTCACAGAACAGTGACACTTAAACAGATAATTAGATAGAATTGATATGCAAACACACCCCACAGACCAGATTTAGAATCAAACATCACTTGCAATCATCACAAATATCGAGACTTAAGCACCCTCACTAAGCTTAGCTAAGGGTCGGAGCACATAAACACATTTTTAGATCAGATACACACACAAAACCAAAATAAGTGTCCTAAAACCACACGCTCATGTGCTCTGGCCGTGTGGAAATGCCTAGGCCGTGTGGGAGGTCAAAAGCCCGTGCAAAAATGGGCACACGGTCGTATGGCTGAGGCACACGCCCGTGTGAAGAGAGGCACACGCCGTCTGGACTAGGGCCATGGCCGTGGAAATAGGCCATGTAACTCTCTGTCCATTTGAACTAAATTAGAGTACAGGGCTGACATGGCCGTGTGAAGGTCTCATATGCCCGTGTGCCCACCAAACATGGCCGTGTGTCCAAAACACACGCCCGTGTGGGACCCCTAAGTCCCTAAATTAGCCATACGGCCGTGTGGCACCAAATCACTCCAACCCTAATCCCCAAACCCACACGCCCATGTGCCCAGGGGACACGGCTATGTGAAAAATGACAAAATCCCCAAATCAGTCACACGACCGTGTGCATCGACACACGCCTGTGTGGCCACCCGTGTGGTCACGAAACCACCCTAAAAATAGCCTTGAAAACGTGTTTTCAGACACAAATCACTCTCCAGCCCTCGATATTTCGAAAATAAACCAAATCACCCAATTTCTAAGCATAAGACAACAATACAATCATCGAAATTAACAGGTTTGCGACTACCCACACACATGATGTCGACTTTTCATAAAGTCAAAATAATATTCAAAAATAAAACAAAAGAGGGTACGAAACCCACACCTAATTCGATGACAGAGAAGCGAAGTTCTTCAATATATACGCAACAAGAACCGTTTTCCCCAAGCGAAAGAAAAGAAAATCAAATAGGAAGCAAAAATCCAACTTGAAAGAAAAATATAATAAAATACAATAAAAAAGGAAGAAGAAAGGAACGTCCCAGCCAAAGAAATAGCAAAATTAAAATAAAAATAAACATAAATAAGTAAATAATTATAATTATTAACTAAAAACAACACAAAGTAAAAAGACTCTCCAAAATGCGCACCCAAAGACTCAAACCCAAACCTTGAGATATATTGACACTCACTAATCCACCAGACCAACAGGCACATTCTGACGTAAAAGAAACACAATAACACGCCCTTTTTTATGTCCCTAACCCAAAAAGTCAAAACTTCTAGCCTCAAAATTCGAGGTGTTACAGGTATAAAATAAAATCAGACGTAAAAGAAACCACCCTTTCTCTATGAGCATCCTCATCATCTATTCTATACAGATAGATCATAGATGACTAATAAAGTCTTGCGATAAACAAAAGATATCAACAAATCAAGTACCAAGAGTTAGGTTTCCAAAATATTGTATTTTGTTTTGTGGGGAAATTGATCCAATCTTTATTTCCTTTTAATTCTACTAGTTGATGCTGATTTACTACTTTTAAGGCTATTTTTGTTATTTAAAAAACAGTTTGTTGATAGTCTTTTGCACTTGGTACAAATAGACTTTGTCTCTAAAGTGTTTATTTACTAATACTTTTTGTGTGGTCAAGGCGACAATGGCACCCATACTTTTTGTTATTTAAAAAATAGTCTGTTGATACTTTTTATTAACTAGTAAAAGAAAATTTATGTAATAGTAGTTATTTTTATAATTTAATTTTATTAATTAGTAAACTAATTTGATAAGGGTTTTTTTATAGATGGTAAATGATTGTTTATATAATATGGTTGAGCTTTCATTGTCAATATTTTTTCTCAATCATTCTGTTTACAACTAGGATGGAAACTGCAATTGTTGAACAATTATTGTAACAGTCTGGTTTACACCCTAATCGGAACAGTGGTTTTGGGGCCACAAATCCAAGTCTGAATAATATTTTAATATTATTTTCTGTGCTTTTGATATGTTTTTAAGCTTGTGCTAAATTTATGTGTATTAATTCGTCCGTCTGTGTGCTTAATTTGACAAAAGGACTAAATCGCATGAAGTTTAAAAGTGGCTTTTTATTTGATTAAGTGGTTATTTGATGTGGCTTTTGTTTGTAAGGTCCTTATGAGGCAACTTTCCTATTATTTATGATAGTGGACGGTTATAGTCCATAATAACCTTGGAAATTATGTTTTGTAATTTTATAATATAAGGTTAAAACTGGAAATTTGTTTATTAATGAATTTTGATAAGATTAGGCATGAAAATGGACATTATTTTCATGCATTCATCCACTGAAAACACAAAGAAAAGAAAATTTTTGAAGCTTTGCATATTCGGCTACTTACAAGCCAAATTCAAGGTATGTTTTTAGTCGATTTTCGATAATTTCTACGTTTTTGCAATCGTTGCTTTGTCTACTACAAAACCCATGCTTCAATTTTGATAATTGATAATGTTTGTGAGATGAGACTTGGATGAACTCATATGTTTTATGATGATTTATGGTGTTAATTGAAAGATTTGTGCTAGATGAACATACTTTGTTCTTGAATTTTTGATGAATTTAGTTAATTAGGGCTAAATTGAGAAAATAGTAACTTGAAGGACTAAATTGAAAATTTGATGGAAAATATGGGCTTGTATGAGGTGTATGAATAATTTGCTAAGCATGGTTAAATGATGATTTTGTGAATTTGATGTTTTGAAAAAATAGACTAAATTGTTAAATTGTGCAAATGTGAGGGTTAATTTGAAAATAACCCTAAATATATGTGATTGGATTGAATTGAATGAATTAGTGAATAAAAGGGTTAATTTTGAATATGTTTAGATCAAGAACCGAGGAAAATGGATTTAGATCGCGGGAAAGCGAAAGAATCTAGTAGCCGTTTCCGTTTCAGTAAATCGAATCCGAGGTAAGTCATTATGAAAAATAAATGTATCTGTATTGAATTGTGCATATTTATATGACTATTGATAATAGTTAATGTTTATGAGATGTTATATATATGAATTCTGAGATAAGATTGATATAGTGATAATGTCCGAGAAGTCCCGTACGAACCCAGGAATAGATAGTATTAGCTATGTCATGACATAGGTATCTGTTCTGTTTATTCATGTAAGACCATGTCTGGGACGTTGGCATTGATTTGAGATTTTTGTGTAAGACCACATCTGGGACGTTGGCATCAATATGATCTTTATGTGTAAGACCATGTCTGGGACGTCGGCATCGAATTGATTCGTGTAAGACGCTGTGTAACACCCATAACCTGAAACTGTTGCCAGAATAGGGTTAAGATGTATTACCGATCATTTAGAACATTTACATCTAAGTTTACAACACATTGTCAATTATCTTCAATCACTCTCATATACAAACATGTTGTCCCTTATCAAGGTTTATGAGACCTTTATCACATGCTAAAGAGGGGTCGAGATTAAATCAAAACACATACAAAAGTTCTCGAAAACATAACAACTTAACCAAAATACAGGGGATACATGCCCGTAAGGGTAGGCTATGCCTCACCCACGGCTACTTGACACACCCGTGTGTCCTTCCGTGGTCATATACTGCCAAAATCAATACGGTCACCAAGCACACTCGTGTGCCACAACCGTGTGACATTATAGGCCATTTATAAGGCCAAAATGCCACCCATAAGGGTCAAACCTACAAGCCATATTAACCAAAACATCTTATGCACATATTACCACAAAAAAAAAACATACCAAAATAGTCATTCAACCCATGCATATTGGACAATCAAAGTAACCACACTAATAATACATCTAAGATCCATTTCAACCATGCTATCTTCCAAAACCAATACATATGACAAAATCATAGTACATTCATTTACTTAACTCAAAAGGATGATCATTTCATGAATCAACTAACCATACCAAAACATGTAATCACATAACTTATTCATCCAAGCATTCATCATCTCAAAACTTGCCAAAACATATGGCTAAGTTAATTTCATAAACATATACAAATAACTAGCCTATACATGCCATATTTCAACTATATACATCCTTTTAAAAGTACCAAAATAGAATGCCGATAGTGTGATTTAGAAGCTGACGATCCCTGATCCGAGATAGCTTTACTGACACTACAAGGTAGAGAAACAATTCACACAGTAAGCTTCCCAAAGCTTAGTAAGTTCGTAACAAAATACATTAAATCAAAACATGTCATCACGTAGATTAATTCACAATCTAATATCTCATATCATCCAAAACTAGTAAATTCAATAAACCTTTCACAAATCATCCGAAATTTCATCAACCACATAGGTTTCGAACATACCTTAGCCAACACTTAGTTGTCAAATATTTAAGCTACTTAATATTCATGAATCACATAGATTGACATTCGTCCCTTCTTCAGTTTGTTCGCACACTTAGTGCCTAAATAGTTAACCGAAGCTTAATTAGCATCGCACACTTAGTGCATCATATCCAACCAATCTTGAATCAGTATTGCACACATAGTGCCAACCACATAGCCGAAGCTTATATTACTCCGCACATACACAGTGCTATTTATCTCGATCACATTTCTGAATTCACACACTTAGTACTGTTTAACTCAATCTATCACATAGCATCCGCATTTAACAATATCATACCATTCATTGTATAATGTTAAACATAACTAAATATACGTATTATGTCCAAACTTACCTCGGATGTCGAACTATCGATACGGTCGATTAATCGAGCATTTTATCTTTGCATCGATCTCGATCCGAACATCTCCTCTCTTGGTCAATTTGTGCCTAATCTTGCCAAAACTTCCAAGCTTCCTAGCCCTCCTTTCTTTTCTATTTTTGGTGAGAAATAAGATGGATACTCATCTTCTTTCATGATTTGTTTTACTAATCTATTATTATTAATTCAATTACCATGTTAGCTTTTAATAATAACATATTATATTACATTTTAGTTGGTTAAAATGTCCATCCACCATCCACTAAGTACATATTGGTTAAATTGCATCATAAAGCCTCCATATTTAAAAGATAACAACACTTAGATACTTATAAATCAGCACATAGCTTTTACTCCTTGCGCGGTTAAGTCCCTTCTCTTAATTCGGCATTAAAACGATCAAATCATCACACAAAATTTTCACATAGACTATGTCACATACTATTCACATAGAAAATTATATTAAATTAACATTTTGACTTTGGATTTATGGTCTCAAACCACTGTTCTGACTAGGGTCTAAACCGGGCTGTTACACGCTGTCTGGGACAGTGGCATCGATATCTGAGTGCATGAAAGACCACGTCTGGGACGTTGGCATTGTACTACTATTTCGAGCTTTCTGAGTATCCTAGTAAGTTCCTATTGGTTTAACGGGCAAGTCTGTGTTACAAATGGCTAAGTGAATTGTAAATCCATTTCAGGTACATTGATTTATACACTAAGTGTATAAATAAGGTAAGTGTTTATATGATTTTACTATGATTATGTATATATTGGAACAATATTATGATATGTAAAAGTATGCATGAAAGAGCTATGTATATATATGATTCTTGAATTGATGAATGTGGCAAATATGGCCAAGAATATGGACCAAAGCATATATGTGAGAAATTTGCTATGAATATGAATTGTGCCAATTTTTTTATATGCTTATATGCTTTACATATTGAGTTTATTTGTATATGACTTACTAAGCTTTTGGAAAGCTTACTCTGTGTGTGTTCTATCTGTTTTATAGATTGTCAAAGCTACTGAAGGCTCGGAGACTATCGAGGATTGTCATCACACTACTCAACTTATTTTGGTACATTTTGGAAATGTATATAGCTAGATATGGCATGTATAGGCTGGTTATTTGGATAATTATGAGATGTGAACTTAGCCATGAGATTTGGCTAGTTATGTATTAGTTATATGCTTTGGTGATTATGATATATGTGGTGTATGTTTTGGTATGGTTGGGTAGTATATGAAATGGTTGATATTTGATAAGTATATGGATGAAGTTATGAACATATATGTTTGACTAGGGAATGAACTCATGAATGGTAAGTATGGATGAATTTATGTTTGTGTTTATATGAGAATTAGTCTTGTAAGTTTGGTATGAATGGAATTGGTTTTGAATGTAGAGATTGGATGGTTATTTTGGCATGTTCATGGTTGTTAAATGTGCATAGATTGTTTTGATATTGGCTTGTAGGTTTGACCCTATTGTGGGTGACATAATGGCCTTGCAAATTGCCTATTTTACCACACGATTTTGACACACGGGCGTGCCTATTGACCGTGGGACTAAGTCAATAGCTGATTAAGAGTACACGGCCTTGACACACAGATGTTCCTGGTAGCCGTGTGGTTTAGTCAGGTTTAACCACGGCCAAAGTGCATGGGCGTGCTTGGTGGCCGTGGAGTCAGGTCAGAATCGACCATGGCCAAGGTACACGGGCGTGCTTGGTGGCCGTGGAGTTAAGTTAGTTTCGACCACGGGAGAGACACATGGGCGTGTCTAGCAGCCGTGGGAGGCACACGGCCTGCTCACACGGGCGTGTAACCCCTGAAACTTAAAAAAGTTTTAAATTTTTAAAAATTTTTGTATGTATTTTGGTTTAGCCCCGACCCTATTTCTAAGTATGTTTTAGGTCTCGATGACCTACAAAGGGGACATTATGTTTGTAATTGATGAGATACTTGATGAATTGTCTGATTAATTTTTTGATCTGTCAGGTAACGCTCTTAACCCTAATCCAGCGACAGACACAGGATAGGGGTGTTACAGTTATATAATCTTTTGGTTTATTTGGATTTTAGAAATTGATTTTTTATGGTTATGGCTAGTTTAAACACTCCTATACCTGTGGACAATAGGTTTAATGAATATGAAAGTTCTCTCAAATGTCAAAAGTATACCACTTCAAAGGTGTGGGATGAAATGACAGAGCTTAAATGTTAGAATATAGATGAATTGAAGGCACAATGTAATCACTGTAAGAGTATATTCTCTATTAATTCTTTTAGTGAAACCTTTCATTTAAGACGTCATCTAAATATTTTTTTTGAAAAATGTTAATAAGGACATCACTTAATACACCATAGCCACTCAACCATCTTTAGAAGGTGGTCCATCTATAAAAAAAACTACAACTTTGATCTAATGAGTGTCATCGAGTTGTTTCTACTTTTCTTGTGTATGACAAGCATACATTTAGAATAGTTAAAGAACCGGGATTTAGATACATGATGAGTTTTGCTAGTCCTAATTGTAAGATTACAAGTAGATATACAGCTGCTAGGGATGTCCTAATGTATTATGCAAAAGAGAGAGATCATGTTAAAGAAGAGTTGGCTAAAGCACCTAGTTTAATTTCTCTAAATTCTGATAATTGGAACTCAGAGCATACTAATGATGAATATATTTGCATTACTACTCATTGGGTTGACAAAGATTGGAAGCTACAAAAGAGAATAATAAGGTTTAGAGGTTTATTTCATCTGTATGAAGTTTTGAACATAGCGAATGAACTTGTTCTATGTTTATCTCAATGGGGCATAGAAAAAAAATTTAGCATCACTTTGTATAATGCTTCTTATAATGATGTTATGGTTTCTTGTCTTAAAAATTGTGTGTGATGGCGTTTTTTTCAAGTTAAATGTTGAGCACATATATTGAATCTTATAGTTAAAGCTAGTTTAAAACTTGTTGATGATGTTGTTGGTAAAATTTGAAATGGAATTAAGTACATAAAAAAGTCAAGAATTCATAGGAAAGGATTTTATGATGTGGTCGACAAAAGTTTTCATTTGAATGTGACCAAAAAATTACATCAAGATGTGTATGTGATATGAAATTATAATTATTTGATGCTTGGATCTTCTCTTACTATAAAGATGTGCTAGATTATTAGGGCCAGTGGGATAAAGATTATCATATATTTGCACTTTCTAATAAGGAGTGGAGAAATGTTGTTATACTTTGCAAATTTTTGAAAGCCTTTTATGACGTGACTTGTGTTTTTTCCGATTCTAATTACCCAACTACTAATCTTTATTTTAGAGAGGTTTGAAAAGTTCACAAGTTCCTGCTTGATACAATTAAAGGTCCTCATTCACTTTTAACTCTAATGGTTAAGTAAATGCAAGAGAAATTTAATAAATATTGGGCTGAGTATTCGTTGGTATTGTCATGTGCTACAATTTTAGATCCTCTGTACAAGTTAAATTATGTGCAATATTGTTTTACTACACTCTATGGTATTCATGCTTCAAATTTTTTGGAAACCATTCTTAGCAATCTTAGACTCTTGTTTGATGAGTATGTTAAGAAATCCAGATCCATGTATTCCTCTTTGGTCGGGAGTTCTACTATTCCAGATAATAATCATGTTGATTCTATTTTGCATCAATACAATGTTAATAGTGCTAATTTTGAGGGAGATTATGATGAGAGTGATTATTATAAACGGTACTTAAATGAATCTAGCTCTAAGAGTGAAAAGTCACAGTTAGACAATTATTTGGAAGAATCGAAGCCTGAGTTGAATAGTCAATTAGATGTTTTGGATTATTGGAGCAAAAGTTCAGTTCGATATAATGAGCTTTCATTATTGGCTCGTGATCTTTTGGCAATTCCAATATCAAATGTAGCTTCCGAGTCGGCTTTTAGCATGGGTAAGAAAGTTATCACACCTTTGAAGAGTTCACTAAAGCCAAAAGCGGTTCAAGCCGCTGTTTCTTTGATGATTAGATGCAAGCTAAGGGATTTTCAACGGGTAATTTTTATTCTCATTTTTTTGTTATAATTTTATAACACTTTATCAATTTGATTATCTAATCATTTATTCGTATTTCATGTTAGAAACCGGTTGCAAAAAAGATGATGACGACGAGGATGATATTTTTCCGATTGCTTTTTAGGTTACCTTCCTAATTGTTGATAATTTAATTTAGCTTATGATTTGTAGCCTGTTATAAAATTAAATATGATGATTGGTTGATTACATTTTGCAAGTTTTCGGTGCTGTTTTGATGTTGTTTTGCTGCTGTTGTTGGTGTTGTTTTGCTACTATTTTTTGTGCTATTTTTGTTGTTGTTAAGTGCTATTTGGTGTTGTTTTGACATTGTTTAGTGATGTTTTATTGTTGTTTCGCAACTGTTTATTATGTTGTTTCATTGTCATTTTTCATATTATTTGACTGTGGTTTTTAATATTTTTGGAAAATGTAAAACTTTTGTTTTGTTATTAATTTTCTTACTATTTTAGTTGTAATTTGTTACTATCTTAATATAACCACTTTTTATTGTATTTTCAATTTGTGTATTGTTTTAAGAATTGTTTTAATATCGGTTTAAATTTGTTTGTTATTTTAATATTTGTTTTATATTTTAAAGGGTATTTGATATGTTATATTTTAAAAATTGTTTATTTAATAAAATAATCTAAAAAAAGTAATATGGGATGGGCTGGGCTCGAGCTTAACTAATATATTTTAGGTCAGGCTTAGAAAATTTTTCAAGCTCATATTTCGGGCTGGGCTGGGTCTAGGCCTAGATAACAGCCTGAATTTTTTTAGGCCCAACCCAGCCCATGAGTAACTATAGTTAGAACTATTGAAAGATTATGATTTAATTATTGAGTATCATCCAGAAAAGGCAAATGTCTTAGCAGATGCTTTTAGTAGAAAGACTATAGCAGCATTATTATCTCCCCGAGTAAAAATAAGTATGTTTGGTAATGGATCCTTACTGGCAGAATTAGTTGTGAAGCCAACTATCTTTCACAAATATTAGAAAAACAAATGAAAGATGTTCAATGTGAATTGTATAAGCAACGGATGATATCTGGCAAAGCAGCAAATTTTAGTCTGGGTAAAAATGGTGACTTGAGATTCATGGGAAGGATGTTTGTACCAATTGGGAATGAATTGAGGAAAGAGTTTCTAAGAGAAGCTCATCAAGGAACTTTTCAAGTCCTTCTTGGGAGTATTAAAATGTATAGAAATCTGAATAGCTCTGTAACACCCCAAACTCGGCCCAAAAGTTAGGCCCAAATCTAGCATGTCACATTGAAGTGTTTTTCCAAAACAATGTTTTCATTGAAAACCCTCCTTAATATTTAAAAACTAAAGTCTAAGTTTGTGTCCGTTCAATTTCGAAGCGTGGTTTATTGAGAAGTTAATCTTTTTTAAAAAACATTATTAACTTCGTTAAAAATCTCTTTTAGTTGCGGAAGCTAATTTAAGGTAAAGAAGTTTAAAACGTATGTTTTTAAAAATAGTAATTGGGTTGAAAACTCGTCTACGTCTAACAGTTATAAAACGTAACAAAATCCAAAATTCAGAATTAAATCCAGAGAGGCCTTATTACAGAAATTAAAACCCAAAACGGAATTTAAAAGATATAATAAAGCCCAAAGCATAACAACCACAATCGTGTGGTCACCTCCGAGTCCTTCGCAGCACCGATCCTCCTAACGCTGGGGATTACCTACACAGTTAAAACGGGGTGAGTTTACGAAAACTCAGTGTGTAATCCCCTTATTAGAGTAACAGTCAGTATACAGAAACAGAAATCGAAACAATCTGTGCCAAAGCCTTTTAATAGAAATAGTACAGTCCAGTTCAGAGCATACGTGGGCCAAAATCCACTACAATATCATTTGGGTCACAACCCATAATAGAATCAATTGGGCCCAGCCCAAACCAATAACAGAACAAGTGGCCCTAAGCCCAGTACAATGACAAATCTCATAGACAGATATGCAACAATATGATGCATCCCACCCCGATCTAGCCAACACACCACCCGTACCAACAACCCTGCACTCCTGTCGGGATAAAATCGACCCACACAGCCAACACACCAAGTTTAGCACCGGTTATGCACTAAGTCAATGTAATGACTCAAGACCGTAGATAGAATGGTTAAAAGCCATAAATATCGCAACAATACTGCCAGTTAACAGAACGGCTAAAAGCCATTAACAGAATGGTTATAAACCATAATCAGGATGGCACAGAGCCATAATCAGGATGGCACAAAGCTATCGGTAACTGTAATAAGTTTGGCACATAGCCATCAGCGACAGTAATATAATCGGCACACAGCCACTGGTAATTATGATCGATACAGAGTTATTAATATATATGTTAGGTACATAGCCACGGGTAAGTAAGATTGGCACAAAGCCATGATCAAGATGGCACAAAGTCATATTTAGGTTGGCACAGAGCCATAATCAGATTATGCGGCTTTAAGCCGTCCGTCGGTCCACAGTCGTCTCATATGACATGTGCAACCTTAACAGATCAATGCTGGATCCACAGTTGTCTCATGCGACCCGTGAGACCCTATCAGAACTTCCTCCGTATCAATGTCCCAACCCCATGCAATATGTCACGTATGTCATGCTTAATCATTATACGTGTATACAAAATGGCCATGCTTAGTAATAGTTATTTAAACATATATCAAAAGCACATCAGTCACACGACCACAATCAAGTCAGTTAAAATACAATCATAGATCACAGTCAAATCAGTCAAATTCATAGTCTAAGTCAGCCATTTACCCACAAGGGCAAAATGGTCATTTTACCTTATAAGGGTATTTCAGTAATCCTAACCTTTAGGGGTATTTCAGTAATTTTACAAATTGAGGGTATTTCGATAATTTTACAAATCGGGGGTATTTTGATAATTTCACAAATCGAGGGTATTTCAATAATTTTACAAATCGGGGGTATTTTAGTAATTTCACAAATAGGGGATATTTCGATAATTTTACAAATCGGTATTTCGGCAATTTCACAAATCGAGGTATTTTGGTAATTTCACAAATTGAGGCTTAACGACCCAACAGAAGGTCCACCGTCGCCTCGAGCGACTTAAGTAACCTAAACAGTCACAGCGGTATAAATGGGCCTAAGGCCCATTACTTGGCCTAAGTGGGCCCACATACTCGTGTGGCCTATTCAGCCTAGAAACAGCCACAGTTATGCAACACAGTCCAAACAACACTTACCATATCACATACATTTTATCCCTGTGGGCCCACACAGCCCATTTCGGCCCAACAAGGCCCAGAACAGCCCAAGACCACTAGAGCGCTCGCGGTGGCCTCTAAAGACTAACGTCCATGTTCGTAGGCTCGATTCACCACACGCACGATCATACACTCGTGTGGAAATCGTTGTCGTACTTTTGACTTTTCGACATTCCGGCATTCCGGCATTTACCGATCTATGGTTTGGGTGGTATGTGTACACACCTGCTACAAAGCACATTACGAATCCCTAACACTGCACCTCAATCGAACTAGCTTTGCTAAGTCCTCCCCAACTGTCAGTGACTATTAAACCCCTTGTCGAATTTTTGGTCAAGAACCAAAAGTAGTATGTCGATTGCTTCAAGTCACTTGCCCCTCTATCAAACCTTGAGCAACCTCTCGATCTCGACAAACAGAGAAGAAGAAATTGCAACTTTATGAAAGAAGAAAGAAATGAGAACAGATTCAGCAATAGTTGATAGCGGGAGAGAGTAGAGGTATTCAGAAACTACACACCTTATGACCAGAAGAAACAAGAGTTGGGGAAACGGTAGTTCGACTCAGAAGAGGATAGTATTGAGAAAATAGAAAATTTGACTATGAAGGATTAATGGGGAAAGTAGAAGAGAGAAACAAAAAGGAGTAACAGTTTAGAAGAGAAAAGAGGAACATTATTCGGCAAGAAGAAAAGAGGGAGGAGAGTGAAATCGACCAAAGATAAATGAAGCATCCCAATGCGTGAATGCCCGAATGGTCACAAAATATGCGGCTACCACTTGCCAAAAGAAGAAAAGAAACCCCTTCCAAGCACTTACAATTGCCGAAAAATGCACAAAAGGACTCCCTAGATCACCCATTTTCAGCTACAACTTCTCCCATTTCCAAATTCCTTAAAAATCTCCACCAATCCCTCCACCGAATTCAAATTCAATTCAAATTCTTATGACAAATTCAACTACAGAGTTCCAGTCCAGTTCCAACACCTCTCCAGCCTAAGCAGCAAAATAAACATGCAATTGTGCATACCATGCCTCAAACCTCAGACTCCTTGCCACACATGTAGCGCCACTTTGCCACTAGATCACCCACTCTCTTTGTGTCACATTTTACTTTCAATAACTTAAAAGGTCTAAAGACCAAAGTACAGGTTCCTTTAAAAGAAAAACCAAAACAAATTGCAAGAACCAAGACTTGAACCCAGGCTCCCTTGCAACCTTAATGACGCCACAACCACTAGACCATATGCTTCCTTGTGTCATTTTTTTAACACAATAATTTAAAAGGCCTACATCCAAGCATCCAGGGTTTTATCCACTTAAAACCAAAATTTTTGCTAAAGCCCAGGTTTGAACCCAGGACTTCTCCAACACTTTTTAGGACCCTTAACCAATGATGAAGACATTCAATTGTGTTATTCACTTGCACAGCTAAATTCCAATCCCTCTGATAAGAGAAGCCCATTTCTTCTAGGCCCAAAATTTGGGGTGATACAAGCTCATATTGATGGCCTGGTATGAAGAGAGAAATTGCAAAGTATGGCTCAACTTGTTTAACTTTTCAAAAAGTTAAGGTAGAGCATCAAGTTCCCTTAGATAAGTTGTATCCTTTGGAATTACTAGAATAGAAGTGGGATAGAATTACTGTAACACCCAGGTTTGGCGGGTTTTAAGTTTGGCAAGTAAACCAAAAGTAATCTGAGTGGCGTAATGCTATCCACCCAATTGATACTTTTGGCATATATATCAGGTGCAAGTAAACATTAGATTATTGAAAGAATTGTTCTCAACATGTGTTGGGTCATTAAGAAGAGGAGATTGGTAAGAGTATTGAGGATTTTGCGTATATTAGATTGTCGCCAAAGGTATTGTGTGCCAAGTTTGTTTAGTTACGGTGCTAATTACATTCTAATAGGATGGTTAAGATTGAAAAGAAGGGATGAACCATATATATATAATGGTTGGATTCTCATATACATTTCTCTATAGTTGTAAACCATTTATAAGGCAGGTTGGAAAGATTGTGAGACGTGTCAAGTTCCACTATGAGAATATGGGTTATATATACACATATTGATTTGGGTTCAAGGAGAAGAGGGTTTTTCTTCTTCTTTCTATTCAAAATGTCATGGTTGATTTTCTTAGAGCTGAGCATAGATCTCTCTTGTTAAGCTGAAACTAAGGATCTAAGTTCATGAAGAGGGTTGTTTCATATCCTAGGTAAGTATTATATCTTGCATGTTGACTTCTGAAAGAGTAAGTCTGTTTTATGTGTGAACAGTAAGATGAAGAAGTAAGGTTTTGTATAGAGGTTATTTAAGATTTAGATGATTGTAAAACTTACTCGAATGAGTTTTATAGTGATATTATGTTTTCTAAGTAGTGGTTGTTGCAGTTTCTTGTTGGATGTTGAATGTGAAATTCAAGCTGCTAACCGTGGTTATTAGGTAAGTCTCTATGCTGACACTTGCATGTATACTGTTCATACAAAGAGATTTGATATCTATGAATGCATGATTGTTTGCTGAGAATGGTATGTATATCTTATATGAAAATTGATAGGTTCAAGTATATGATGAATGGTGTATAAATAATGTGATGTTAAAGTATAGTTATGTACGTATGCTTGGAATATATATAGCAAGTGCCTGAAAGGTTTACAAAATGAGTCTAAAACGTGAGTGTATGAAGAGTCTGTAAATAGGTATGTGTTTATTCACCACGGAGTTGTTAAAAGAAGTTCGTCATGACTTTAAACATGAACTTTGAAATGGAAAGTCCATGCCCATGACTCTCTTTGAAAAGAACTAAAGGATGGTTATTACCTAATGAGGTTCCTTGTGTGTCCCAGGAGGATGATGTGCAAACCTCATGTAATGTGAGTTTAGGAAAATCCATATTGTAAACAAGCCATAAAAGAAAAGCCTTTGAGGTAAATTATGAAAGAAAATCCTTTGTGGCGAATTATTGAAGGATCTTCTTAGTGGTGTGCTCTATCTGATGAATGGTATGATGTATTCTGCTAAGTTTATGTGGCGTGAACTGTCAAGAATATCTAGTAAGCCATGAATCTTGATGGTAAAATATGAGTAAGTTCTAATAGTTCTATAACAAGTATAATTACGACAAGGTATTGAAATACTTTAGAATAAGGGTTGAATAAAGTCTTAAGGGCTCTCCATGAAAAAGAGATGTTTATCTGTATAACAACGGTTTCTGTTATGATGATCCGTAAGGATGAAAATTAAGGGGTATTGTATCTTCTTAAAAATTTATTCTGAATCTGGGTTAATGCTAAATTAAGCTATAAGATTCTGATATAGCATGATATAGAGTCCATCTGGATATTATTTGTAGTGAATTATCAATATGGGTTTGTGAACAGAATTGAATCAGGGTATGTCTAAGTGAGAATCAATAGTATTAAGAACTATATAAGTAACCGCCATGTGTATGTATCCACCCAAGACAATGTTAGTAAGAGATTGTTTGAAGGACAAGCACAAGTTAAGTTATGGATTGTTGAAAGTGGTCTCCAAAGGTACGTTCTGTTGCGAAAGTATTATGGGGAAAGAGAATTATGTAATATTAAGAAGGGTCCTCCAGTTAATTAAGTATGAAAGATTAAGTATAACAGGGGTATGATAATTGGCGTATACAAGAGTGATAAGATCATATGGTATCAGCCATAGTAAATGATGCAGAGTAGAAGTTAACTCATGGAAAGTCCTATAATATTACGAAGACTCTATCAAGGTATGGTTAATGATCTCACTAAGTACTTTTGTACTTACAAGACTATTTTTTCTTTTTCAAGATTGTTGAGAAGAGGCTTCGCTTGGAGGGACAACACTAAGAATACGCCAAGTTGGTGTCGAATTAAGCTATTATGCATACAGAGGATTTATGGCACAGTCTTGAAATTTTCCTTTTGAGTCTGTCTTGTATAAACTTCTAGCTTGTAAAGATCTTTACAGATGTGTTGTAATAAGTTGTTCAATATATAATTCATTTTAATTTTTAAATGTTAAGCTTTTCTCTTGGACTTCAAATGACAGATTTTAACTAAATGAGGAATTGTAAATTGTTTTGTTAAATGTTTTTCATCGTCTAGTAACACCTATATTCGGACTCAGTGAATCAGGTTAGGTTGAGGGTGTTCAATTACCATGGATTTTGTATCTGGTTACCCCTCAGTCCTTCAAGGAAAAATTTTGTATGGGTGATAGTAGATAGGTTTACTGAGTCAGCTTATTTTCTACCTGTGAATACTGCTTATTCTTTAAAGAAGTCAGCTAAGCTTTATATTGTTGAGATAGTACACCTTCATGGAATTTTATCTTCCATAATTTCATATAGAGATCCAAGGTTTAAGTCAAGATTCTATAATCATTTACAGAGATATTTGGGAACTAAACTGCAATTTAGGACTACATTTCATCCTCAAACTGATGGCCAGTCTGAAAGAGTTATTCAAGTCTTGGAGGATATGTTGAGAAGTTGTGTAATTGATTTTGGAATGAACTGAGAAAGATATGTTCCTTTTGTGTTGAGTTTGCTTACAATAACAATTTTCATGCTAGTTTGAAAATGTCTCCCTTTAAAGCTTTATATGGAAGAAGGTGTAAAACACCTACATGTTGGATGGAGCTCAATGAAAGAAAGTTAGTGGCACTATAGAAAAATAGGTTTTTAGCGGCGTTTTTTTGGCCCTATAAAGCACTGCTAAAACAATTTGTGGCGTTTTTATAAGTGCCGCAAAAAACGCAGCTATAGTTAACGCCGCTAAATTTTCTTGCATTTATGTGAGAAAATGCCGCTATAGAACATGACCTTTAAAAAAATTAATTAAATAATATTTATTTCTATGATAAATATTATATTTTGTTTTATTAAATTTGAACTTTAAACTATATACTTTTAAGGATAAATAAAAAATATTATTTAAATTAAATTTTCTATGAAAATTTTAACTTTAAAAATAAATATAAAAATTAATAAATTTAAATTTAGAATTTAAATATTATGTTTTTAATTCAAGTCCAACTTTATGCACACCTTACAAACATGGGCTCTAAACAGGGAGAAAGATTACATCTAGGGCAACAAAAATCAAAACAGTACAAAGGTAACATCTTCAATAATTTTATCAATATCGATACGGTACAATAACCCTGCTCACAAGTTACAATCATTGTTATGCCCAACTCATAATATTTATATACCAACAATGAAGGATCCAACCTCATAATCAATGAACCTAATCTGGTTAGGAGCTACAATTTCCTCTATATCTTCAAATTCCAAAATACAGTCTATTATCTAAAATTTCAAAATCCCTGAGGTTAAAGAGTGCAAACCAGGCATCGTACAAGGCCCATGCAAAAGTATGTGTGAAAAATATAACGTCGATAATGACAATATATAGCAAAGAAAAAAAAGAAAAAAAATAAAGAACACACATATTTTACGTGGAAACCCTTTCGGGAAAAAACCACGGGTAGAGGAGAAGAAAATTCACTATGTCGAATTCGAATCAATTACAAGAGGAATAGAGTATGTCTATTTATAGGCTTGTAAAGTCATATTCTAATAGGAGTGTAGTAAGATTGAAACTCCTTATTCTAATAAATATCAAATAGATGGAGTTTAATAAGGTTTAAAAAACCTTATTTAAAATAAAATAAAAGAAGTGTAGTTCTATACGAATTCTTCTTTTATTTTATTTTACCATTGTATTTTATTTAAATAAGGATTCGGGTCACTTAATTCTAACAATCTCTACCTTGACACGAATTCTCAATGAACAAGTTCTTCATCGCGAACTCTCAACGAACAAGTTCTTCACCTCTTCCATAAAACCCCTTAAGGGTTTAACTTCAATAATGAACACCAACCAAGTCTAAGCAATGCTAAAACTTGGTTATAGGAAGTGACTTAGTCATCATATCTGCAGGATTTTCATGAGTTTTTTCTCACAACAATATCACCACGAGCAATAATATCACGAACAAAACGATACCGAACATCAATGTGTTTTGTTCTCTCATGAAACATTTGATCTTTTGTAAGGAAGATGGCACTCTGACTGTCACAAAATACTGTGTTGATTTAAGGTCTTCATTGAGCTCACTAAAGAGTCTCTTCAACCAAATAGCTTCTTTACAAGCCTCAGTAATCGCCATGTACTCAGCTTTAGTGGTAGACAAAGCGATTGTAGTTTGCAAAGTAGCTTTCCAACTGATTGCACAACCTCTGTTTGTAAAGACATAACCAGTGAGAGAACTTCTATCAAGGTCTCCAACAAAATTAGCATCAACATACCAAATGACTCCATCTCTAGTTCTTCCAAACTGTAAGCAAACATCAGTAGTACCTCGTAAGTATCTTAAAATCCACTAAACTGCTTTCCAATGTTCTTTACCGGGATTCATCGTGTATCTACTAACTGTACTGACTGCATATGATAAATCTGGACGTGAACAAACCATAGCATACATGAGAGATCCCACTGCACTAGAGTATGAAACATGTGACATGTACTCAATCTCATCATCTGATTATGGAGACAAAGCTGATGAAAGTCTGAAATGGGCTGCTAAAGGAGTACTAATAGGCTTAGCACTCTGCATATTGAACATGTAAAGAACTTTCTCAATGTACCCCTTCTGAATTAGGTACAATTTACTTGCTTTTCTATCTCTGAGAATCTCCATACCAAGTATCTTCTTTGCTGGTCCTAAATCTTTCATATCAAATTCTTCACTTAGTTGGGCTTTGACATTTCTTATCTCTCATTTATCTTTTGTTGCTATCAACATGTCATCAACATAAAGAAGTAGATACACAAAAGAACCATCATTGTTTTTCTTAAAGTAAACACACCTGTCAAAACTACTTCTTTTAAAATTATGAGAAGTCATAAAAGAATCATACCTCTTGTACAACTGTCTTGGTGACTGTTTCAAACTGTAAAGGGACTTTTTCAGCAAGCAAACATAGTCCTCCTTTTCTGAGACTGTAAAACCCTCTGGTTGTTGGATGTAAATATCTTCCTCAAGTTCTCTATGTAAAAATACAGTTTTTACATCTAACTGCTCAAGCTCCAAATCATGTATGGTCACAATACCAAGCAAAGCTCGAATGAACTATGCTTCACAACTGGGGAGAACACATCTGTGAAGTCCACTCCTGGAATTTGACTGTAACCCTTTGCAACAAGCCTCGCTTTATATCTGGGTTCTTCAACTCTTGGAGTCCTTTTTTTTCTTTTTAAACACCCATTTACAGCGAACAACCTTTTTACCTTTAGGAAGTTTCACAAGATCCCATGTTCTGTTTTTATGAAGCGATTCCATCTCCTCTTGCATAGCAAACATCCACTTTTCTGAGTCTTTACAGCTAACCGCCTCAGATGAATTAGACGGCTTTTGGTTTGTATCTATATCTTTGGCCACATTTAAAGCATAAGCAACTAGATCAGCCTCGGCATACTTCTTTGGAGGTTTAATTTCTCTTCTAGTTTTGTTTTTGGCGATAGAGTATTGTGGTGAAGAAGCAACTCTATTCTCAATTTTTATACTTGGTTGAGGAGTTGACTCTGTATTAATCTGATGCTCCACCTGCTTTTGATTTTCTTTATTGGAAGAGTCTTTAAGAGATAAGATAGGTAGCATAGCAGTTTCATCAAAAACAACATCTCTGCTAATCACAACTTTTCTATTTTGAGGACACCATAACTTATACCCTTTTACACCAGCTTTATAACTAAGAAAAACACATTTAATGGATCTCGGTTCCAATTTTCCATTATCAACATGAGCATACACAGGACACCTAAAGATCTTTAAATCAGAATAATTAGCAGGATCACCAAACCATACCTCTTGTGGAGTCTTTTTCTTAATGGAAATGGATGGAGATTGGTTGATCAAAAAACATGCAGTAGAGGCTACTTCGGCTCAAAACAACTTTGGTAAGTTGGCATTTGATAACATACATCGAACCTTCTCCATGATCGTTCTGTTCATTCATTCTACAACGCCTCTTTGCTGGGAGTATGACGAACTACCAAGTGTCTCACGATCCCTTCTAACTTGCACAGTTTATTAAACTCATCAAAACAAAACTCTAAGCCATTGTCTGTATGGAGGCATTTTATTTGTTTTCCCGTTTGTTTTTCAATCATAGTTTTCCAAGACTTAAATGTAGAAAACACATCGCTTTTCTGCTTCAAGAAGAATGCCCAAATATAATTAGCTCCACCTCTCGAAGGCACTCTTGATGGCCCCCACAGATCAGAATGAATATACTCTAATGTTCCCTTCGTGTTATGGATTCCTCCGTGAATCGAACTCTCTTTGCTTCCCAAAATGCAAGGCTTATAGAACTTGGTTTGCAAATTCCTTGCCCATCAAGAAGTCCTCTTTGCTCAATTCTGCCATGCCATTCTCACTCATATGCCCTAGACGCATATGCCAAAGTTTAGTAATATCATCATCTGACAAGGAAGAGGAAGCGACAGCTGCATCACCAATAACAGTAGAACTCTACGAAACATATAACTTGGCAGTCTTGCTCTGCCCTTTCATCACAACGAGGGAACCTTTGGAAATCTTCAAAATCCCACTTTCAGCTGTGTATTTGTACCCTCTTGAATCAAAAGTACTCAACGAAATTAAATTTCTCTTCAATTCTGGAACATGTCGCATGTCACTAAGTGTTCTGACAACTCCATCAAACATCTTAACCTTAATTGTTCCAGCACCTACGATTTTACACGAAGCATTATTTTCATCAAAGCAACACCTTCAGACACTGTTTCGTAATTTGTAAACCAATCCCGATTGGGAATCATGTGGAAGGTGCAACCCGAATCAAGTATCCACTCCTCGCTCACTTTAGAATTGTTGGCAGAAGCGACTAGAAGTTCACTATCACTGTAGTCTTCTACAACATCAACTTCATCAGAATTTTCTGGTTGTTTTTCCTTTTGATTTGCAGCCTCCCTTTTAATCTTGTTCTGTAGCTTATAGCACTCAGTTTTAATGTGCCCTTTCTTCTTGCAAAAGTTACAAGTTTTATCTCTATTTAAAGACTTCAATCTACCCTTAGATTTATTACGAGGATTCCGTTCCTGTGTCCTTCCACGATCATCATCAGCATTCCGATCTTGTCTCCCACGAACAATAAGACCCTCTCCCTGAGAGTCGGGTTTAACCATAAAATGCTTCATCTTATCATACGAGGTCAAAAAATCATAAACCTCATCAACTGTGAGAGATCGCGGCTATATAAAATCGTGTCTCTGAAGGTTGAATAAGATGGGGGCAACGAACAAAGTAGAATCAACCTTAGATCTTCCTTATCATACTGAACCTCCATAGCCTCTAAGTTTGAAAGAATTTCTTTAAACACTATTAGGTGTTCGTGCATAGACGCACCTTCCTCCAAACGATGAGCATAAAGACGTTGCTTCATATGCAACTTGCTAGTTAGAGTTTTCGACATACATATTTGTTCTAGCCTCTTCCATAATGCCGCGACAGTCTTCTCCTTCATCATATCTTGCAAAATTTCGTTAGAAAAATGCAGATGTCACTGTGTTAACGCCTTTCGATCCTTGCACTTTTTCTCTTCCTCCGTCAATGTCGAAGGCATCTTATCTACCCCTAGCAGGGCTTCCTCTAAATCCATCTGTGCAAGAACTTTCTGCATCTTTATTTGCCACAATGCAAATCTGGTGTTGCAATCCAACAGCGGAATTTCATACTTTTAAAGATGCCATTACCATGATTGAGATGAAAAAACCCATAAGCTCGGATACCAATTTGTGAAAAATATAACGTCGGTAATGACAATATATCACAAAGAAAAAAAAGAAATAAAATAAAGAACACACAGATTTTACGTGGAAACTCTTTCGGGAAAAAAACCACGGGCAGAGGAGAAGAAAATTCACTATGTCATATTCGAATCAATTACAAGAGGAATAGACTATGTCTATTTATAGGCTTGTAAAGCTATATTCTAATAGGAGTGTAGTAAGATTGAAACTCCTTATTCTAATCAATATCAAATAGATGAAGTTTAATAAGGTTTAAATACCCTTATTTAAAATAAAATAAAAGAATTGTGGTTCTATAGGGATTCTTCTTTTATTTTATTTTACCATTGTATTTTATTTAAATAAGGATTCGGGTCACTTAATTCTAACAGTATGTCATGCAAAAGAACATCACATCAAAAATTGGATAGTAATAATATAAATTTTCTTAAAACAAATTCCATATGGATAAACTACATAGAATGTCCCTTCAACTAACTAGTGGTTACCTATATCACTGCCACATCACCAGATAATTTAGCAATCCTTTCGTTAAGTTTTTCCTTCTCATAATCCTGTTCTGAAGCCTGCATTAAAATAATAATAAGTTAGGCATTGTAAGCTTGCAAGAAAGCCTGGTAACCACAATTAGCGCAAACTTGAAAGACAACCTCAATGAGATTTTTAATCTGTACAACTCGTTTATTCATTGTTCAATGTCTTCAGCAATTATCAAAATTGGGTATCCACTCCTAATGGCATCTTCCAGGATGTTGATAAGATCTCTTGCATTAGTAATTTTTTTATCAACCAACAGCAACTACAATCCGAATGCATATGCAATTGCCAACATGATTTTGTACCTTCACAAACATTGCATATCGAGTACCGAGCATCTACAACTCTAGTATAGTTAACAAAGTCAACATTATAATTAATATTGAAATATTAGATAAATTTTTTTTCTCATTTTATCACTACAACTTACAGCCTACTACTTGCCTTACTTGACTCTGCATTGCTTCTTGCAATTGGTCCCAGACCAAACACATTTAGCTATGCTGAGTTGAAAGCTGCAACAGAAGATTTCAGTCCTTCAAACAAGTTAGGAGAAGGGGGTTATGGAGCTGTTTACAAGGTATGCTATGTTTTACATTTTTGTTGCTGAAGTAGCCACCATATCAGCAGTGCAACATCATTTCCAATACTGAATATGCTCTATCTATTCATTATTTCAATTTCCTAATAATAAAAAAGAAATTAAGTTAAACATTTTATTTAATAATGAAAAATGAAAGCAACATTTTATTGCTTGATCATGATGTTTGAATAATATAAAATAATATACACATATATTTAAAAAAACTATGTATTTGTTTTCTTAAATGGTGAATGTTTTGAATTAAGGAACATTATTAAATTACAAATAAAATTTGCATGTGGTGACTATAACCTATTATCTAAATCATATAAAATTCATGTTAATTAATTTATTGAATAACTAAAAAAAAAGAAAAAAAGAAATAATTCCATCCATATATATATATACACTATTTGTTGGTTGACGTTATTGAATAACTAAAGGCCATGAATTATAATAATCTTCTTTATGGATCTGAATATTAAACTTGAAAGAAATAATATTTAGCAAACGTGATATTTAATAAAACATTAAGAATATGTCCCCAAAAAACAAATTTGTTGTTTTCTTCAAATTTATTGGTAAAATTTAATGTGGGTTGAATTATAGCCCATAATGGTAGGGAATAGAAGTGCCAATTTTTTATTTCAATTTGAATGCAAGCAAACTATAGTTTCATCACAATTTAAGCATATTATTAAGCAATCTAACAATGGAAACCCAAAGAGGAAGAAAAGAAAAATACTAACCGGCTCCTTTTGCTACAGCGCTTTGAACATAGGTAATTGGGACGTAAGCCCCGTTTGTTATGAACAACAGCAGTCCCAAAAAGTAGCCATAGCCATAGGCAGGATCTTGTAGTATCCAACATCTGTGCACCTTAAACGTTTAATGAAATGGCAGAATTGAATTACGCAACTAATTATAAAGCAATGAACATGAAATAGAGCACATCAATATTATAATTGATGAAATAGGAAAACAACCCCAAAACTTGCTGCCCAATCCGAAATCTACCCAAATCCATTTCAAAATCATTTCGAATGATGGAAAGATAATTTTGATTACTTGAAAACGTCATTATCAATCTAACAACACCATTAAACTCGAAAAAGTATAAGGGAAAGAAGAGGAACTTGATTTTTTCTTTCGAAATAAGTATCGATTGATAGATGGAAGAAAGAATCAAAACAAGTATAAGGGAAAAAACTTACCGACTGGTTGCAACAGAGAAGTGTGATGGTGACGCAGCAGATGGTCGGGTCGAGGCGATGTAGCAAATGGTCGGGTCGACGGCGAGGAAGCAGATGGTCGGGTCCAGAGATGCAGAGAAGGGTTGGGATTTTGATTTCGGGAAAATTTAGGGTTTGGGGAAAGTTTTTAGGGAAAAAATTAAGGTTTATCGGGTATATGGGTTGGGTAAAAATGAGGAGAGCAAAACGTCGTTTTTCTTAAAAGAAAATAACCTTTTGTGGCGTTTTTCCCCTAGCGCGCTAAAGCCTGACCTATTGCGGCATTTTACCAAAAACGTCACTAAAAAAGCCAATAAAACAATGTCATTTTGATTAAAAGAAAATAACAGTTTGCGACTTTTTTCCCCTAGCGCCGCTAAAGCCCGACCTATTGCAGCGTTTTACCAAAAATGCCACTAAAAAAGCCAATAAAACGATGTCGTTTTGTTTAAAACAAAATAACATTTTGCGACATTTTTTCCGTAGCGCCGCTAAAGCCCGACCTATTGCGGTGTTTTATAGAAAACGCCACTAAAAAAGCCTATAAAACGACGCCATTTTGATTAAAACAAAATGATTACCTTTTGCGGTGTTTATGAAAAAAAATACCTCTAATGCCTTTGATACTACTAAATATTTAAATATTTAAATATTTGAAATTATTTCTTAAATTCCTTTAAATTAAATTTTTTTGTTCCAAACAATATATTTAATTTGTAAAATTTTATAATCGTGTACGAAAATAATTTTAAATAATACGAAAACTCGAGTTGGATATGTCTTCCTGATGAAGAATACATAGTTTTTTTGTATTAAAGAAGACAGAGCTTATGATGTTACGATAGAATCGAACAAATCAGAAGAATCAAATCAATCCGAAAGAAGTTCATGGTTGGTTAATAGAAAGGTTAATTATATTCCTTTGATTCTTTATTTTATTGAAGTATTCGTGTTTGAAACTTGTTTCTAAGACGAGCACGGACATATGGCATTCTAAGAACCCTACAAATAAGGGTAAAAAAAACTTGATTAAAAATAGTTCAATTCCGGTTGACATCGGTTAACTGATTCATTGACCAAACCGATCTTTAGTAGCATTGGCCTCTCCTTCACTCCCGTCTTCATTTGACCTTCCCTAAACCTTAAACCCTAAACCCTAAACCTAAAATCATAAATCACAAACATGAAACCCTAAACCCTAAACCAAAAGTTTAAATCCAAAACCCTAAATCAAAAACCCTAAACACTAAATCCTAAACCTTAAACCCTAAATTAATTAGATAAAATTTTAATATTATATATTCTTTCAATATTTTAGGAAATTTAAATAACATTTTCAATTTACTAATTAATTTTGTGTCTCTAGAGATGCATGGGTTAGCAATTTTTTAATTTTAATATATATAAAGTTTATCTATTATCTCTTAAATAATTTAAGCTATAATTATAATTTTAATATATTCAAATTAATATTATCTCTTTACAATTATATAATAAATTATTTAATATATAAATTAAAAACAATCAGTCATATACCTAAAAATTTTAAAATTATTTTAAATAATAGTTTTTAATTTTTAACATATATTTTCTATGTTTTTACTTTCAAATTTTTTCTACATGTCATTAATTTTTCAAGATTTTAAATATTCAATTAAAAATAAATTTTATTTTAATTAATATAAATAAACTAGTTAAATAATAAATAGATAGGGAGCAAAAAGGCGTCGTTTTGTTTAAAATAAAATGTTTTTTTGCGGATGCTTGACGCCGCTACTGCTTGACCTTTTACGGCATTTTTTCCATAAACACCGCTATAGCTCTAACCTTTTGCGGCGTTTTCTTGTTAGCACCACTAATGTATACCTTTTGCTGTGTTTTTGGTCAAACGCCACTAAAAACACCGCTAAAAACCTGTTTTGCTGTAGTATGGGTCATGAGTTGGTGCGTGAAACAGAAGAAAAATTCTTTGTTATTCATAGTGATTTAAAAACTGCTTAAGATCATTAGAAAGCATATGTAGACCTGAAGGGAAAAGGAATTTCTTTTGATGTTGGTGATAATGTATTTTTGAAAGTCTCTCATTGGAAGAAGATCATCAGGTTTGGTCAAAAAGGAAAATTGAGTCCGAGATTTGTAGGGCCTTATGAAGTTCTAGAGAAAGTGGGACCTATAACTTACAGATTGGATTTGCCTCCTGAGTTGTCAAAGATTCACAATGTGTTTCATGTATCTATGCTGAGAAGATATAGGTCAAATCCAGATCATTTTGTATAGATTGAAGAATTAGAGGTTGAACTGAACTTGTCTTATGAAGAAAAGTCTATTCGTATATTAGCAAGAGAGATAAAGAAGCTAAGAAATAGGAGAATTCCCTTTAGCAAAAATTTTATGGAGAAATCATAATGTAAAAGAGAAAGCCAAATGAAAGAGCAATATCCTCAATTATTTTTTAAGTATGAATTCTAAGTGGGGGAGAGTTGTAACAGCCCGCCCAAAAAGGTCTCGGTGTCTTATTATTATTTAGAGTATTTTGGTGAATTAAGTGTAAAGATAAGTAATTAAATTGTTTTTTTAGGTTAAGTATAGAATTCTTTGTATGTGTCATTTTGTGAACTCTTAGATTGGTGAAGATGTGTGGTTTGGCAGACTCTTCCGTTAAATGTATGCCACCGAAATGCTTTGGCGAACTCGCTTGATTTATTGTTGAATGGATATGTTTATTATTAAATAAGTAAATTTAGTTAGTTAATTTGAGACTGATAAACCGTAATATGAACATATTTTAATCCCACATTTAGTATACTTTTGGATGATTTATCCCTTTAATTATGGAAATAGGTTCTCCTAATCCCTTGTTTTCATGTTTTATACTTAAGAAAGCACCAGAGGATGAAAAGAACAAGAAACGGGCCGAAAATAGAGAAAATGGGCCTAACACGAATTGCACACAGCCTGGACCCAGAATCACACGGCCGTGCCTTATTAACAGACTCAAACACGGCCTGGCTTCAAATTACACGGGCGTGTGCCATGGGCGTGTCCTTGCCGCAGCAAAGAAGAGTTCTATTCGGAATAGGGTACTTAGAGGCAAAGAAAGGCATTCCAAAAGCCTATATAAATACCCTAGAGGCCAACCTTCAAGGAGGCGTTCAGCTAGGCCAAGGAGCCAAGCCAGAGGGGCCGAATTGTGGGATTAACTCGAAGAAAGCCAGTTGATTCATCTCAAGAAGCCAGAATCATACTCAAGACAGAAGATCTCTCCTTCAATTCCTTCAGGGGGTTTTAGGGTTTTCTTATGTTTTGTTTTATATTTTCTTCTAAGATGTTTTCTTTTATAATTATGAACTAAACCTCTCAAATACATGATGGGGATGAAACCCAAGACGAATCTTGTTATTGTTTTCTGAGCTGTATGATAAATACTTGATTTGTTCTTAATTATGTGTTCTTAATTCTTGCTTTAATATTTCAGGATATTGATTCAAGTATTGATGTGTTTAGACGTTAGTAGCCTCGAAAGAGGTATTACTATAAATTAGGGAATCCTACAGATCAAGTCAAGTGAATAAATTGTCTGGTTCAGAGTTAGATAACAAGTGAAGTCTTGGCGGATTCTTCTTCGGGTATTGTCTTAATCAATTGGTTTTTCCCTCAAGTATTTCCCCAATTCAATCTCCTTGTCTTCGCATCTTTAGCTTAGTAATTAGTTAATTTTAGATTAGATAACAACTCTCTTAATTCTTAGGCTAAATAATAAAAAAAGTAGTTAGCAATAGAACTTTTTGTTCTTTTGGGTTCGACAATCCGGTCTTTCCACTAAACTATACTATTGTTCGATAGGTGCGCTTGCCTCCATCGTTGTCTTAGTTTTTAGGTTCGATCATTCTTTTTATAAAATTTTAAGACTCTGACACACGATTAATTTTTTGGCGCCGTTGCTGGGGAACTGAAATATTAAGAAAGCTCAATTTTTATTACTTTAGCCATATTTTATTTTATTTTATTTTATTTTTTACCTTTCTAATTTTCTTTTTCTTTTTTCTTTTCCTGGTAGGTACCTCTAGTTTATGACTAGAAGGAACCCGACAAGACCCTTGATTTACGATAGTGATATTGAAGGTACGATTCACAGAAATTGTAGAGAAATAAAGCGAAGCTTAAAATACATAGAAGAAGAGCAAGGAGACGAAACCAATACTACCGAAGATATGGCTGAGAATAATGCGCTACCTCCAGAGGTGGCCGAAAATCATGCTCCTCGAACTATATATTATTATGTTAAACCTAATTTAACAGGAACTGATTCAAGTATTGTTAGACTTGCTATAGCTGCTAATAATGTTAAACTGAAACCTAACACTATACAAATGATACAACAATTCGTTCAGTTTGATGGTTTGCAGGATGAAGATCCAAATAATCACTTGGAAAATTTCCTAGAATTTTGCGATACTTTCAAAATTAATGACGTTTCTGATGATGCCATTCGTCTTTGGTTATTTCCCTTCTCTTTGAGGAATAAAGCTAAACAGTGGCTGAATTCTCTTCTACGAGGATCAATCACTACATGGGAACAAATGACTGAAAATTTTTTATTAAAATATTTTTCGCCGGCCGAAATGGCCAAATTAAGAAATGATATCTCTACTAGAGGAGATGTCACTGAACAACTATCAGTCGCAAGTTACAAGGACAAGGCCAACAAAAACAGCTGGAGTTTTCAACCTCGACCCAGTCACCATGCTATCAAATCAGGTAGAGATGTTAAATAAAAAGGTTGATGGTTTATGTGGTTCTTTGCAGGTACATCCAGTTATGCAATGTAATTCAAATCTAGGAGGTGTGGCTAATCCTGAATACCCACCCTACAATCATGGCATGGAAAGCGAACAGATAAACTATACGGGTAACAATTTCAGATCTCAAAACAACCCTTATAGTAATACTTATAATCTAGGTTGGAGGAAGCACCCCAATTTCTCATGGGGTGGTCAAGGAAACCAGAGACAACAACCCCCTCCAAACTTCCAACAACAGCTCTACCCACAGGAAAAGAAGCCGAACCTTAAGGGGATGCAGACACAATTCATAGTGGTGTCAGAATCTCATTTCAAAAACACCAAAACAACACTTAAAAATCAACAAGCATCGATTAAAGGAATCGATAACTAGTTAGAGCAACTCGCTAAGCTGATTTCCGAACAACCACAAGGTAGCTTGCCAAGTAACACTGAGACTAACCCAAAAGAGCAACTTCAAGCCATAACCGATCAAAATAGTGAAGGGTTAGTAGATTCTGAACCTGAGCCAAGGCAAGAACCTGTGATAAGTAAAGGTGAGGTTGAGGTAAGCCAAGAAAAGTCAAAACCGGTAATTAAAGAATACCAACCTCGAATTCCATACCCCAATGCGATGAAGAAAGATGACACAGACGAACAGTTTAGTAAGTTTCTTAAACTTTTAAAGAAATTACATATTAACTTACCGTTTCTTGAAGCTCTTTCGCAAATGCCAGACTTTAGGAAATTTTTAAAAGAGCTTTAACAAACAAGCGAAAGTTAGATGATGAGTCGCATGTGGAATTAAACGCAGTGTGCTCAACAATGTTGCAAAATAGGCTACCACAAAAATTAAAAGATCCAGGGAGTTTTACAATTCCATGTTTAATTGGTAGTTTATCTATTGATAATGCGTTAGCTGATTTAGGGGCAAGCATCAATGTTATACCATATAAAATGTTAAAACAATTAGGTCTAGGGAAATCCAAACAAACTAGGATGAGTGTTCAATTAGCTGATAAAACTATTAGAATTCCTAGGGGTATAATTGAAGATATACTCGTTAAAATTCACAAATTCATATTTCCCGTAGACTTTATTGTTTTAGATATGGATGAGGACAATACAATTCCTTTAATTTTAGGAAGGCCCTTTTTAGCGACCGCCAGATCTAAAATTGATGTTAGTACAGGTGAACTCACACTTCGTGTAGGTGACAAATCAATCAGTCTTCAAGCTCTCGACTCAGCTATGACATCAAGCGACAAAGGTGAGAACGTAAATTCTATTGATAACCCTTCGGTTAAACCTTCTTTACAGGAAGCACCACGCCACTACATATCTGAGCTAGTTCATAAACCTCGTGCCAATGAAGAAGAAATTTATGAGAAACGAATGATTCAAATCAATGACCTAGACGAGTGGAAAGCGCATTTCAAGGAGGAATCAAAACCACACGAAGTGAAACTGAAGGAACCCCCAGACGAGCTTACAGGAACGTCAAATCACTTCAAAATAAGAGATCAGGTACTGTTTGATAAAACAAACCCTTGAATCGCCATATCAAACTTGAATACAAACGAAAAAATCCCTTTTAAGGTAATTAATGTTTTCTCTTAGCAGGGGATTTCGTGACATTTCTAATTGGCTGTCTTGCATTTCTAATAAGTTGTTTAATAGTTGGCATCTTGAATCATATACATAATAGACCTGGTTTAGATCGATCCTAACCGATGATTCTCAATTACTTTTTTCTATTTAATAGATTAATAAAATATTAACCCCTTAGGCTTAAGTTAAGAAGGAAAGGAAGAAGAGGGATTAAATCAATCTTAATTAAATTGTGGATTGGTGTTAAATCGTTGCTCGGAATATGAATCAAACCGAGGGACCCCTTAACTCTTAGGGGGGTTAATAGAACGAATCACACTTTTACCACTAAACTATACCCGCTACAATGCGATTATTGTATTTATTGTATATTTATTGTATATAAAGGAACCCTTTGTCGAGCAGGGAATTGGGCGTAATCAAGGTAGGATTACAAGATAGGAGCCTAAAAATCCCGAAAATTATGGCCTTGACACCTTTTGTCGTAAAACTTGTGTTATAGGAGTTTTGATAGATAGGATTCGACAAAAGGATTTAGTCATAACATAAATAACATAAAAATGGATTGTGCAAAATCCATAGTTTTTTATTATTTATTCTAGTTATTCTAGTAAAATATAAAAAAATGGAAATAAAAAGAAATAGGAAGAAAGAAAAGAATAGAAATAATATTTTGATTCTATATCATAGGAATGAAATAGGACTTCTTCGCTTCGATTGTTGATTCAATGCAATAACAAGATTTTTTGTTACAACAAGCGGATCGCAGAATCATAGAAAAATGAGTTATTTGAGTTGAAAATAAAAAAATGGGCCGGATTGATAAGACCTTTTCAATTGTAGCCAATATCTTATTACTTAATAATTCGACAACTTCGTGGAGAAAAGAGGCATTTACTTATTACGAGATGGTGCGATTTGATTATTATTATATATATATTTTACTTTATTTATTGTTTACTTTACTTTTTTAT
Organism: Gossypium rotundifolium; assembly: GCA_025506655.1. NCBI lineage: Eukaryota > Viridiplantae > Streptophyta > Magnoliopsida > Malvales > Malvaceae > Gossypium > Gossypium rotundifolium. The sequence goes on along the minus strand of CP106734.1, from coordinate 79,935,002 downwards.
TTACTTTACCACTCTCAGTCTTAGCATTCCCTCACGCTCGGCGCCAATGAGTTTTTTTTTATTTGATGGAAAGAAAAAAGAAGACTATGCCTTCGCCATATGAAATATGAATTAGTAAGTAATAATAGCATGGCACTTCGAATTCGATATGAATTTTTTATTTATTTATTTTTTTTCAAAACATTAGATTATGTATCGAAAGAGTAGTATGAGAGAAAGGGCATTTCCAAGAGTGCGTAATAGCTCACTGATCGAGCGCTCTTGCACCGAAGATGAACGGGGCTAAGCGATCTGCCGAAGCTGTGGGATGTAAAAATGCGGAACAATCGAGGTAAGCAATTCTACATTTGTCACTTTTAAAGTAAATGCTACTCGACTCAAACCATTTAATGATAGCATGAGAAATGATTTCTCGCTCCTTTAACCACCATGAATGTGCGAATGAGAGGTAAGTCTAGCTTAAGACTTTAAACGAACACTTCTCGGAGGTAAACCGAGCACTAACCCTATTTATTTTTATTTTCTTTCTTTTAGCACCTAACTACAAACTAACCAAGTTAATGAAGCACAGATTTCTGCACCACACGGCCTTACACACGGCCGTGGCCGTGGCCGTGTGGACACTACAAATTTCCATACTGGCATGACAGAGATAGTACGAAATAGGACGAAAAATATCTTCAAGTCACGGGCTCCAACTAAACACCACGGCTGTACGATGCGGCCGTGGCTGACACTATTTTAGAAGCACAGGCGTGGAGACCTGCACATGGGCATGGAAGAAACGAAAGAAGCATAACATGGCAGTGTGATTCGACACGCTCACGGTACACAGGCGTGGGATGTACCAGACCTGAATTTCTATTTAAAACACCCCTTTCCCCTTCTTACCTACTCCCAACTCCTTTCTCTTCCACACCCCTTACATTCCATTTCATTTCCATTTCCATTTGTTCTTCATTCCCCTAACTCAAGATCTAATCATACCCATGTCGAAGAAACGAAAGAAGCCTATCCCAGTCTCCCTGTGCGAGATCTATCTACATAAGTTCATGCTAGCCGCTTCATTAACTCGACAGGAAAAGGACATTTGAGTCCATTTATTTTCTCTTTTTCTTTTCTCGTCTCTTTTAATTTCCTAATCTTTATTTTTTTTTACTAAATTTGGTTTATTTTATTTTAGTTTCTTGGTTTTAGGTTCTAAAGGCTGCTTGGGAATCACACACCACGGCCTTAGAAATCACACCCACCTCGCGAACCATCTAACAATAAGGACCTTTCGGTCCATTAATCAGTTCCTTTAGTCCTATTTCACTTTTTACACTCTTTCTTTTTATTTTTCTTTTCTTTGAATATATAATTAGTATATTTAGACTTATTCTTATCATTTCCTGGCTAACTCTTCACAAGATTCCCAATTTTTTCATCTAGCGCAGAGATTGTCGACGACCACCACACCACGACCACTTCCAACTCAAGGAATCTATCCAAAAATCAGGAAGTTTCACTTCTCCCTATCTCTTATGATTTCATATATATCTTTGTACATTGAGGGCAATGTACATCTTAAGTGTGGAGGTGAAAATTAATTAGAAAAAGTTCCTAACTTTTTGCATTATTCTCAAATCCCTGAATGATATATTGTCTTAAGTAATTTCCTCATATCACTAATTAGAATGAAATTCTGTTGATTTATGATTTTTATTGATATGTTTTAGATTAAGTCATAGTTAATTGTGCATTGATGATTTAAACTTTAAGATACTAGAGAATCAAGCATGATGAGTCTATTTTCAAAAATTAAAATTTTGTTAGGTTGTCTACCTAAATCTAATCATTACCCTGAAATTTGAAATTTACAAGGTTGTCATCAAAAACCCATAATTTTTGTGAGATTTTGAACCTTTTAGAGCATATATTCTTTTCGTGCTCACTTTATTGATTATGAGTGTGTCAACATTGATTTGTTATTCTAGAACTTGCTTCGATTATACATGTCGAGACCACATCTTTAATTTGATATACTGAGATGATAAAGGCACCTAGGATTTAACCCACTTACTCCACTAAAAGCCTACCCTCACAATTAACCCTTAGTGAACCCCGTTGATCCTAACAACCTTTTTATTGACTCACCCACTAATATTAACCCAAAACCCATCTTGTATTTGTATCACCATTCCTTTTGACTATCCTTCTATCGAGACTTGATTTGATCAGTTGCCTAATTATTTTATTTCAATAGTTGAACTTTTTTCTTATATTATGTATTTCTTGTTTTGTTCTTAAAAAAAATCGAAGTATATTCATTATTAGTTCTGTGATTAAGTGAGCTTATACATTTAATTTCAACATCGTGAAGAAGAAGCTCGTATTATTAGTATTTCAAGTTTTCAATTTATGTAATTATTTAGGATTAGTTCATTTTTCTAGTTAGGTAACTTGTCAATTCAATCTTGATTTTAACCCTTCTAATTCAGCCTTTATCCACACCTTTAACCTAAGCCCCGTTACAACCCTTTTTAAAGACCTTTTGATTTATATATCATCTCATTTTATAGTGGTGGAGATTTGATTTTCATGCAAGCCTATAGGATTAACTTTCCATGTTTGACTAATGAGTGCTTTATTTTGAACCTTAAACACCTTGAGTGATTTGAGTGAATCTTTAGTGAGGATGTCAACTCTTATCAATTTTGAATTAAAGGTAATTATTTAGATAAGGGGAAACACCTATATTTTTCGTACTAAAATTTATGACTTGGATTTTTTGAATCTTCAAGACTATTTGAGTAAAATTATCCATGTATAAATTATCTATTAATTATGATGAAACATTATCGATAAATATTATGAATTGAGGAAGTTCGTTTTAATTGTGAGTTGAGAATTTTACTTGAGGACAAGCAAAAGCTTAAGCGTGGGGGTATTTGATAAACCGTAATATGAACATATTTTAATCCCACATTTAGCATACTTTTGGATGATTTATCCCTTTAATTATGGAAATAGGTGCTCCTAATCCCTTGTTTTCATGTTTTATACTTAGGAAAGCACCGGAGGATGAAAAGAATAAGAAACGGGTCGAAAATAGAGAAAATGGGCCTAACACAAATTACACATGGCCTGGACCCAGAATCACACGGCTGTGCCTCATTAACAGACTCGAACACGGCCTAGCCTCGAATTACACGGGTGTGTGCCATGGGCGTGTCCCTATCACAGCAAAGAAGAGTTCTATTCGGAATAGGGTACTTAGAGGCAAAGAAAGGCATTCCAAAAGCCTATATAAACACCCTATAGGCCAACCTTCAAGGAGGCGTTCAGCTAGGCCTTCAGCTAGGCCAAGGAGCAAAGCCAGAGGGACTGAATTGTGGGATTAACTCGAAGAAAGCCATTTGATTCATCTCAAGAAGCCAAAATCATACTCAAGACGGAGGATCTCTCCTTCAATTCATTCAGGGGGTTTTAGGGTTTTCTTATATTTTGTTTTATATTTTCTTCTGAGATGTTTTCTTTTATAATTATGAACTAAACCTCTCAAATACCTGAGGGGGATGAAACCTAAGACGAATCTTGTTATTATTTCTTAGCTGTATGATAAATACTTAATTTGTTCCTAATTATGTTTTCTTAATTATTTCTTTAATATTTTAGAATATTGATTCAAGTATTGATGTGCTTAGACAGTGGAGTAAAATTCCCTGTTTAAGAGTAGATCTAGCATAGTTAAGCGGAGTTGATCGCAACCCCAGAAATAGGATGAAGAAAATCTACCGGATTAGGGTCAAACCTAATATGGGAGTCCATAGATCGAGTTAATGCAATTCTAGGGGTTTTAATTAGAAAGAGATTTCAATTAATCAACCTAGGGTTAGATGTTAGTAGCCTCGAAAGAGGTATTAATATAAATTAGGGAATCCTACGGATCAAGTCAAGTGAATAAATCGTCTGGTTCAAAGTTAGATAACAAGTGAAGTCTAGGTGGATTCTTCCTCGGGTATTGTCTTAATCAATTGGTTTTTCCCTCAAGTATTTCCCCAATTCAATCTCTTTGTCTTAGCATCTTTAGCTTAGTAATTAGTTAATTTTAGTTTAGATAACAACTCTCTTAATTCTTAGGCTAAATAATAAAAAGAAAGTTAGTAATAGTATTTTTGGTTCCTTTGGGTTCGAAAATTCGGTCTTGCCACTAAACTATACTACTGTTCGATAAGTGCGCTTGCCTCCATCGTTGTCTTAGATAGTTTTCAGGTTCGATCATTCTTTTTATAATTTTTTAAGACTCTGATACACGACTAGAGACTTAGTTAGAATGGAACTAAGCTATTGTAGATGAAAAAACTTAATTTTTTATACGAGCACTTAATCATGAGAATCAAGAGTGTTAGTGGAATTGCAATGCCCTAAAATTTGTATATTTGTTTCTGTGTATTTATGACACAAATATCTGTCGGCTTCAGTGGTTGTGTGTTCTAAAAGTGTCTAAGAAGTCTTGGGTTCAAGTCTTGACTTGGGCAAAATTTTTGTTTTTATATGAATAACCCCTATCTCTGGCCAGTAGACTTATAAGGATAAGTGTGTTTAAATATAACAGAATGGGCCTGCTGGTCTAGTGGTTAAGTGGAGTGTTAGCATGCTGGAGGTCTGGTGTTTGATTCTCTGTGATGGCAAGTAGTGTTATTTTGCTCTACGTTCGGCTAGAGTTGTGCTATTAGTGGACTCCGAGTAGTGGGTGGTTAATAGAATTTGATGGAGAAAATTAAAGGCTTTGATGTAGTGGGGATTTGGTGAAACACTTGGGGTACCAAAATTCTCTCTAGAGAAAGAAAAACTAACGTCTTATCTTTCACATTTTCTTTCTTTTTTCTTTTTGATGTAGCCGAAATTCCCTATTGCTGCCGCTTTTTCACACTATTTCCTTGTTCTCCAAACTCAATTTTTGCCTCTTTCCCGTCATCACTTCACGTCTCTGCTTTTCGTGTGTATTCGATAAGTGATAAGTGAGTTCTTTTTGATTTATTCAATGAATATTCGTTTGACGAGAGTCACTTTTTGTTTAGGCGCAAATTAAGGGTTTGGTAGATCCCAATTGACGCTATAGTTGTGTGAAATATGGGTTGCTTAATCGAGGTAAGGTTGGCGTTGGGTTTTGTGAATTGTCTGTTCGTAGCAATTAGGATTAAGTGACCGAAATTGGGCTTTCTATTGTCGAATATAGGTTCTAGAGTGCTCGGGAGTGATTACGCATCGAAATCAAACCAGGTGTGTACCTGAAACACTGAAAATGCGACTCGGTGAAAAGACGAAAAAGCACACTGTCGACGCCACACGGGCGTGTAGTAGCCCGTGTGGTAGGCCGTATGAGGGGATATGGCTGTGTGATCGACGAACTAGGTCATGCGCGTATGACACGAGCGCATGACACGGCCGTGTGATGTCCAACGAGGTCGTGTACGAGACACGAGCTCGACCAATTGGGCTATTTAGGCCACACAGGCGTGTGGGATGTTGGGCCAAGCAGTGTGATCCACACGGCCAATGCCAAATTGTGCTATGGGGGCCACACAGGCGTGTGGGCCCACTCGGGCAGACAACATGGGCTTGTGAGCCCATTCTCACTGATTTATTGCTAAGGTTGCACGGGTCGCTCGAGACAACTGTGAACCTACTGTAGGGTCGGTAAGATTACCTAAACCCCTAACTAAATGGCTGTTATATTCATACTTGATATGTATATATATATATGACTGTATATTGAGCATGCTGTTTGTACTGCACTGTATATATGTGATATACCATGATTGGGCATGGCATAAACTGTATGATGCATTGCATGGGAATGGGTTGATATTGATTGGGGGAAGTGTACTGAAAGGCTTCGAGCCTAATTTTTGGCATCACAACTGCATATTACTATATAGTGCCACATTCGGTGCTACTTGGAGTGTAGGGATGGGTGGGTTGATTCTATCCCCACATGGAATGTAGGGTTGGACGGAGATGGAGTGTAAAGGCTGGTTGCGTAGGATTTTCTGATTGCATATCTATTACTATTACTGTACTGTGATGGGCTAAGGCCCTAATGCATACTGTTACTGAAATGGGCTAAGGCCTAAACTGGACTGATACTGAAACCGAAAAAGGGCTTAGTCTTAGACTGTGATTATTTGTATATTGACTATTTGTTTTATATGGGGGTTACACACTGAGTTTACGAAAACTCACCCTTCTGTTTAATCTGTACAGGTAATCTTCAGACATAGGAGGATCGGTGCGACAGAGGACTTAGCGGTGGCCATACGACTCCTATATTGTTTGATACTTAATCATGATTTTAAGTTTATGTGGGTATTTTTCTGTAATAATGGCCTCTACGAATTTCTGGTTTAAATTTGGATTTTATATTGTTTTATGTTTTATAACTGCTAGTGGTAGGAGAAACTCAGGTTTTAAAAGAAATGAATGGTTTATCAAAATACTACACACACGCAAACTGTTTTAAAAGCTTCCGCAAAGTATAACGTTTTGGGAAATGAATGACTATTTGTAAATAAGTAACATTTTGAAAATGGAGTTAAGATCAGATAATGAAGAGCAGTTTTTACGGAGGAAAGGTCTTAACGTCGTTGCGATTTCAAAAGCACTATCAGGTGACATCGCCAGATTCAGCCATAACGTCTAGGTCGGGTTTGGGGTGTTACAGGAATTATCTAATTTTTTTTACTAAACCTTGTCTCCATGATTAAGTATATAAGGATAGCAGTGCCTTCATCGAAAATATTTTGTGTTTTATTTTTGTTCATCTTCCTCCTTGATCTTCTTTGTATTTTCTAGAAAACTAAAGTCCATAAAGCCTATTTGAAGTTGGGTTCGTTGTAGTCAGCCAACTTATACATTTTCCATAGCTCTTTGGTAATTATTGATGAACCCTAGGTAATTTTTAAGGCTATTTACGTGTTTTAAATTCTGCATGCATAACTGTCAGACTAGTGTGTAAGGAAGAAAACTTCCTGGTTTTGGGCTAAGTGTTAATGTTTCGTGCATGCATGTTTAAACCCGATAAAATAGTAATCTAATATGTTTAAATAATCTTATTCTTAGCTCAAGACATTATAGAAGGTCTGAGTGACAAAGGCAAAGGACCTGTTATTTAGACTTTATTATTTTTCTGATGAGTTCCTTCTTACTTCCATGTGATGTGATTATCTTTATTTTATAATATTGGAAGTTAAGTATTCTTACTCTGTAAAGGGTGATCAATGTATGTGTGTGTGAATAATGGTTGTCTGTATAGAGTTATTAGTTTGAGTTCTATATGTCTGGGAAAAGAAGTATGGGTCATTTTCATGTTAATCCACTACCATTTGCTTCTGAAATGAATGATATTATATGAAATAATCTACGGAAATGGAGTTAAAGGAAACACGTTGTGTAGCCTCCGGTAGGGCAGATATATATTGCAATCCGGATTGACTTAACACAACTGAACATGTTACTGAATGATTTTAAATTGGGAGCTATAAGGAGAGAATGTATATGAATGAAACGGAAACATCTGATATGAACCTGACTTTGAACTTTGGGTATGAGGCTAGTATGAAAATGGAATGTCTGAGTTTTGTTATGTTGACGTATAATAATCGCCCATGTGACACACCATTGGTGTACTAAGTCTGTCTGAGTTCTGTACAAGCCTTTGGGCGTACTCTGAACTGTTGAGTGATTCCTTTGAAAGATTGGATTGTGCTATTAGTATTCTACTTAAGATCTCTATGGAACTTATTAAGTTCTTTTGAACTTACCCTATTACTTTTTTACTTCTTAGGCCTACTGTTGAAGGAACACTTTTTGAAGGATTATGCTAGAGGATATATATTGCTATGAGACATCTGTTTATTTGTACTATGCATGACATATTGGGGGGTGGTGTCTATTTGTATTTTGAGATGGAATTGTAATTGAAATTTATGATTGTTAAACAATGTTTTAATAAAATTATCTTATTGAAGTTTATACATCATTTGGCTAATACTTTATTATAATATTTTATTAAAGGTTTAATTCAATCATCGCAAATTATACAAAATTTTCACTAGAAACAATTTTAAATATGGATGATTTCTATGTAGTGGCACATTATATTTGGATCATTCTCGTGGATGAGTTTGGCGTGTCACAGCTTTTATCTATTGAAATATTTTAGGTTCTTTATTTGAGATTTTAATATTAAGATATTGTATTATTTTAATTTGAATTGTGGCATAAGTTATTGGATTTGGGGTTTTTTAGCTTGCATGTCATTTAATTTGATTTTAGGATATCGAATTATGAATATTAATTAGTTTGCATGATTCCCAATTTTTATTAAAAACATAAATAGATATCACTTTTTCGTTATTAATCTATAATTAAAAATCTTGAGTAATAAATGAATTGATATTTAACTAAGTTTACTTCTAAAATAAACAAATATTTTAAATTGACATTTTGTAAAACTTTGATAGCTAATTGGGTCATCTTGGTGACTAATGTAATCTTCCGAATTCGGGTTTAACGTTTAGGCCGGATTGGAGAGGCTACATGTATTTTCTAAATTATATGTGAAATGAGGGGAATACCCACAAATTTAGATTTGTTACTTTATACAAATATTGAGCTTTTGGTAATTTCACAATTGAGTTGGGACCTGTTTGAAGGTGACCCCAACTCAGTCAAAGCTTTAAATAATAATAAATATTTATTAAAAAATAATAGTAAGTATAAATATATAATTTGATATAATAATATTTTTAATAATTTAACTTTTAATATAAACATAATATAAATATTTTTAATTATAAATAGCATAAATATAAATATAATTATATTATCTAATTTAAAATAAATTTTGATAATTTATTATATATTAATATATATACGCACATTTTTATTTCATAATATCTTTAACAATCCTTTTTATTCTCACATCATCGATACAACTGTATTTAAATAAAAAAATATATCATATTACTAATTTGAAGCTCATTGTAATCGTAATTATTCTTACCACCACCATCTCACTAGAGTCAAACTCATCACTCATATGAGGGGAGCCTTAGATAAAGAAAAAAAAGTAAATAATTGTCAATGGGTTTTTTTTTTTTTATAATTGGGGGCAAAGAATGAAGTTGATTGTGTTTAATTTCAAGTTTTCATTCTTACAGCATAATACTCTTAGTATTAGGCCAAGATATTTTGACAATTGTTAATAGATTAACATTTGACATATATACCTTTGATATTTCCAGAAATTTGGTCGTAATTATTTAATTTGAAATTGAATTAATCTCAATCGAAATTTAAAATAGTTTGTCTAAATGAATAAATGGTTGGAAGAAGTAGTAGTTTTTTTTAAAGTATTTTAACAAGATTAGTTTTTGAAATTAATATTATTAAAACAATTTGAGGTACAAACAAAATTTTAAACTCACGCTTAAAATAAAAAGACAGTTATACCAAAAAGAAGTTATTGTTCAAGATTTATTGTAAAAGCCGAACCCGAAGTTATTTAGTTGGTTAAATTTTACTCGTGTTAATATATGCATTGTTCTATATTTTCTCCATCTATGCCCTTTCTATTCGATGATTTTGAATATGGTATATAATTATATCTATAACAGTAACATCCAGAGATTTTACCTGTGGACACGTGGAATGGTGGCCTTCCTTTTTATACGTCACGTCTATTTTTACCTTATTTCATGGTTAAATCTTAATTATCATCCCTCCATTTTTTTTTTTTGAATAAATTTTCTGCAGGATTTTATTGGAAAGAAGAAACTCAGACATAAATGTCTAAAACATAGATAAAACAAAAAGAATAAAGCCGCAATGCATAAGGCCCAAAACAGAAAAATAACAAAATCCCAGCAGGCGAGCCCAATCCAACAAAAACAAAAGAAGTATGCTCTAAAGTCTACTAAAGACAACATCAAGCATCATTAAACCTTCTCGACTCCTGAACAAGCAGACTTTAAAAATCATAAACATCATAATGAAACACTTTCCTTTTAATTCTTCCCAACCTTTTATCTGACTTTTCTTTCCTCTCTTCGATTCTCCGACTTCCAGTTTTCTTCTTCGACACTTATCGGCCTAGTGTGCAGAGACCCTCCTTCGATCATTCTCTACCTCCATTGCTATATTCTCAGGTAAAGCAATCCTCATGTCCCTATGTTCTACTTTTTTAAGTCCTTCTGTGGCCAACATATGTGCTATTCTGTTGATATCCCGAAAACCATGCTTAAGTTGACAAATACGGAACCCATCTTGCAACCATAAATAGTATCTGACTAGTGCATGAATTTCTAATTTATCTTCTATTTTTTTTCTACAGCTTTTTTTATGATTGTTAAAGAGTCCCCTTCAATCTCCACATTCTGGATACCCAGATCTAGTCCCAGTTGTATCCTTTGGACACAGGCCAACGCTTCTGCTGCAAACAACGAAGGTACGTTATCATTTTTTACTGTTCTTATACTCACCACACTGCCATTTGAATCCTTTATAACTATGCCTGAACAAGATTTATTTTCATATCTTTTATATGTTGTGTCCATTTGATTTTGGCCATTGAATATACTGGCGGTTTCTAGAACCCCTTCTTCAAAGTTGACTTAGGTAATGCTTCCTCTAACCCATCCACTTCCATAACATAATCTTTCACATATTTTGCAATTTCAGCCTCCGATCCTTTTTGTCTTTCATGAACCCATTTATTTCTATCAGTTTCCAGCACCTATATCCTACATGCAATGATACGACACTGCCGAGAATGATTATTCGCAATAAGCCAGGTAATCCACTCCATGAATCCCATACTTTGTAGCTCATTTGGCCATTTAACATTCAGCCATTCTCATATATCTTTTGTTGCAGGACAATCTCTAAATACATGCTCTTTGGATTCCACCTCTCCTCCACATTTTGGACATGCTGTTGTATTAGCCAATCTTTTGTAGTGTAGATTACTAAGACTAGGGATATAATTTTTTAAGCACCTACAAACTGTAACTTTTAATTTTTAAGGCAAATTTAGATCCCAAATCTTCTTGTAAAAATGTCTGTAATTGGCTTGGGTTTGTAACTGATTCATGGTAGCAGCATTTTTTAAGAGCTGCTTGTAAACACTACGCATCGAGAAATCTCGTGGGTTCTCCTCTCCAGACCAAAAAATCATCATGTGGGGTCTTCGGCAAAGGGATAGACAAAATTTTTCTTGCATCAGACTCACTAAAGGTACATTTGATGAGCTCATTATTCCATTGCCTAGAATCAATATGTATTAAATCTGCCACCATCATAGTTTCTGATATATTGTCATTTCTTGCAATTTTGAAATCGACCAAACCAGGCACCCAAACAGAGTAGTTAACTGGAATTTTTGTTCCAGTACCAACTCTCCAACACAATCCTTCCAACACTATACCTTTGGTGGCTCAGACTCTCTTCTAGGTATAAGAAGGTATAGTCCTTAACTCTGCTTTTAAAAAATCTGAATCTAGAAAATATTTCACCTTCAACGTATGAGATAATAATGAATCCAGATAATTCATAAGTCTCCAACCTTGTTTAGCAAGTAATAACACGTTAATATGTGATATACACCTAAAACACATACCTCTATTTTCCTTCAATTCGTACAAATTTTGCCATTCACTCCAATGTATGCCACACCTCCCATGCCCTCTCTACCACCAGAATTTTGAAATGATACTATCCATTTCTTGGCAAAGAAATTTTGGAAGCAAAAAACAGGTCATTGCATAAGACGGAGCAACCTGTAAGACCGATTTTATAAAAATCTCTTTTCCACCTTGAGGCAACTGCCTTTTACTCCAGCACTCAATTTTACTCTACAAACTATCTTTAAGCAATTAGAAAGCTTCTTTTTTCCCCTACCAATCATATTAGGAAGTCCTAAATATTTTTCTGGATTGGCTGAATTTTAGACATTAAGGATTCGTGTCACTAGCTCTTTTTCTCTAGGCATAATATTTGTGCTATTGAAAGTTGTAGACTTGTCAAAATTCACACATTGACCTGAAGCTTCCTCATGCTGTTTCAAAATGTTTTATAGCACATTTGGCCCTCTCTTCGATGCCTCACCAAAAAGAATACAATCATCGGCAAACAAAAGATGAGTGATAATTGGTCCTTGTCGACTAACTATAACTCCTTTCAGGCTACCTTCCGCCCTTGCCAATCTCATTAAAGAGGATAAACCCTCACTACAAATAAAAAAAAAAAAAGATAAAGGACTTAAAGGGTCCTCTATCTCAATCCTCTAGAAGGCATGAACCTCTGTCCTTTTTTCCTATTAAGCACAATTGAATACAAGACTGTACTAATGCAATTCATTATGAAGTCCACCCAAACACTATTGAACCCTATTTTTAACATCATTTGCTGTAAGAAACCCCATTCAACTCTGCTGTACGCTTTGCTCATGTCCAATTTGAGCGCTAGTGAGCCTGTTTGTCCTGTTCTTTATTGCTTTAAAGCATGAAAAACTTTAAAAGCTAAAAGAACATTATCAGTAATCAGACGACCTAGAACAAAAGCACTTTGGGGCTCACCTATACATAAGTCTAGCACTTGTTGGAAATGATTTGTAGCTGTCTTTGAAATAATCTTATATAAAACTATGCACGGACTTATTGGCCTAAGTTACTCAAGTTCATAGGCTGAGCAATTTTTGGTATTAGAACTATAATTGTCAAATTGATGGTATCTAATAACATACCTCCATTTAGCACATTCAGACAAAAAGAACTAATTTCATCACCAATAATGTGTTAATATTTCTGAAAAAAACCTGCAATAGCCATCCTAACCCGCTGCTTTTGTTTGTCCCATACCTTTCAATGCTTTAACCACATCGTCATAAGTGTAGTTTGTCAACAACATTTGATTCATATTGGTTGTTACGCTACACTTCACCCCAGACAGAATGTACCCTAAATTCCTTATCCCCTGTGAAGTAAAAAGATCGTTAAAATAATCTCTCACAAATATTTCCACATCACATTCAGTTTGGGCCTCATCACATTCCCATTTTGCAGCCTATGGATACAATTTGTTCATCTTCTTTAAGAGGCACAACTATGGAATAATTTGTTATTTTTATCTTCCAATTGTAACTAGTTTACTCGGGCTCTCTTCTCCCAATATGCCTCCTTGTCTATCTCCATGTTTAAATGAATTTTCAAGTCTATAATTTCAACCAACAATTTATCATCTTTATCCCCTCCAAGAAGATATTCCAGTTTGTCATTTAGAAGCTTCGAAACTTCTTTTATTTTCCATTTAATCCTTCTTCCTCACTCCCTTAAACCCTTTGCTAACACCTCAAGTTTTTCCAACGTCATGCCTGTATTTTCCTCCCAAATTCTCTTTATTTCCTCTTCGCAAAACTCTTCTATCATCCACCAAGACTCAAACATGAAGTGTCCCTGATTTTCACCTAAATTCTCTTGTTCAATTTTAATCAACAAAAGACAATGGTCAGACATAGTATTTGGTAAGTGGCAAATAGAGAAGTCAAGAAAAAGATCCAACCATTTCGCATTGGGTACCCCTCGATCCAACCTTTCACGAATATTCGTTTCAAGTAGGTTTGCTCTTTCCCAAGTAAATTGATTTCTAAAAAAACTAACATCCACCAGTTGAAAATCTTCCAATACACTTCGAGAACTCTCCATTCTTCTCTCATCTCTTAGCACGCCACCTTTCTTTTCAAACGAGTACAAAATTTCGCTAAAATCCCCACATACCATCCAAAGAAGAGTTTGGTTTCTCCCCAAATTTTGTAACACCTCCCACCCCTCATCTCTATGTCGCACCTCTGGAACCCTATCAAAACCCTTAAAACGCCAGTGTCTATCCCTGTCATCTATCATGATTTCTACATCAATATGATTTTTTGAGAAATTTTGTAGCTGAACTAGATAATTTCCATTCCACAGTAGACTTAGACCACCTTTTGTACCATCAACGTCCACATCTATGCCATTATTGAAATCACACTTCCTAGGAACATTCTCCATTCGATTTCCCGTCAACTTAGTCTCCATTAAGAAGACAATTTGGAGTTTGTTTATCTTCAACATATGTCTAAGTCTTCAAATAGCCTGCATACTCCTCAATCTACGTACATTCCAACTTAACATTTTCATGGCTCTTGGTCGACATGCCTCCTACAAACATTCACTTTTCTGAGTCTTCACAGCTAACTGCCTCAGAATAATTAGATGGCTCTTGGTTTGCATCTATATCTTCGGCCACATTTAAAGCATAAGCAACTAGATCAGTCTCGGCATACTTCTTTGGAGGTTTAATTTCTCTTTTAGTTCTGTTTTTGGCGATAGAGTATTATGGTGAAGAAGCGACTCTATTCTCAATTTTTATACTGGCTTGAGGAGTCGACTGTATATTAATCTGATGCTTCACCTGCTTTTGATTTTTTTTATTGGAAGAGTCTTTAAGAGATAAGTAGCATGGCAGTTTCATTAAAAACATCTCTGCTAATCACAACATTTCTATTTTCAGGACACCATAACTTATACACTTTTACACCAGTTTTATAACCAAGAAAAATACATTTAATGGATCTCGGTTTCAATTTTTCATTATCAACATGAGCATATGCAAGACATCCAAAGATCTAAATTAAAATAATTAGTAGGATTATCAGACCATACCTCTTGTGGAGTCTTTTTCTCAATGGTAATGGATGGAGATTGGTTGATAAAAAAACATGTAATAGATGTTATTTCGGCCCAAAACGACTTTGGTAAATTGGCATTTGACAACATACATCGAACTTTCTCCATGATCGTTCTGTTCATTCGTTCTGCAACACCGTTTTGTTGTGGAGTATGACGAACTGTCAAATGTCTCACGATCAGAACAAAACTCTAAGTCATTGCTTGTGTGGAGGTATTTTATTTATTTTTTTGTCTGTTTTTCAATCATAGTTTTCCAAGACTTAAATGCGGAAAACACATCGCTTTTCTACTTCAGGAAGAATGCCCAAACTTTTCAGAAAAAATCATCAATAAAAGTTAGCATATAATTAGCTCCACCTCTCGAAGGCACTCTTGATGGTTCCCACAGATTAGAATGAATATACTCCAATGTTCCCTTCGTGTTATGGATTCCTCTAGTGAATCGAACTCTCTTTTACTTTCCAAAAATACAGTGCTCACAGAACTTTAGTTTGCAAATTTCTTGCCAATCAAGAAGTCCTTTTTTGCTCAATTCTACTATGCCATCCTCACTCATATGCTCTTGGCGCATTGTCAAAGTTTAGTAATATCATTATCTGACAAGGAAAAGGAAGCGACAGCTGCATCACCAATAACAGTAGAACCCTGCAAAACATATAACTTGGTAGTCTTTCTCTACCTTTTCATAACAACGAGAGAACCTTAGGAAATCTTCAAAACTCCACTTTTAGCTATGTATTTGTACCTTCTTGAATCAAGAGTACTCAACGAAATTAAGTTTCTCTTCAATTCTAGAACATGCCGTACGTCACTAAGTGTTCTGGCAACTCCATCAAACATCTTAACTTTAATTGTTCCAACACCTGTGATTTTACACGAAGCATTATTTCCCATCAAAACAACACCTTTAGACAATGTTTTGTAAGTTGTAAACCAATCCCGATTGAGACTTATATGGAAGGTGCAGCCTAAATCAAGTATCCACTCCTCACTCACTTTAGAATTGTTGACAAAAGCGATTTAAGTTCACCATCCCTGTAGTCTTCTACAACATCAACTTCACCAGAATTTTCTGGTGGTTTTCCCTTTTGATTCGCAGCCTCCCTTTTAATCTTGTTCTGTAGCTTATAGCACTCAGTTTTAATGTGCCTTTTCTTTTTGCAGAAGTTACAAGTTTTACCTCTGTTTGAAGACTTCGATCTACCCTTAGATTTATCGCGGGGATTCCGTTCCTGTGTCCTTTTACTATCATCATCAAAATTTTGATCTTGTCTCTCACGAACAATAAGACCTTCTCCCTGAGAGTCAAGTTCAACCATAAGATGCTCCATCTTATCATACGAGGTAAAAAAATCATAAACCTCATCAACTGTGAGAGACTCACGGCTATATTTGAAGGTTGAATAAGACGGGGGCAACGAATAAAGTAGAATCAACCCTAGATCTTCCTTATCATACTGAACCTCCATAGCCTCCAAGTTTGAAGGAATTTCTTTAAACACTGTTAAGTGTTCGTGCACAGACGCACCTTCCTCCAAATGATGAGCATAAAGACGTTGCTTCATATGCAACTTGCTAGTTAGAGTTTTCGACATACATATTTGTTCTAGCCTCTTCCATAATGCCGCGACGGTCTTCTCCTTCATCACATCTTGCAAAATTTTGTTAGACAAATGCAGATGTAACTGTGTTAATGCCTTTCGATCCTTGCGCTTTTTCTCTTCCTCCGTCAATGTCGAAGGCATCTTATCTACCCCTAGTAGGGCTTCCTCTAAATTCATCTGTGCAAGAACTGCCTGCATCTTTATTTGCCACAACGCAAATCTAGTGTTGCGATCCAACAACGGAATTTCATACTTTAAAGACGCCATTACCGTGATCAAGATGGAAAAAACCCAAAAGCTCTGATACCAATTTGTGAAAAATATAACGTCAGTAATGAAAAATATATCACAAAGAAAAGAGAAATAAAATAAAGAACACACAGATTTTACGTGGAAACCCCTTTCGGGAAAAAAATCACGGGCAGAGGAGAATAAAATTCACTATGTTGAATTCGAATCCATTACAAGTGGAATAGACTATGTTTATTTATAGGCTTGTAAAGCCATATTCTAATAGGAGTGTAGTAAGATTGAAACACTTTATTCTAATCAATACCAAATAGATGGAGTTTAATAAGGTTTAAAAAATCTTATTTAAAATAAAATAAAAGAAGTGTAGTTCTATAGGGATTCTTCCTTTAATTTATTTTACCATTGTATTTTATTTAAATAATGATTTGGGTCACTTAATTCTAACAGCTTCAATTCATTAGTTGCCAAAAATTCAAATGTCATCTTCGATCCCACTTCCTCATTCATCTGTTGATCTGTTTTCGGACCTTTTTTGGAGGAACCACCGCTCCTATCCAGTTCATCATCACCTGTATAGTAGCACTATTTCATTATTTTTTTTGTAGAAAAATTGACCTTTAGACTTTTTTTTCTTATCAAGTTGGATTCAACTTTAAGCACCATTGAATATGGGTGTTCATCCTCCACTTTTCCTCGGTCATCTGTTGAGATCTCGGTGCATTCCTTAACCCCATGACCTATACAACCACATCCAAAGTAAAAAATTGGCAGATTCTCATATTTAAAAGAAAGTCAAACTTTTTATTGATTACCAGTAGAGATATCCCTCTCCTCAATGGCCTTTGCGCATCTAATTGAACTCTTAAGCGGCAAAACTCCCCTTTGACTTCCGATTTGATTACTCCCCCAAAAGTGGAGCCAACAGCATGCATAAGGTTTTTCTTGTCACATTCCGACGGACATAGACCTATCTTAAGCCAAAACGGAGAAAGAATAAGTCGGATCTTACTTTTTCTCAATAGGACTTGTCAACCAATTGAAAATAATCAATTGCCTTCAAAATATCCATGGGCGTCCTTCCATAATCATCTCCAAATTCTCTTCATCCCCAAACGAGATTAGGAATAAGTTTTGTCCTTCCACTTGAATCTCAAACTTCTTTCTAGTTTTCCATATGCTCTTGAGTTGTGCACGAAAACTGTCAGGATTATATGATTTTCGGGTCCAGACAAAGCATATTAGTGATGGATTCAGTCGGAGCTACCAGCGAGCTTGTCATTGATAGTTGAACAAGTTCTTCGTCAAGAAGGGAAATTTCATCCCTCCTCATTCATAAAAAGTTACCACTCACCTCAAACCCAACTGTAGTAGTCATTGTTTCTTCGGGAAACTAAGAGAAAACACACTCGACTTGGTGGAAAGAATGAAAAAGGAAAGTAATTTTAATATTTCTTGTTTGAGAATAAACTTTCATCCCTCTATTTTTAGATTATATAAATTGTCAAATATCAATTTTGGTTCTTATACTACATTTACATTTACATTTAAGATTTATATTTTTATTTTGACATAATTTAATAAATCAACGTTTATAATATTATCAATTAGTCTAAATAATTTATTTTGATTAAAATATAGACATGAATTTTAAGATTTATTAATATCCTTAAAATTTTTTGTTAGATTCAAGCCTATTGTAATACTATTGTTTTTGGCAGTATTTTTATTTTATTTTAGAATATCAAATCAACAAATTTAATAGAGAAATTTTAACGGTACTAATAATTGGGCTTGTATTTTTAAATTTAAAAATAATTAATCCAAATGGGGAGGGACAGTAACTAAATTTTATATAGTATTTAAATAGTTGAGCTGCAGTATGAAACAAAAGATTACATTAAAAAGTAATTAAATTTTGGGATTGGGAATTCCTAGTTTTCTTAACGTTAAAACTTGGAGTTTGATTTTGATCATAGAATGGAGGGTTGAAAAGCCGTAAGATGTTAAAAGTGAATGTTAAATTTGGACTTGCTTCTGGAAAAGGAATATGTTTGATTTTTTCTTTTTTAAAATTCAATATAAAGTATGGATTTTCATATATGTTAAAACTTATTTTTGTTTTGTATTATAATTTTTCCTTGATGTATCTCAACACATATCATATATTACATAGTTTGATTTTAATGAAATTTTGTTTATATTATAAAAATAATAATCTAATAATTTGTTTTGATGATTTAATTTGGAGAATACTTTTCTAAATTATCCATTTAAAAGAATTGGTTGGTATGTTGATTTAGGATTTTCATAGTAAAATAAATTTATTTAAATAATGTAGTTAAGGAGTTTGTTTAGTACATCCATTCACAAATTGATTTAGGATTTAGGATGTGTAGCTGATGCGGAGATACTATATATTTTTCTACCACTAAATATTAAAAAAATTAAAAGAATAACATTTGACACAAGATGATTGGATTTTTTTTATATAATGTTTATTTTTACCTATAATCTTTCTCTAATCTTAAATCAAAGAAAATACATATTTAATTCTTCTCGACTCTACACCCCTTAGTTGTTACAATGGTAAGTTATATGTGAACTAGAAATGAGAAAAACTAGACAGTTATAGGTCAAGTGGGTAGTTTTTAATTGAAAGGTATAATAATAAGTTTGACCCTCAACTTTTATATTTTTGTCAATTTGATAGATTTCTTTTATAGCTAAATTTAGTTCTTAACCTTTTAAAAAAAGTCGATTTTAACCACGAACATTTCAAAAATAGTTGAATTATTGTTCTTTTAACAGAAATATTGTTATATCCCGTTTTTAAGTGATGTAGAAAATGATGGTTTGAAACCCCATTTTCGATAATCGAGTCCATAATTTAATATTTATGAGATTAGTATAAAGTTTAATTAAAGTTTGGTCCCTTAATTTTGTCAATTTAATTGTAATGCCCTGATTTATTTAAATTTTTCTTCTATAAATGTTATCACAATTAAGTATTTACTTTAATGGTTGAGTGCCTTGATTTTATATATATCTGAGGACTTAGGTTTAAGTCTCAATTCAATTATTTTTGTTACTAGGCTTATCGAATTTTTAAAATAAAATTTGGTACTGCCAAAACTTTGGAGTTGAATTTTAAATAGCTTTGTTGATTTTTTTTTAAATTAATTAATAAATAAAACAAAGTGGTTAG
Organism: Gossypium rotundifolium; assembly: GCA_025506655.1. Taxonomy (NCBI): domain Eukaryota; kingdom Viridiplantae; phylum Streptophyta; class Magnoliopsida; order Malvales; family Malvaceae; genus Gossypium; species Gossypium rotundifolium. Next base: position 79,915,170 of record CP106734.1, on the reverse strand, counting down.
TATTTGTGCGGTTATCCTTTCTTTCTTTTAAAGTAAATCTCGTTTTATTTTAGTTTTATTTACTTTATTAGGACGAAAAAGAAATCCCCACGTTTTTGCACTTCCGTTGCTTCCCCTTATTCACGTCGCAATTCCAAGTCCAATTTTGGGCACTTTGCTTTTAATTTCTTTTCCTTCTTTCTTTTCTTCTTCGTTCTTCCGTCTTTCGTTCTTATTTCGTTGGGCTATTGCTAGTGCTTGAAGCATTAGTTTGTGATTCCTCGATTGCTAATCCAAGGGTAAGTTATTTAAGTTTGATATTTTATATTCTATTTGTAGTTGTGTTGGTCGAAGGTTGCGTTAATCGGCTTGGTGATGTGTTTTTTTAATGCAATCTAGGAGTAGTACAAGAGACAATGGGCGACCCTTCAACGATTTAGAATTTGCGTGGTAGCTATTTGTGCACCGGTAAGGTCATGACTGTGTTTTGAAGAGTTGTTTTATTTGATTGGGTTCAATTTTTTTTTTAGTCATGATTTCGTGATTCATTACTAAAATTGGTTGTGTTAATTATCAATTACGTTATGGGGTTATTCGTATTTGAATCAGCATCAGAAAACTACCAGGTGTGTAATAAAAACACGAGAAATCGAGGTTCGACGAAAGTTGAAAAAGTGGCTTGTCGACGTCACACGGTCGTGTGACGGGAGTATGTGTGGCCGTGTAGATCACACGGGCTAGATTGATTTGGGCCTGTGGGCCACACGGGCAATGCCAAATTGGGCCACACGGGCATATAGGCCCAAAATTCTAAAATTTTTCCTAGGGTCGCACGTGTCGTTCCAATCGACTGTGGGCCTTCCATAGGGTCGGTAAAGGCAAAACAAACCCTAATGCATGAAATCTGTTATTCTGATAGACTGATTTAAGTTTAGGAAAACCGAATGTATGTTTGACTATTTTGTATAAGCACGTATAATATTCGTATACGAGCATGCAGGCCATGTTAATTCTATTATATCTGTATATGTGTATTCTGTATCTGTTTATGAGGTGGGATTTGTATATGTGGAGAAAGTGTTCTGTAAGGCGACATTTCGCCGATTACTAGCAACTTGGCTGCAAACTATTCTGATAAGTGTCGTAAAGGCACTAAGTGGTGTGTAGCGTTGGGTGGGTGTTTTATACCCCACATGGTATTTTGGGATGGTCGGAGATGGTGTGTAAAGGATGGGGGTAGGACTTTGCATATCTGTATGTTTTCGATAATCCGAATCTGATATTATCTGGTTCTGTTAAGGACTTATGTCCGTATTTGTATTTGTTCTGTATACAAAAATTCTGAGTATAAATGCATGTATGTCTTTGTTTAGTTACACACTGAGTTTATGAAAACTCACATCTGTTTTTCTGTTTTGTTCAGGTAATCCTCAGACGTAGGCGGGTCGGTACGACGGAGTCTCAACGGTGACCACTATTTCACGAACTGTTTTAATTAACGTTTTTATTTAAATTCTAGATTATTTTTTAGAGTTTTGTACTTTTTGGACTCTCTGGACTGTTGGTTTTAAATTTCTGGATTTTGAAATTGTTTAGATTTTTATTCTGTGACTTTCAAGAAAATGATTTACGAAAATAATGGTTTTACGCAAACAAATGTTTTCGAAAATACAAGTTCAGTTCTCAACTATAATGAATTTCAAACTTCCGCTCCAAATTTACATTTTACTTTAAAAGACAATAAATGACGATTTCTTTAAAGAGTATGATTATAATTTTTTTCGAAAATGTGGACTCTTTTTAGTAACAATTAATACAAGAAGTTTTAACATGAAAGATATGTTTTAAAACACTTCTTCGTAACACTCCCAGATTCGGCCATAAATTCTAAGCCGAGTTTGGGGTGTTACATTTAATGGTATCAAAGCCAGGTTGCAAAACTCGACCTGTGAATTTTAGGTTCAAAATTGTATTTGTAAAAGAACTGATTTTCAAACAAAGTTTGCTTCTTTTTGAGTAAGTATGTGGTATACCGAGTCTCCGGCGCCGATCCTATAAGTACTTCTAAACTTAGAAATATTGTTGTTAAACAACTCTGAGTTGTCTGAAACTATACTGAGTTAGTTAAAAACTGAGACTTTTGAAAGATTTTTGAACTTCTAATAAATATTTGAAGCATAAACCATTTGTTAATAAACACTGAAACTGATGCATAAAATTTTATAATATAGATAAAATAGAAATTACGATGAGCTCTCATGAAACATGTGGTCGTGGTACTCATGGGCGCAGCGGGCGTCATAGGGGGGCTCAAGCTGAGTCTTTCTCACTGGGTAGTATGCCAAATTTGGATACAAGTGAGACTCCGACTACACATACTTCTTAGACTAGGCCTCAAAGTCACTCGGCTGGGGACAATGCACTGTCCCAAGACATGTTGAGGGTTTTAGAAAGGGTCGTTAGACGCCATTCTAGATTTGAGGGTCGTGGGTTGGTAACTGAACAGCTCTAGTCCAATAGAGCTGAACTGTTTAGGGGGTCACCCCTACCGTGGCTGAATATTGGTTAAAGGCCACTGAAAGAATAATGAACGATATCGACTGCACTCCTAAGCAGAAATTGAAGGGTGCAGTTTCTTTGCTTTTGCGATGAGGCATATCAGTGGTGGTTATCGGTTGAGGAGGGTACTCAACCGGATCATCTTAATTGGGATTATTTCAAGATCGCCTTTTAGGGAAAATATGTGGGCGCAAGCTATGTAGATGCTCGTAGGCGTGAGTTCATGAATCTCAAGTAAGGTGATAGGACTGTAGCCGAGTAAGAGGTTGAATTTCTGAGACTGAGCCGCTACGCTCAAAATATGGTGGCATCTGGATATGAGAAATCTGTCTGCTTTGAGGACGGTCTGAGGGACAATTTGAGGGCCTTGATTGCTCCGCAGAAGGACTGAGAATTTGACGTCCTAGTAGACAAGGCGAATATTGCCGAAAAGGTTAAGCTTATTGAGCGCCAGGACAAGGATCGTAAGAGAGGCAAGCATAAGAGTGATTCAGAGCCCTTTAGTTTTGCTCAAAGGCCTAAAAAATGGATCAAGACTAATGGGCCTTCTAGAGTGGGAGTTTTAGTTGCTTCTACTGGGGTTTAGTCATGTAGTGATTATGGTAGGTGCCATCTGGGCAAGTGTTGGAAGAGATTAGGTGCATGTTTGCATTGTGGGTCGATGGATCATCGAACTAGAAAGTGCCCACAATGTCCTAATCAGATGCAAGCTCTGAGTCTAGGTTTTGTTCAACATCAGAGGGTAGTATAGCATCCACTTAAGGGTTGTGGTCCGACTAGGGGTGGTAATGGTTTGGGCAGAGGATAGAGAACACCGGGTAGAGGTGCTAATCAGATTGAGGTGAGGCAGTATGTTGCTCGACGCCGAGAGGACAAAGACACCCCTAATGTGATTACAGGTACGTTTCTTATTTTTGATACCCTTTATACTGCTTTGATATATATAGGGTCAATACACTTTTATATAACTAGTTCTGTCTTTGGTAATCTGGGATTTTGTTGAGAGTACTTCGGGTGATTTTTCTGTATTGAGTTGCTGGGTCAGTTGGCTCGGGTAAATAGATTGTATAGGAATGTACCGTTGGAAGTATAAGAGGTTGTGTTTCCAGAAAATCTGATGGAGCTACCATTCGGAAAGTTTGACTTGATTTTGGGTATGGACTGGTTTGTAGGGCATTAAGTCAGTTTAGATTGTGCAACTAAGAGGGTCATTTTGAGAACCGAGGATGATACGAAAGTGATTGTCATCGACGAGTGTCGGGTTTACTTATCCAATGTGATCTCCATTATTGTGGCCGAAAAATTGGTTCGGAAAGAGTGTGAAGCATATTTTACTTTCGTAAGGGTTTCTGTTTCTAAGGACTCTTCTGTCGGGGACATTAGAATAATGAGAGAATTTCTGGTGTATTTTCTTATGAGTTACCGGGTTTACCTCGAATCAAGAAGTTGAGTTTGGCATTGAGCTCCTATCGGGTACAGCTCCGATATACATCGCTCCATATCGAATGGCACCGAAGGAACTTACGAGCTTAAGGCTCAACTTCAAGAGCTTCTAGATCGTGGATTCATCGGTCCTATTATGCCTTCGTGGAGGCACCGATTTTATTTGTAAATAAAAATGACAATACCATGAGGATGTGTATCAATTACCGATAGTTGAATAAATTAACTGTGAAGAATAAGTACACACTTCTAAGGATCGATGATTTTTTTGATCATTTTTGTGGGGCTTCGGTATTCTCGAAAATAGATCTCTACTCTAGGTAATACCACCTTAGGGTTAAAGAAGTTGATTTTCATAAGACGGCTTTTAGGACTCGTTATAGGCACCACGGGTTTCTAGTTATGCCTTTTAGTTTGATGAATGCTTCGGTAGCATTCATGGATCTGATGAACCGAGTTTTTCAGCTGTATCTGGATCAGTTCATCGTAGTCTTCATCGACGATATTTTGGTGTACTCTAAGATCGGGGATGAGCAATATGAGCATCTTAGAGTAGTGCTTTAGATACTCCGAGAGAAATAGCTCAACGCTTAGTTGAGCAAGTGTGAATTCTAGTTGTGCGAAGTGACATTTGTAGGGCACGTGGTTTCTACTGAGGGGATCCGAGTTGATCCTAGAAAGATTGAGGTTGTACTTTGTAACATCCTTTACCCATATTCAACGCTGGAACAGGGTACGAGGCATTACCAAACTTATACACCAACAATTAATCAATACCAAGACTCAACTTTCCACTCGAAATTAATATTTTTCGTAACTTCTGTTAAACAAGCCTACTAGGCTCAAATCACACATTAGAAATGGCCCGAGATCAAATCAAACTCTTTTGAAGCTCTCTAGAAAAACTTAGAAAATTATCACTAAATAGTTCACACGCCCGTGTGGAGGAAGGGACACGCCCGTGTGACATATCACATGCCCGTGTGGAATTATTTCTCAATTCGAACCTACAGGGGTTTTCACATGGCCGGACACACGCTCGTGTCCCTAGCCGGTGTCCCTCACACGGCCTCGACACGCCTGTGTCGTAGCCCGTGTGCCAAAACTTTGGCATTCTATTTCTGACGTCATCAACCCATTAATGTCACACGGCCAAGGCACACACCCGTGTCCTTCGGCCGTGTGGCGAATTAAATTCCTAATTTTAGGTGCAGACTTTACATGGCCTGGGCACACGCCCATGAGGCAGATTGTGGGTCACACACAGCCTAGACACACGTCTGTGTGTCTACCCGTGTGGACCATTTCTAGGCTATTTCCCCATCCATCATGCCACCCTCACATTCACACATTCATGCAACATCACATATCATTCTCATATAATCATTTATAATACTTAATTTTCACATTTAATCCATGATAACCATACTAGCTTCACATACACAAGAGGACGCTATCACTAGCATAACAATAACCAATATAAGCCATCATCCGTGGCTTTACACAATCAATCCATCGACCGTTTTAGACCAACACATTTGGCTACATTAACTATGACTTAATTAATCAAAAGATAATATTCCTATACATGCCATATCTCAAGAAGACTTGAAACTTATACCGAAATGACTATTCGATAGTGTGAAAGCATTGCCGGCGATCTCCAACCCGGGGTAGTTAACCTATAAGGGATAGGAAAGGAAAAGGAGTAAGCAATAACGCTTAGTAAGTTCATATGCAAATATTAATCAACTATTGACATTCATTTATTTTACTCAACCACAAGGGTATTATAATGAGATTTACAATTAAGCTCATGGTTACCCACTCAATCATTCATAATGCTTACTCATTCCAAATCTTCACATATCACAAACACATATCATAAAACATTGTTCACCTTTACTTGCACTTATATCCTACATTTATCACCACAAATTCATATGTAATTTCACTTAGTCAAGCTTCTCGACAATGCCTCAGAATAATAATAAATACTCGGTGGTTTCGCACAAAGCCCACCATTTAATAATTAATAAGGTGGTATCGCACACAGCCCACCATTTGTCTCACATTCACGGATATTTATTGACACCCATTTTCCTATTTTGAATGTTCATCCGAGGATTTCATCACTCTCTCTAATTTTTAATAGATCTCTACAATAGTTATACGCATTCACGCAATACATTAATGAGTAAAACATATGCAATAAAGAATGCATTATTTACACATAAACTTATTATAGATTCATCATATACCGAAATCACTTCATATGAGTTCTGGGTACATACCCGTACCACTCATGACATATCCACATACTTCCTTATTTTCAACATACCTGTTGAATAGCTCGAAATGCTACAAGATACTCTTGAGTCTCATACATTCAGTATCGCATTAACACCATATATCCGATATGGTCTTACATGAAATATCATATCGATGCCATGTCCCTGCCATGGTCTTATACGAAATCTCACACCAAGGCCATATTCCAAATATGATCTTACATGGAACCTTAATAACCTTAGTGTCATAGTATTTGCATTCTATCCACTCTTAAAGTTTAATTGAAGATTTTCATTTCTTGACATCTCGTCAAAAACGTATTTAATATATTTCATAGAGATAATATACAATTCATACAACATCGAAACATCAAATACTTCACTTAAGGTTGCATTATTTGCACACGAACTTACCTCGATACCAAAAGGGTAAAAGGGACCTATTCGTCCATATCTCTCTTTTCTCCCGCTCTAGCTTTGAATCTCATTTTTTTTTTATAACAATAAAATTTACTCATTTAATATCCACACTAATCAATATGTTTTAAAATTTCTACTTTGGAAAATTATCATTTTGCCCTTAGACTTTGGCAAAATTACAATTTTACCCCTAGGCTTGTATATCGATTTTCATCAAGTTTCCTTATTAATAAAGCCTAGCTGATTCATATTCCCTTTCATAGAAACCCAAGATTTCAAATTTTATACACATTTACCACCTATTTCATAACCTTTACTAAAAGGTCCCTTTAGGTGTTTTCATGGAAACACCCTTCACAAAAGTTGTGTATTTAACAACTAAGACTTATTTTCTTCCATAAAATTTCAGCAAACAATATAATTTCTCTCATGGAAAAACCCTAGACTCTTAACCATTTTACAAAATAGTTCCCTCATTAGCTAGCTCAAGAAAGGCCACCAAAATCACTTACTTGTGAGGAGGAAAGCTTGGCTGAAATTTTTGAGTTCTCAACCCCCATTTTGCTGCTAATTTTTGGTGGAGAAGATGGATAGAAAAGATGGTATTTTTCTTTTCTTTATTTTATGATAAAAATCAATTTTTATCACCAAATTTCCACCTAACCATTTGACAAAGTCCTTTCTTTGTCCCCCTATGGCTGGCCATCACTTCCCCATGGACTAATTGCATATTAAAGACCTCCAACTTAATATTCTATGGCTATTTGGGACCTCTAGCAAACAAAATAGAACTTTTGCCCTTTATGTGATTTAGTCATTTTTTGCGATTAAGCGTGAAATCGCTAAAATTAAAGCACCAAAATTTTCATGTACCTTTATAATAATGCTACAACTCATAAAATAACATTAAAATAATTTTTTGACCCCAAATTAGTGGTCCTGAGACCACTGTTTTGACCAGCCCCTAAATCAGGCTGTTACATACTTGATTGGAAACAGCCTAAGAATATTTCTAATATCCGTAGTTTTCTAGGTCTTGTTGGTTATTATCAGAGGTTTGTTGAAGGGTTCTCATTGATTGCAACCCCTCTGACTAAGCTTCTGCACAAGAATGTTCTTTTTTCTAGGCTGATGGGCAACAATCGAGCTTTAAGAAGGTCAAGTCTGTTCTCATTCAAGCTTCTATTCTGATATAGCCTGAATCTGGTAAGGAGTTTGTGGTTTATAGTGTTGCATCACACGTCGGTTTGAGATGTGTACTGATGCAAGATAATAGGTTTGTGGCTTATGCGTCCTGACAGTTTAAGTCACACGAGGGAAATTATCCGACGCATGATCTCGAATTAGCTACCGTGGTTTTTGGTTTAAAGATCTAGAGGCACTATCTGTATGGTGAGAGGTGTATCATCTACACCGACCACAAGAGCCTCAAGTACCTCATTACTTAAAAGGAGTTGAATCTTAGGCAGCGTAGATGGATTCAGTTGCTCAAGGATTGTGATTACATGATAGAGTATCATCCCGGTAATGACAATGTAGTGGCTGATGCTTTCATCCGTACAATAATGTCTAATATGATGGTGGTGTTTTCTCGTCTTACTTTGTTTGATGATGGGAGTTTGTTAGTCGAGTTGCAAGTTAAGTCGATTTGGATTGATTAGATTTAGGATAAACAGTTAGAGTATGATTCTCTGGTTCTGTGTTTTCGTCAGGTTGAGAGCGGTAGTACATCTGATTTTAAGATGAATAATGATGAGGTTCTGTGTTTCCGAGGATGGGTTTATGTACCAAATGACTTTGATTTGAGACATTCGATTCTGAATGAAGCGCATAGTAGCCCTAATGCTACACATCCTGGTAGAAATAAGATGTATCGAGATCTTCGTGAACTATTCTGGTGGCTAGGGTTGAAACAAAAGTAATAGATTTCGTTTCTCGTTGTCTAATGTGCCAGTAAGTTAAGGCTAAGTACTAGTTGCCTTCGGGTTTGCTTCAACGTGTTAAAATTCCCTTATGGAACTAGGGAACGTGTAACGATGGACTTCATTAGTGGGTTACCATTAACACCTACTAAGAAGGATTCTATTTGGGTCATCATGGATTGGTTGACCAAGTTCACCCATTTCATTCTAGTTTGGACGGATTATTCGCTGTAGAAATTGGCCAAGCTCTACATATTTGAGACTATAAGAATTCATGGGGTTCCGGTTTCGATAATTTTTTATAGAGATCCTCGTTTCACTTCGCGATTTTAAAAGAAACTTCATGAAGCTTTAGGTTCGAGATTGGACTTCTGTACTGCATTCCATCCTCAGACCGATGGTCAACCTGAGAGGGTGATTCAGATACTGGAGGATATGCTTTGGAGTTGTGTGATTGATTTTTGAAGGAGTTGGGAGGATTTTCTGCCTTTAGCTGAGTTCGTCTACAACAAAATTTTTCAGTCTAGCATTCAGATGACACCTTACAAGGCTCTGTATGGTTGTAAGTATCGTACTCCACTGTGTTGGACTGAATTGGGTGAGAAATGGGTTTTGGGTCCTGATTTGGTTTTCGAGACTGAAGAAAAAGTCAGATTAATATGGGATCATCTTAAGGCGACTTCTGATAGACAAAAGTCCTATGTAAATCTAAAAAGGAGGAACATTGAGCACTTTATAGAGGATTACGTGTTCCTTAATGTATCTCCGTTGAAGAAGGTTCTGCAGTTTGGGCGTAAGGGCAATTTGAGCCCTAGGTTCATTAGGCTGTATTGGATTCTTAAACGTGTAGGACATGTTGTTGAAATGAAGTGATTTCATTTCAGATCTTGGCGGTTAAAGATGGAGGGAAATATTTCATTAAGAAACGTTCAACCAACTCTTGCCATGTAGTTATGGAACCGGACGGTAGGGAGTTAAACCATGCTCGTGCTCTATCTCTTAAGGAGTATGGAAATAATCTCAGTCTCAAGGCGTCCTCAGTCACTTCGACTAGTTTAAATGAGTCACTCACTTCCATGAATAGCCAAAAATGAAGATGTAGATCTTCAGTAGGAATCCCACTAAATTGACCCATATTTTGCAACATTTGGAACATGACCGGCTTCAGCTCGAATTGTTGTGCCTCGATTTCGGGTCTCCTAATACTCGGATTGAGCACATTGAATAGAGGAATGACATATTGTTGAATGCCACAATTTCTATCATCGGCAACAATGATTGGATTGTGAGTATTATAAGCGAATGTTCCTCCTAGATTTTGGTTTGGATTTTTGAAATTCATATCTTCGGTTCTTCTTTGGTTCATTTGTCTTCTCCTTTGTCAGAAAGTCCTTTCAATTTCAGGGTTTATGGTGAGTAAGTCAATACTTTGATCAATACTCATAAACACCTGAAACAAACAAAAAAAATGGAATTAAAATTTAACAAGAAAAAAAGACCAAATGTTAAAATTAACAATTTCACAAATAATGTCTTTTAAAACACTTCCCGCAACGGTGCCAAAAACTTGGAATGACGGAAACATGCAAGTGTACACAATCGCAACAAGTAATAAATTGACAAGTAAATGTCGAGTTATCGTACCCATAGGGACTCTGAAAAGAATTATTTATTGAAAGCAATTAAAAACACTTTGGTGAAGAAAAATATTTTGATTTGAAAGGGTGATTAAAAACTAGGATTTTAACAACGTAAAATAAATAAAAAAATAAAATAAAAGTTCTACTGAACGATTTCAAAAGATGATTTTAATCAAGATGACATAATTGTGCTAGGTTAATTACATTTCTTAACTTAGAATTATTAAACTCATGTTTATGTTGTTACGAATAAATTCACGGCAACTTAGTAATTTTCTAACTTATGAACATACTTACCTACCAAAAGCCATTAATCTCTTGACTATATCTCTATGTCAATTCAACCGATTAAACAAATTTTAGTAGACAAATATATTAATGCACATACATACTTATGGAATCAAAATAATTTCTTGTACATATCTGTATGTCAATTCAAACAATTAATTCAATCCCATAAGCACATAAAAGATTAAGTGAGGTAACAATGTATTCCTACCTTGAAGCAGTTTAATCACAATAATCTTGCAAGTTATGCAAGGCAATTGTATCTCTCGATACCGTTGCTAATTTAACCCTCAGCTACCTTAGATGATTAAACATGCACAAATTAAGTATCATGTCAATTAATTACAATTTCAATCCGTTTAAATAATTAATTCATTAGTTACCTTACAATTGTAATGCAAGAATAACTTAGTCATGATTTTACTTAATCAAACATCTTATCGAGGCCTATAACAATACAAACACAATTTTAATAAATTAAGTAGACGAAATGGAATAAACCTAACACAAATCAAATTGAAGCCATATCAATTAAATTAAACATATCAACATCACAAATTTTCAAAGACATGTTCATCATAACAACAACAGAATTTAAAAGGATAGTGAACCAGAAGCAAATCCAGTGTTTCTCCGTGGCTTGACTGGTTTGCTCCACTCTTCCTTCTTCAATTATTCTTGTCGAACCGAGGCTTCTATGAACATTTGAGTGCTGCTCCAAATGATGGAAGAATGACTCTTTTTCAAGAGGTGAAATCGGCAAGCGGACAAGGGAAAATGGATGGGAAATAAAAAGAGAAAGTTGAGAGAGAGAAGAGAGAAGAGATAAGAATGTTGTGGTGTGTTGAAATGAGCAGCCAAGGGGGGTTGAAATGAGCAGCGAAGGGGGGTTTTATAGGGTGATAGGGCTGCTAAAAATAGCCAAAATTAGCAGCCAAAGAGCTCTCCCATGGCCGGCCACACATATGGCAAGTTTGAAGCTTTCAAACTTGCTATATTAAGGCTGGGGCAAATCTAGAAAGGCACTAAAAGAGGAGGGGTTTGTTTGCAGTTTGATGATATCTTCAAGGGCCTTTTTGCAAGCCAATTAATCAGCCAAGAAAGCTGATTGGGTCAGTATGCTGGACGGTTTTGGGCTACCCATAGCTCGGTTGGTTCGGTTTTCTTGGTTTAGCTCAATTGGGCCATTTTTCATAATTAATTAATAATAATTTATTTAACCCAAATTAAATTGAATTAAAATTAAAATTAATTATATTATGAATTAATACACATAATTTGGATAGTATTTAGCTGAAAAATTCATTTTTCTCGATGCTTCAAAAATCGCTTTTCAGTTTTGCGCTTCTAGCAGTGTCCGCTAAGCTAATTTTCGCCCTTTGTGCAATTCTGTCGAAAATGATCAAAATTAATCAAAATTTATTATAAAATTAATTAAAATTAATTATGTTAATAATTTAAGTACAAAATAATTATTTTATAATAATTATATATTTTTCGACAATAATTTTACCGAAACTGCATGAATTTGAGTTTAAAAGGGAATGAAAAAGTGTGTATATTTTAGTGTTTTCACACCCCCAAACTTAATTCATTGCTCATCCCGAGTAATGCACAAATTGAAAATAATTTCTCGGAAAAACCTTTGAAAAATTCCTTCAGAACAACATTCTTCCCAAAATTATGTTTTGGTATACTTATGCTAAAAAATAAGAAATTTGATATTTATGCTACTTATGTATACATATCATTCAAATTAATCTCAATCATTCTTATGATAGAAAAAATAGACTAAAAGCTTCCTAATAAAGACATGTTAAATCCCTACCAATTTGATTTTATTCCCTTATTCGATATTAAGTTGCAATCATTAAGTTTAACTTATGCCTTCATATGTTGAACATAGCAACTTCTCTCCACTAATGTAGGTAGCATAGAAACTTGAGTCAATAGGTCTTTAAATAGGTTGTAACGTAGCTAGGCTAGGGGTAGGTAAAAGATAGATAAATTTAGGCTAAAAACCTCTAGACTCAGCTTCAATCGGACCTTCGAAATAATTACCTTCAATACGCCAACTTACTTTGCTTTCACCTGCTCTTTTGTACATTTATTTTCTTTCAAATACATATGCTCTTCTTTTATTTTATTTTTTTACGAGCATTTTGCTTATGTACTACAAAATTTTTTGTATTTTATACTTCTGTTCAACTCCCCCAAACTTATTTTGAAAGAATATTCTGAATAGTACTGAGTCTAGTGTTTGGGAAAATTTAAAGATAATTAAGAGAGAAGTGATGGCTAAATATTGCAAGGGTTCAAATAAAATTAGGCCATATAGTCTCAAAGTTGGGTTTCAAGGGATAAAAAATCATGAAGGTTGGCCTAAAAGGCTCAAATGGTCCAAAAAAAAGTTGTCTAAATCATTTTCAACATTGTATGCTTCCTAGGATTTCGCCTCAAGAAATTACTAAGTCAATTCTAGAGACTTAAACTTTCATACATGCCTAGCTTTCCTAAGAAACTAAAATTTTATGGTATAATTTACACACTTTATTAAGAGTACATTTGTGTCATAATTCAGCCAACATAGAAATTATTGAAATAATGGAATTTTATTCATACTAAAGTTTAGCATACTTAACAAAATTTCAAATTTTTGAACAAAATATATCCTAATCATAATTAAAAGAAAAATTTATTCTAAGAGGAAATAATTTCAATTTTTTAGTCCCCCTACTTAAGATGAACAACGTCCCCATTGTTAAAAACAATAGAGAAAATGAATATATAAAAGTGAATAGATACTATACACAAGGTAGGATCCTAGAAAAAAGAGGTGAGTCAAGTTTGACTGCTTAAATACCAAGCTCTTCCTAGACAGATCCAATCCTAGACATGTATATATCTATTGACACACATCCTATTTTATAAATTGTTCAATTTTATTAATGATTTCAACCTTTTGATTTATTATGCTAGAAATAGAAATATCCTAAGAGAAAAATAAAATAAAGTAGAGACAAGATCCCCTTTTTTATTTGCAAAACCCTCAGAATATGATCGCCTCGTTCCTTCCTCGACATTGGAGTCCATGGTTTTAGTATTAAGTTTGGAAATTCAAGCAAAAAAAAATTAAATGGGTTATGAAATATATAGTTTTTAAATATATCTCTGGTTGAGTCATCCTGAATTTTTTAGTATCTCCAGTAAACTTGTTGCTGCAACTGCATGTGTTGCAGCATAGCCATTATACCAAACTGTTCACTTCGTGGAATGTTGCTAGATAAAGGGACTCTTAGTGTCGAACTTAGGAAATCTGTTAAAGGTGGTTTCAGTTTTAGGGAGGTGGTTGAGTAGTTGATGGTAAGGTTTAGAGTTGAAGAGGGTGGCAGTTTTAAGGATAGTTTCGGTGCGGTAGTTGGTGACTTCAAATGAAGGTGTTCGGGTGGTGATTCAGGGAGTTAAGGGCTGCAACATTAAAGGGTTAAGTGAGATGCACTATTGGGCTACTTGGGAGTAGAGGTGGAGCAAGGTATGGGCTAGAGGTTTGTGCGAAAAAGGGTTGAATATTTCCCTTCTTAGTAGTGTCTTAAGCCCAATGGCAGCTCCTTTTTGGATCCTAAGCTCCTATACTGAAAATAAACTAAAAAAATCCAAGAAAGTAGTGTTTGGGTTAAAAGTTGACCCTTTATTTAAAAAAACAAAAACTTAAATTCTTTGGGCTACTTAGAAAAATATTTTTTTGAAAAATTACATTAAATTAAACTCCCAGGAAAGATTGGAGGCTTCACGGATGGTCCCGCTTAAGTCTCAATCTCCTAGACAAAGTTTTAATTAATGTAATGAACCAAAGAAATTTTATCTAAGTATTACCATTTTATTCAAATGAGAAAAAAAATATAAAATAACGATAGAGAAAGTGAAGAGAACTCCCTCCATTTTATTTAGGATCGTCATTGACCATGGTGGTGTCAAATGGCCATTTGTCATACCAACCATAACCATCTAGAAGTAATCATATTCTTTTCCATCAAATCTGTCCAACATCTTATTTGGGAAAGAAAACCCGTAATGATCTTTCTTGGTTGCCTTGTTTAACTTCCTATAATTCCTATAAATCCTCGAAGCTGTGACTCGAATATTTGCAATAATCCATCCTACACCCTTCTTGTGCTTTTCCAAAACAACAAATGACTCTTCTTCTTGATTCTTGGTGAACTCAACTGAAATCATGATAGGTAAGAATGGGGATAAACCCAAACAATCATATTTTGAATGAGGAGGCAAAGTCTTCAGTTCCAATTTGGTGGCTCTTCAATCAACACTTTTGGTTGTGTGTACTCCCGAGATAATAACTTTAATGATCCCAGTGGAACTTCCTGGGTGAATCCCTTCATTTTAGCTTCTAACAAAGCCAAACATTCCTCGTCTTCATCATCACTTGGAGAATCTGCTAGCAGAATACATTCTAACAGATCATCAACAGAATTGAGCTCCAGCTCTGTAGAAGCCATCTATTCCATCTTGGAAATAGCAGAACAGTCTTCAACTACATCTAGGGATTTAGTAGCATCAAAGTCATTAAAAGTCACATTATCATCAAAAATTTCTTTCAACTGAGGATCTCGTTGCTGCTTCTAGAATCGTTGAGGATATGGCAATGGTGGAATCTTAGCTTTAACCAGACAACTCTTCTGTGCAAATTTTTCTACATTTGACAAGGGTGTTAGATAATCAGAACTAACTGGTTTAGAGTTTACCTTATCAAGAATCACTGAATCTGACTTCTGTGATACAGGAGTTTCAACACTTGGTTGAACTTCCTCTTTGTCTTGAGCTACAACAGGCTCATCTTGAATCTCAACCACCTTGGGCTCCAATGTCTTTCCACTTGGAAAAGAGATTGCTTTGCAATGTTCTTTGCCTAAAATTTTTGGATTTTCTGTGTCGCTCGGCCAAATAACTTGGGGTTTATTTCGAAGTTCATTGGTTAGCTGACCTATTTGATTTTCCAAATTTCTTAAAGTGGTATCATTCTTCGTTATGTATGCCTTCAGCAGATTCTCAAGATCACTTGAAGATTCAGTTGGTGGGGGTTGTTGCACTTGTTAAGAATATTCAAGGATAATTTGGTCAAAATGGCATAACAGAGTCGCTATGGTCCACCCATTGATTACTCCTTGGAGAAATTGGATGATTTTGCCATGAAGAGTTGTAAAAATTTGATTGCGGACCATTCCAATTCTGATTTCCCATGTAATAATTTGACTCTTGATTTGAAGGGTAATTTTTAAAGAAATGGCCATCTCCACAGTATTCACAAGAAATATTCTCGAACTTGTTCAGCTGTTGACCTAACAAATTACCATTGAAACCATTAACAATTATGTTTTTAAGCATAGAAGACAAAGAGGATACCTAGGCTGCCAAAGAAGCAAGTGTGTCCACTTCATGTACTCCTGCTGCTCGTCTTTCTGAGGCTGCTCGGTTGGTTGGCCACTGATAGTTATTGCTAGCAATTCTTTCAATAATCTTGTAAGCATCGTTATAAGACTTAGAAAGAAGGGCTCCGTTTGCCGAAGCATCCACCATCATTCTAGTATGAATATTGAGACCAATATAGAAAGTCTCCATTTGAACGCAGAAGGAATGTCGTGATTAGGTCACTTTCTTAATAACTCCTTAAACCGCTCTCATGCCTCATGTAAAGATTCTTCATCAAGTTGCTGAAATGAAGTGGTTTCATTTTGGATTTGGCGGTTAAAGATGGAGGGAAATATTCCATTAAGAAACGTTCAACAACTCTTTCTATGTAGTTATGGAACCGGACGGTAGAGAGTTCAACCATGCTCATGCTCTATCTCTTAAGGAGTATGGAAATAATCTCAGTCTCAAGGCGTCCTTAGTAACTCCAACTTGTTTAAATGAGTCACTCACTTCCATGAATAGCCGAAGTTGAAGATGTAGATCTTCGTAGGAATCCCACTAAATTGACCCATATTTTACAGCATTTGAAACATGACCGGCTTCAGCTCGAATTGTTGTGCCTCGATTTGGGTCTTCTAATACTCGAATTAAGCTCATTGAATATAGAAATGGCATATTTTTGAATGGCACAGTTTCTATCATCGGCAACAATGATCGGATTGTGAGTATTATAAGCGAATGTTCCTCTTGGATTTTGGTTTGGATTTTCGAAATTCATATCTTCGGTTCTTCTTTCGTTCACTTGTCTTCTCCTTTGTCAGAAAGTCCTTTCAATTTCAGGGTTTACGGTGAGTAAGTCAATACTTTAATCAATACTCATAAACACCTGAAACAAACAAAAAAATGGAATTAAAATTTAACATAAAAAATAGACCAAAATGTAAAATTAACAATTTCACAAATAATGTCTTTTAAAACACTCCCCGGCAACGGAGCCAAAAACTTGGGACGATAGAAACGTGAAAGTGTACACAATCGCAACAAGTAATAAAGTGACAAATAAATGTCGAGTTATCATACCCACAGGGACTGTGAAAAGAATTATTTATGAATGCAATTAAAAACACTTTGGTGAAGAAAAATATTTTGATTTGAAAGGGTGATTAAAAAATAAGATTTTAACAATGTAAAATAAATAAAAAAATAAAATAAAAGTTCTACTGAACGATTTCAAAAGATGATTTTAATCAAGATGACATAATTGTGCTAGGTTAATTACATTTCTTAACTTAGAATTATTAAACTCATGTTTATGTTGTTACAAATAAATTCAAGGCAACTCAATAATTTGCTAACTTATGAACATACTTACCTACCAAAATCCATTAATCTCTTGACTATATCCCTATGTCAATTCAACCTGATTAAACAAATTTTAGTAAAGAAATATATTAATGCACATACATACTTATGGAATCAAAATAACCTCTTGTACATATCTGTATGTCAATTCAAACAATTAATTCAATCTCATAAGGACATAAAAGATTAAGTGAGGTAACAATGTATTCCTACCTTGAAACAGTTTAATCACAATAATCTTGCAAGTTATGCAAGGCAATTGTATCTCTCGATACCATTGCTAATTTAACCCTCAGCTACCTTAGATGATTAAACATGCACAAATTAAGTATCGTGCCAATTAATTACAATTTCAATTCGTTTAAATAATTAATTCATTAGTTACCTTACAATTGTAATGCAAGAATAACTTAGTCATGGTTTTATTTAATCAAACATCTTACTGAGGCCTATAACAATACAAACACAATTTTAATAAATTAAGTGAACGAAATGCAATCAACCTAACACATATTAAATTTAAGCCATATCAATTAAATTAAACACATCAACATCACAAATATTCAAAGACATGTTCATCATAACAACAACAAAATTAAAAAGGATAGCAAACAAGAAGCAAATCCGGTGTTTCTCCGTGGCTTGACTGGTTTGCTCCACTCTTCCTTCTTCACTTGTTCTTTTCAAAATGAGGCTTCTATTAAAACTTGAGTGCTGCTTCAAATATGGATGAATGACTCTTTTTCAAGAGGTGAAATCGGCAAGAGGACAAGGGAAAATGGATGGGAAATAAAGAGAGAAAGTTGAGAGAGGAGAGAAGAGATGAGAATGTTGTGGTGTGTTGAAATGAGAAGCCAAGGGGGGTTATATGGTGAGAGCACTGCTAAAAATAGCCAAAATCAGTAGCCAAAGAGCCCTCCCATGGCCAGCTACACATGTGGCAAGTTTGAAGCTTTCAAACTTGCTATATTAAGGTTGGGGCAAATCTAGAAAGGCACTAAAAGAGGAGGGGTTTGTTTGCAGTTTGATGATGTCTTCAAGGGCCTTTTTGCAAGCCAATTATTCAGCCAAGAAAGCTGATTGGGTCAGCATGCTGGATGGTTTTGGGTTGCCCATAGCTTGGTTGGTTCGGTTTTCTCAATTCTGCTCAACTGGGCCACTTTTCACAATTAATTAATAATAATTTATTTATCTCAAATTAAATTGGATTAAAATTAAAATTATTTATATTATGAATTAATACACATAATTTGGACTGTATGTAGCTGAAAAATTCATTCGTCTCGATGCTTCAAAAATCGCTTCTCGATTTTGAGCTTCTAGTAGTGCCTGCTGAGCCAATTTTTGCCATTTGTGTGAATCTGTCGAAAATGGTCAAAATTAATCAAAACTTATTATAAAATTAATTAAAAATTATTATGTTAATAATTTAATTACAAAATAATTATTTTATAATAATTATATATTTTTGACAATAATTTTACCAAAACTGCATGAATTTGAGTTAAAAAGGGGCATGAAAAAATGTGTATATTTTCGTGTTTCCAATCGGTTTGGTGATGTGTTTTTTTGATGCGATCTAGGAGTAGTACAAGAGGTAGTGGGCGACCCTTCAACGATTTAGAATTTACATGGTAGGTATTCATGTGCCGGTAAGGTCGTGGTTGTGTTTTGAAGAGTTGTTTTATTTGATTGGGTTCAAATTTTTTCTTTTTAGTCATGATTTCGTGATTCATTACTGAAATTGGTTGTGTTAATTATCAATTAGGTTATGGGGTTATTCGTATTTGAATTAGCATTAGAAAAATACCAGGTGTGTAATGAAAACATGAGAAATCAAGGTTCGACTAAAGCCGAAAAAGTGGCCTGTCAACGCCACACGGGCGTGCGCCCGGCCGTGTGACGAGAGTATGTGTGGCCATGTGGATCACACGGGTGTAAAGGCCACATGGGCAAGGCCAAATTGGGCATGTGGCCCACACGGGGCCCAAAATTCTGAAATTTTCTTTAGGGTCACACATGTCATTCCGATCAACTGAGGGCCTTCCGTAGGGTCGGTAAGGGTAAATCAAACCCTAATGCATGAGATCTGCTATTCTAATAGACTGATTTGAGTTTAGGAAAGCCGATATGTATGTTTGACTGCTTTGTATAAGCATGTATGATATCCGTATACTAGCATGCGGGCCATGTTAATTCTATTATATTTGTATTGTAACATCCTAAATTTTCGGGCCTATACATTTAGTGTGTGGAAATGTTTAAAGTGTTAATCTAACTGTTAAGGGTCTAATTGGGCTCAAGAAAAGGCTGAGACCTCGTTAAAATATTATGTTTGGGCATTAAAAGAATTAAAGGTAGTTATCTATGATTAAATATGTCAAATTGGGCTTGGGGCCCAAAGTTAGGTAGCGCTGAAGGGAAGGAAGAGAGTGGCGTCACTAGTGCATGAGAAGGGCCCAAATTTTGGTTGCTTAAAGCCTAAGAAATTAGGTCAAAATTCAGCAGCCATTGAGGGCTATAGGGGACGGCAACAAGGCAAAATTTTAGGGATTTTAATGTGGATAATTAAAGCTGATAATAGAGGGAAGAGTTAGAGTCAGTTAAGTCTTTTCAAGATAGGTGTTGTGATAAGGATAAGGGAAAGAAGGAGGGGCTATCTAGGAGACTAAGTGATGGCCGAAATTCCATCACCTAAAGGGGTGAAGAATTCAGCTACTACATGGGAAAAGGGGTGCCGAAGTTTCCCTATTATTTGCTTAAGCTTTAGATATTAGGAAGGGCACTTTCGGTTTTAATGGGTAGGTGCGAAAATCCTATAAATAGGAGAGCATCTCTTCAAATTTTGGCATTTGAACCCTAACTTCTTTCTCTCCTATTGTGTCGAAATTTCTGCTAAAGCTCTCATCTTTTCTCTTTTTTTTGCCGAAATTTCTACTCTATTCTTTCTCTCTTCTCTTTTTCTTCAGTTAGCTGAATCTTCAAACCTCTCCTTGCTCTCTTTTCACTTTTCTTTTTAGCCAAAACCATATTAGTTCATCCTTCCGGATTTTCATAAAAAGCCGAAACCTCTAAGATCTCACCTTCTGAAGTTGTCGAATTTTCTTCAGTGGAGTTTGCTTGTGCCGAATCTTGAAGAAAACAATAGGTAAGTGTCGATTTCAAGATTCCAATATTTCTCTAGCTTTTAGAAACCTTAGCCGAATGGCTATTTGGAAACTAATCCCGGGTTCTTTTTCTTTTGCGGCACATCGAGATTTAAAGGAGATCTCAATCGTCAAGGTTTTTCACCGGTAGCATTCAAACCATCCTACTTCCGGGATCTAATCAGTTTAGGTGAGGAGAATTATTTATTTTAAATACATAAAATTGGGTAGAACACTAACCATGGCGAATATAGGAGAGGCCCTATTTTCACATCTTTCTGGCTTTTTGAGCAAAGTTGTAGATAGGTTTAGCAAGGGTATCGACAATAATCAGGTGTGTAACCTTTCAAACTATTAGATTGAGTGCTATATATATATATATATGTATAAATATGCTATACTCTGTTAAATGCCGAAATCCCGGTACTATGATTGAAAACTCGATGAGGGTAAAGGCTAATCATCAGGTTAGTGATTTCTGTCCTTCTTCAGTAATATGCTCGGTATGTCGATTTCTCTGTATGCTTGGGGTTGGGAAATTGATGAAAAGGGAAGTACATTTTCGGTGGCTTATGCCATTTCACTGGTGACTCTATCACAACTCTGCTTACGGTGGCTTATGCCATTTCACTGGTGACTATGTCACAACTTGACGATGAGCATTTAATCGCAGATGACCGCCATCGATGGTGTGTAGCGATGTGGGTTGATTGTAGAAATCCCCAATGGTGTGATCGGCGGGTAAGGATGGCATGTAGCGGATGGAAACCTAGGATTGAGTTGGGTTTTATATATGTTATCTGCTATATTATGTTTTATATTTTGATCGTGGGCTAAGGCCTAATCTAATGGTGCACGAGAGTTGCACACTGAGTTTCGTGACTCACCCTGTTATTTTAACAATTTCAGGAGCACCTAGTGCAACGGACCGGGCTGGAGAGGAGAGCAAGATGGCCATGAAAAAGAACATTTGGATTCAACAAAAAGACTTTAATCTATTATTTTATATTTTTATTTAATAGGTTTTAAATCTCGTTGTAATAAGGCCATGGGCCACTAGACTATTATACTCTGTTTTGTGTTTTATTTTGGGCTTTCATTACTGCCAAGCACTTAAACGTTAATTAAACTAAGGCATATATTAAGATTTTAGTTTTTAATTCATAAAACAACAAAAGAAATTTATAACTTAGTTAAACTTATCAAGTTATTAAGTTCTTCCGAACAAAAGATTGAATACAAGAAAAAAATATATCCAAAAAATTTTGACATCTTTTACAGAATCTTTTTAATGACATGCCAGATCCGACTATAGTGTTTGGGCTGGGTTTGAGGTGTTACAAATTGGTATCAGAGCCCGATTCAAAACTCGGCTCTGGGGTTTTTGGGCTCAAAACATTTTCTAAAAACAGGTTTTCGAAGTATGCATGTTTTATAAATGTTACAGGATAGGTTTTTTGGCATGGCACCTACATCTTCGGCCCAAGTCTACCAGGTAAGTATTCTGAACCATTGTATGATATTTATATGTGGGCTTGATGGGCTTGTGGGACGTAGATTATTTTAGTTAGAATCTGATGGACCTTAGGCTTAGCTTAAACTACTTCTTAAATCTCATAAGACTTAAACTCACTAAACAAACCCGTGAACGAGTCACAAGACTAGGGTGTGGCAACAGACATACGCATATCTAGGATTGGGTCCGGAAGAGCCTGGTACCTAAGCAGTCCTAGTGACTCACCTCCTCTTCGCTGGAACCTTACCTGGTGTGTAGTGACTGTTCACCTTAGCAGAGATAGGATGTGGCAACGGGCATACGCATGTCTAGGAGTGGATTTAGGGAGAGCTTGGTATTTAAGTAGTCCTAGCGACTCACCTCCTCTTCGCTGGAATCTTACCTGGTGCGTAGTGACCATTCACCCTAATCATGAGGACTTGTTGACAAGCTAAACCCTATAATTAAAACCCGAAAGGGACTAGCCACCTTGTTTTTACAAAATTGCTCAAATACTCTTATTTTGGGAAAAAAAACCAAGATTTGCAAATATACCCCGATTTACAAAATCAACAAAATTTTTCCTTAGAAAAAAAACTCACACAACATGACAACAACCCAAAACACCTAAACACTACTATATTTTTTTAAAATCCAATTCTCCATGATACTCTCTTAGTTTTGTAAAATTTTGAAATCACCCTTGATTTGTAAAAAATTACCAAACTACTCCTGATGTGCAAAATGACCAAAATACCCCCAGATTTCAAAATGACTGAAATACCCTTAGATTTTAAAATTATTGAAATACCCCCAGATTTCAAAATGATCGAAATACCCTTGGATGTCAAAATTATCGAATACCCTTAAATTTATGAATTATCAAAATACCCTTATTTCACGAAATCATCAAGGAACCTAATTTTGGAAAATTGCAAAAATACCCCTGTAGAATAAATTATGAAAATACCCCTGGGTAGTGAAACAACGAAAACACCTTTTTTGATGAATGTAAGTTCATGGATGTTCTTTGTATGTTGATTGGATGTATGTGTTTCCTAGAACTAGGGGACGAACGTGAGACTGAATTGTGAATGCGAATTCGAAAGAACTACTCCTAAAACTACTATTTATAAGATTGTTCATGGTTAATCGGTGGAACGAATTAATGATACATAAAACTCTTAATTAGATAAATGTCAATTAGAAGAATGAGTACAAAAGGTAGGGGACGTCCGCCATGTGGACGCGGTAGGGGTAGAATAATCGTGTCAGAGCCAGTAGGGTCTGGCCACGGGTCAGGAAACGAGATGCCGAAACTACCAGCTATAGAGGGAGAATTTTAGAACCAAATGGGTGGAGACGATGTAGTGTCTCAGGCAATGTTACGGATTCTGGAGAGAGTGGCTGGAGTAGGCACGGGTTTAGGAGCTCGGAAGTCCGTGTCTGAACAACTCCGAGCCAATGGGGTAAAAGTGTTTAGGGGAGTTTCTGGCGTAGTCCCTAACACAGCTGAGTATTGGATGGAAGCAACTGAGCGCATAATGGATGACTTAGATTTCATGGTGGAGGAGAAGTTGAAAGGGGTTGTGTCTCTTCTTCGAGACGAGGCTTATCAATGGTGGCTCACGGTGAAGGAGGGTACTGCCGCAGATCGAATTACTTAGGACTTCTTTAAGGATTCATTCCAGGGAAAGTATGTTGGGGCCAGCTACGTGGATGCACAGAGGAAGGCATTCCTAAATTTGGTACGGGAAAGTAAATCTGTGGCTAAATATGAGGTGGAGTTTCTGCGCTTGAACCGCTACGCTCGAGGAATATAGCAACCGAATATGAACGTTGTGTTCGGTTCGAGGATGGATTGCGGAATGAGTTAAGGGTTTTGATAGCACCGTAGAAAGAGCGATTTTACTGTTCTGGTGGAGAAGGTTAAGATAGAAGGGAGGTAAAACGGACAAAAAGACAGGAAAGAGATAAGGAGCGGGAAGGAATAAGAGAAATTTTGGGCCGGCAAGAGCATCTGGGAATTAGTAGAAAAGGCCTAAGTCGATGGGCTACCGCGCTCGACACTGTTGGGGGAATCAGAATTGATTATGTAATTGGTGCAGGAAAGCACATTCTAGGAGTGTAGAAAAAGAACCGGTGGATGTTTCAGGTGTGGATCCATGAAACATATGATTAAGGATTGTCCACAGAAGGAACATGTGCAACCAGTTGGACGAGGTTCTGATTAGGCTGGAAGAGGTGGTCAGCCAGTACCAAGGGTCGTGGCCCAAGTAGAGGGGGAAATTGGGCTGGTCGCGGTCGTGGAGCACCTGGGAGAGGTGTAGGTAATGTAGATGCGAGGCAACCAGGTCTAGTTTATGCAGTTCATCGACAGGAGGATGGTGACGCACCGGATGTCATAACCGGTACGTGATAACCCTTTTCTTGCCTTGATTGATATTGGGTCAACCCATTCTTATATTGCATGTTCAATATCTGAGAACCTAAGTATAGACTCTGAAACAACTACTAGGAAGATGACTGTGGTTAGTCCCCTAGGACAATCTAGGGTAGTGGACAAGCTATTTAAGGATGTACCGTTTGAGACTCAATGGGTAGTGTTTCCGGCAGACTTAATGGAATTGCCATTTGGAGAGTTTGATCTTATTCTAGGAATGGATTGGTTGACTAAGCATCGTGCTAAGTTGGATTGTGAGACCAAGCATGTGATGTTGAGTACCCCGGAAGGCGGGGAGGTGGTTGTGTTAGGGAAAAGAAGGAACTATTTGTCCAACATAGTATCGATATTGAGGGCTGTTAAGATGATTCGGAAAGGATGCAACGCATTCCTAGCTTTTATTAGTGCATTAGATGCTAAGGAGGTGACTGTCAAGGAGGTTCAAACAGTCAAGGATTTTGTGGATGTCTTCCCAAATGAGTTACCAGGGTTACCTCTAAATTGTGAAGTGGAGTTTGGAATAGAGCTATTTCCAAGAACAGCTCCGGTGTCCATTGCTCCGTATCGAATGGCACCAAAGGAGTTGGTGGAGCTCAAAGCCCAGATCCAGGAACTGTTGGATCGTGAATTTATCCGACCGAGTGTGTCTCTATGGGAAGCGTCGGTCCTCTTTGTGAAAAAGAAGGACGGATCCATGCGTATGTGCGTGGACTATCATCAACTGAATAAGTTGACGATTAAGAACAAGTACCCTTTGCCAAGAATCAACGACCTGTTTGATCAGCTTAAAGGAGCTTTGGTCTTTTCAAAGATTGATCTAAGGTCGGGGTACCATAAGTTAAAGGTGAAGGAAGGGGACATTCATAAGACGGCATTTCGAACACGCTATGGTCATTATAAGTTCTTGGTAATGCCATTCAATTTGATGAATGCGCCAGCAGCATTTATGGATATGATGAACCGGGTGTTTCAACCATACCTGGATCGGTTCGTGATGGTGTTCATCGACAATATTTTGGTTTACTCCAAGTCGGAGAAGGAGCATGATGCACATCTTCGTGTGGTGTTGTAAGTTCTGAGGGAGGAGTAGCTGTACGCCAAGTTCAGTAAGTGTGAGTTCTGGCTGAAGGAAGTGACTTTCTTAGGGCATGTAGTTTCGCAGAGGGAATTAGGGTAGACCCTCGGAAGATAGAAGTTGTACTAGGTTGGAAACCGCCAAAGTTCGTGGTGAAAATTCAAAGTTTCTTGGGATTGGCGGGGTATTACAGGAGGTTTGTTGAGGGGTTCTCTTTAATAGCGGCACCTTTAACTAAATTGTTAAGGAAGGGAGTATTGTTTGTATAGGCTGACAAACAACAGGAGAGTTTTGATAAGCTGAAGAAAATCTTGACGGAAGCGCCAGTGTTAATTCAGCCAGAGGCGGAAAGGAATTTACCGTCTACTATGATGCGTCACACACAGGTTTGGGGTGTGTGTTGATGCAAGAGAGAAAAGTTGTTGCATATGCGTCTCGACAGTTATGACCGCATAAATTGAACTACCCTACGCACGATTTAGAATTGGCGGTGGTAATTTTTACTCTAAAGATTTGGAGGCATTACCTGTATGGGGAGAAGTCAGTTATTTACACTGACCATAAAAGCCTGAAGTATATCCTTACCCAGAAAGAGTTGAATCTGAGGGAACATAGGTGGATTGAACTCTTGAAGGACTATGACTGTTCGATCGAGTATCATCCGAGTAAGGCTAACGTGGTGGAAGATGCGTTGAGTAAGGAGGCGATAGCAAATTTGAGAGCAATGTTTGCTCATCTTATTCTGTATGAGGATGGCAGTTTGCTAGCTGAACTTCAAGTAAGCCTATGTGGACAAATCAAATCAAGGAGAAGCAGCTTCTGGATGATGTCTTGAGTAATCAAATCCCACAAGTGCAGAATGGTGAAGGAGAGGATTATAGTTTGAATGGTGATGGAGTTTTGTGTTTTCGTGGGAAGATTTGTATGCCAAAAGATGTGGATTTAAGGCAGATGATTCTTCAGGAGTTGCATAGTAGCCCTTACGCTATGTATCCTGGAGGGGTTAAGATGTATCAGGACTTGCGAGAACAATTTGGTGGCCAGGTCTGAAGCGAGAGATAACGAAATTTGTGGGAAAGTGCTTGACGTGCCAACAAGTAAAAGCGAAACACCAATTGCCTTCAGGGTTGCTGCAACCGGTGAAGATTCCACATTGGAAATGGGAGAGAATCACAATGGATTTTGTTAGTGGGTTACCCCTCATGCCCACTAAGAAGGACTTGATTTGGGTGATTGTGGATCGGTTGACGAAGTCTGCCCATTTTGTACCGGTTCGGGTCAACTATTCTCTACCAAGGTTGGCTAAGTTGTGCGTGGCTGAGGTCATAAGATTACATGGTGTGCCGGTGTCAATAATATCCGATAGGGACCCTAGGTTCACGTCACGATTCTGGAAGGCTCTTCATCAAGCAATGGGAACAAGGTTAGACTTTAGTATGCTTTTCACCCACGCATCGATGGTCATCGAGAGGTAATTCGAGATCTTGGAGGATATGCTAAGGGGTTGCATCATCGATTTTAGGGGTAGTTGGGAGGAGTATTTACCTTTGGCAGAATTTGCATACAATAGTAGTTATCAAGCTAGTATTCAGATGGCACTGTACTAAGTGTTATATGAAAGGAGATGTCGTACCTCTACTTGTTGGACGGAGTTGGGTGAACGTTAGGTGTTGGGTCCAGAACTAGTTTCAAAAATGGAGGAGAAAGTTAAGTTAATACGGGCTCGATTGAAGGAAGCGTCTGATCGGCAGAAGTCTTATGCAGATCTAAAGCGAAAGGAGATGGAATTTGCAGTATGAGACCAAGTCTTTTTGAAGGTATCCCCATGGAAGAATGTAATGAGGTTTGGACGAAAGGGTAAGCTAAGTCCTCGGTTTATTGGGCCTTATCGGGTATTGGAACGCGTGGGACCAGTGGCTTATCGTTTGGAGTTTCCTTTAAAGTTGGAGCAGATACATGACGTGTTTCATGTCTCGATGCTAAGACGTTATCGTTCTGATCCATTACATGTGGTGCCGATGGAAGATATTGAAGTAAAGCCAAATTTATCTTTTGAGGAGGAACCCGTGCAAATCTTGGATCGAGATGTAAAAGTGTTGAGAAGGAAGTCCGTCCCTTTGGTCAAAGTTTTGTGGCGAAATCACGGCACAGAAGAGACGACGTGGGAGCCAGAGGATGTTATACGACAGCAGTATCCCCATCTCTTTTGATCAGGTAAATTTCGAGGCCTAAATTTATTTTAAGGAGGGTAGAACTGTAACATCCTAAATTTTGGGCCTATGCATTTAGTGTGTGGAAATGTTTAAAGTGTTAATCTAACTGTTAAGGGTCTAATTGGGCTCAAGAAAAGGCTGAGACCTCAGTTAAAATATTTTGTTTGGGCATTAAAAGAATTAAAGGTAGTTATCTACGATTAAATATGTCAAATTGGGTTTGGGGCCCAAAGTTAGGTGGCGTCGAAGGGAAGGAGGAGAGTGGCGTCACTAGTGCATGAGAAGGGCCCAAATTTTGGTTGCTTAAAGCCCAATAAATTAGGTCAAAATTCGACAGCCAATGAGGGCTATAGGGGACGGCAACAAGGCAAAATTTTAGGGATTTTAATGTGGATAATTAAAGCTGATAATGGAGGGAAGAGTTAGAGTCAGTTAAATCTTTTCAGGGTAGGTGTTGTGATAAGGATAAGGGAAAGAAGGAGGGGCTATCTAGGAGACTAAGTGATGGCCAAAATTCCATCACCTAGAGGGATGAAGAATTCGGCTACTATATGGGAAAAGAGGTGCCAAATTTTCCCCATTATTTGCTTAAGCTTTAGATATTAGGAAGGGCACTTTCAGTTTTTAATATGTAGGTGCCGAAAATCCTATAAATAGGAGAGTATCTCTTCAAATTTTGGCATTTGAACCCTAACTTCTTTCTCTCCCATTGTTCTGAAATTTCTGCTAAAGCTCTCATCTTTTCTCTTTTCTCTGCCAAAATTTCTACTCTATTCTTTCTCTCTTCTCTTTTTCTTCAGTTAGCTGAATCTTCATGCCTCTCCTTTCTCTCTTTTCACTTTTCTTTTTAGCCAAAACCATATCAGTTCATCCTTTCGAGATTTTCATAAAAAGCCGAAACTACTAAGATCTCATCTTCTGATGTTGCCAAATTTTCTTCAGTGGAGTTTGCTTGTGCCGAATCTTGAAGAAAATAATAGGTAAGTGTCAATTTCGAGATTCTAATATTTCTTTGACTTTTAGAAACCTTAGCCGAATAGCTATTTGGAAACTAATCCAGGGTTCTTTTTCTTTTGTGGCACATCGGGATTTAAAGGAAATCTTAATCATCAAGGTTTTTCACGGTAGCATTCAAACCATCCTACTTCCGGATCTAATCAGTTTAGGTAAGGAGAATTGTTTATTTTAAATACATAAAATCGGGTAGAACACTAACCATGGCCGAATATAGGAGAGGCCCTATTTTCACATCTTTTCGGCTTTTTGAGCAAAGTTGTAGATCGGTTTAGCAAGGGTATCGATAATAATCGTGTGTAACCTTTCACACTATTAGATTGAGTGCTAATATATATATATATGTATAAATATGCTATACTCTGTTAAATGTCAAATCCCAAGACTATGATTGAAAACCCGATGAGGGTAAAGGCTAATCATCGAGTTAGTGATTTACATCCTTCTTGAGAATATGCTCAGATGCCGATTTCTCTGTATGCTTGGGGTTGGGAAATTGATGAAAAGGGAAGTACTACATTTCGGTGGCTTATGCCATTTCAGCCTGGTGACTCTGTCACAACTCTGTTTCTGGTGGTTTATGCCATTTCAACCTGGTGACTATGCCACAACTTGACGATGAGCAGCTAACTGTAGCATGACTGCCATCGATGGTGTGTAGCAGTGTGGGTTGATTGTAGAAAGTCCCAATGGTGTGATCGGCAGGTAAGGGTGGCGTGTAGCGGATGAAAACCTAGGATTGGGTTGGGTTTTATGTATGTTATCTGCTATATTATGTTTTATATTTTGATCTATGGGCTAAGGCCCAATCTAATGGTACACGAGGGTTGCACACTGAGTTTTGCGACTCACCTTGTTATTTTAACAATTTCAGGTAGCACCTAGTGCAACGGACCGGGCTGGAGAGGAGAGCAAGATGGCCATGCAAAAGAACATTTGGATTCAGCAAAAAAACTTTAATCTATTATTTTATATTTTTATTTAATGGGTTTTAAATCTCGTTGTAATAAGGCCATGGGCCACTAGACTATTATTCTCTGTTTTGGGTTTTATTTTGGGCTTTCATTACTGCCAGACACTTAAACTTTAATTAAACTAAGGCATATATTAAGATTTTGGTTTTTATTCATAAAACAACAAAAGAAATTTATAACTTAGTTAAACTTATCAAGTTATTAAGTTCTTCCGAACAAAAGATTGAATACAAGAAAAAAAAAAATATATCCCAAAAATTTTGACATCTTTTACAGAATCTTTTTAGTGACATGCCAGATCCAGCTATAGTGTTTGGGCCGAGTTTGGGGTGTTACATGTATATTTGTATATTTTTATTCTGCATCTGTATATGGGATGTGATTTGTATATTTGGAGGAAGTGTTCTGTAAAGCGACATTTTGCCGATTTACTGATAGCTTGGCTGCAAATTATTCTGATAAGTGTCGTAAAGGCACTAAGTGGTGTGTAGGGTTGGGTGGGTGTTTTATTCC
Organism: Gossypium rotundifolium; assembly: GCA_025506655.1. NCBI lineage: Eukaryota > Viridiplantae > Streptophyta > Magnoliopsida > Malvales > Malvaceae > Gossypium > Gossypium rotundifolium. Next base: position 79,884,966 of record CP106734.1, on the reverse strand, counting down.
CTACATGGTGTGTTAGCATGGTCGGAGATGATGTATAGAGGATGGGTGTAGGATTTTGCATATCTATATGTTTCCGATAATCTGATTCTGATATTATCTGATTCTGTTAATTACTTATGCCCATATCTATATCTGTTCTGTATTCGAAAATTCTGAGTATAAATGCATGTATGTCTTTGTTTAGTTACACGCTGAGTTTATGAAAACTCATATCTATTTGTCTTTTTATTCAGGTAATCCTCAAACATAGGAGGGTCAGTACGATGGAGTCTCAGCGGTGACCACTAGTTCAGGAATTGTTTTAATTAATGGTTTTATTTAAATTCTGGATTATTTTTTAGAGTTTTGTAATTTTTGGAATATTTGGACTGTTGGTTTTAAATTTCTGGATTTTGAAATTGTTTAGATTTTTATTCTGCGACTTTCAAGAAAACGATTTACGAAAACAAAAATTTTACTCAAAAAAATGTTTTCGAAAACACAAGTTCAATTCTCAACTATAACGACTTTCAAACTTCCGCTGCAAATTTACATTTTACTCTAAAAGACAATAACTGATGATTTCTTTAAAGTGAGTTTTTCCAAAAATGTGGACTCTTTTTAGTAACAATTAATACGAGAAGTTTTAACTTGAAAGATATGTTTTAAAACCCTTCTTCGTAATACTCTCAAATTCGGCCATAAAGTCCAGGCCGGGTTTAGGGTGTGACACGGATAATTAATTAATGTATAAGGACTAAATTGTAAAAATGATAAAAATTAATCATTATAGATTTTCAATTGTTAAAGGACTAAAATAGTAATTAATCAATGTTTAAAGTGGCATTAATTCCACTTTAGAAGATAGTGGTCGGTTAAAAGCTTTTGTATGTATAAAATTTATTAAATTATGTTAAAAATATAACTTAAAGTAATAAAAAATATATTATGGGAATAAGTTATATTAAGATGATCTTAAGAAGCATAGTTTTTAGGCACTAATAAAATAGTGTTGTAATAGGCCCATTTTGCCCGGCCCATGAGAATCCAAAATGAAACAACAAAAAAGTGCACCAAAATTGAAATAAAATGTCCCTTTACAGTCCAAATTACAAAAATGGCCCAAATCAATAACCCTTTAACCCAATTACACCCTAAGCCCAAAAGGGCCTAAAACCCTAAAATTTTAGCAAACCCTAACCCTAACAGCATGGTGCCGCCGTAGCCTCCATCATGCCTTCATTGTCGAGTGTCGCGCCGCCATCAACGCGCGAATCGTGCCCTTATCACCGCCATTCGCATCTGCAGAAAAGGCAATGAACAAACAATCAGCAGCAATCAAAGATTAGGTATTCATTTTTTTCGATTTATTTTCGGTTATAAAAACCGAGTATATCAATGTAAAGAAAAGGGGGGATTCTTTGAAATACGAGCAAAAACACAGATTGTGTACACAATACGGATACATAGCCAGAAGGAAATCAAACAAAGGTTTTTACATTTTTTCCTTTTTTCTTTTTTTCTCTTTTCGGCATTTTTTTCTATTTTTTATTTTTTTACTGTATACATAATATTAAAATAGAGTATAAAATACAAGAAAAAAAGGAAAAAATTACCTTTTTGGAATTCTAACCACCGTGTATGGTGGCCGGCGGCAGTGGAGGTACGACAGTGATCGGCTAGAGGTCATGCCGGAGCCCTCGCCTGAAATCGGGATGGAGAGAGGGAAAGAGGAGAAAATTTTCGGTTTTTTTATGGAGAAAGGAATAAATGATTTTTTTTTCAAAATTTTTTGGCTTATATAGCCATTCAAAACGGCGCAGTTTTGGCCAGAGTCCTAAAGCCCCAAAACGACGTCGTTTGGCCCTGGCCCGACCCGATCCAACCCCCTTTGGCCTAAGATCCGCGTGTTTTTATTGGAAGGGCTAATTGCACTTCTAGCCCTTCTTCTTTTTTATGGATTTATAATTAAGTTCCTTTTTTTTAATTTTGCCTTTAAATTTTATTTGGATTTCATTTGTTCCTTTTGAAATGCAGCGTTTTGGAGGGAGGGATTACTTTTCCTTTTAGTCCTTCCATGTTATTCGCGTGTCTAAATAGGTCCCTTGCCTTTTATTTTCTTTAAAATTCTCCCCAAATTTTTATTTTTAGTTCAATTTCGTCCTCTTTTTTATTTCTTTTGTTTTTTTATTATTTCATTATTAATTTTATTTTTAAATTCTTATTATTGTTAATATTATTATTATTGCTTTTACTATTATTTTAGTATTACCACTACTGTTATTTTTTATTTTATTTTTTATTTATAATTAAATTTATTATAATTATCATATTCATTTGTATTATTATTATTTTATTAAGACCATTGTTTTTTTCCTTATATATATTATTATTACTATAGCTATATTAATTATTATTATATCTATTATTATTATTGTTGTTGTTATTAGTGTTATTATTTTAGTATCACCATTATTATTGCTATTTTCATTATTTCTATTATTATTATTTTTACTATTATTTTTACATTATATATTATATTATTATTATTATTATTATTAACATTACTATTAATATTACTATTATTTTATTATTATTAATATGCTTTTATCATTCTTATTACTATCATTTTTATTATTAATACTATTTTTTATTTTAAATTATTTTTTCCTATTATATTTATTATTATCATTCTTTATTATTATCGTGTTTACATTATCACTATTCGCAAAGTATGACTATTTTTACGTTTTAACCGATTTTTTATTTTAAAGGTTACATTGACTTTATCTTTTTTTTTTTCACTTTTTTACCCAAACTCATAAAAAGGGTTTTTACAAAGGTAATATTTTGTGTTTGGAAGTTCAGGGATCGTGCTCTAACGTGCTGGGTTTCGATTTTCCGTTCGTCCAAATGACTAAATATCCTTTTAAGATTTCGACCGTGTTTTCTTAACTCTAAAAATAAGGCAATATTTCATGTTCAAAAATTCGAGGAATCGTGCCCTAACGTGCTGGGTTTCGATTTTTTCGTTTGGCCAAATAACGGAATACCCTTTTAAAATTGCAATGCATGAATTTTGGAAATCATGAAATGATCTTAATGTCAAGGGTTTGAAACATCGTATCCTAACGTGCTAGATGTGATATTTCATTCTTTCGGAACAAGAGAATTTCGATATCCAATTCGAATTATCCAAACATTTTCTCAAGGATTCGTATTTTAACATCTCTTCCAATTTTCGATATTAGGACATTAATCAATCAATAAGGTACCAATTTTGGGTGTTACGAGGGTGTTAATCCTTCCTCGTGCGTAACCAACTCCCGGACCTGTTTTCTTAAAATTTGTAGACCATAATGTTTTATAAGGTGACCCAATCTCACTTCAAAAAAGATTGAAGGCGAATCTATGTTTTAAAGTCGATCCTTGTTTTTTGAAAATAAAAAATGGTTTCGATAGCTTGGCGACTCCACTGGGGACATAAGAGAGTCAAGCTGGTAAATTGATTATTTTCTGTCCTTTGTCAAAAATTTGAAAATTTGATTTGAAAATTACGATCCTTTTGTTTCATTTGTTTGTGTCATTGCTTATTATTTTTATTTTCTTGCGCACATTGCATTGCATGACCGTTGCGGTCGCACCTTTAAGTGGGAGTGAGAAACTATGTCTTTGTGAGGTTTTCACCTCCGCATGGGCTAGTGGATTGCTTTCGGGATACATCTGTACCTATGTCTTTGTGAGGTTTTCACTTCCGAGTGGCTATAGGGAAATGTATTCCCCAAAAATGAACTCGGCCCGTATAAGCCTATGATGGGTGAGGATCGAGGAATCTGCTGGTTCGGGTACCTCAACTTTAGAGCTAAACCACATGTAGAAAACATAAAGGCTTACCCTAGGTGGAACTATGCCAAACCCTAGTGGTCACCCAGATAGGTGTCCTATTTTGTTATTTATTTCTCTTGTGCTAACATGTTCTCTTTTGTTTTGATTGCATTGCATTCACATCATAGAAAAGAGGTGTTGATTCAAATTTGATTGCTAAATAGAAGAGTTTGTCATGAAAAAATGGATTTCTTGATAAAGTGGATTATATATGGTCGTCTGAATATGGTCCAAGTAAACACAGCGAGAGAAGACTGATAGTCCGTGAAAGAATACAAGATTTTATTGCCCGAGAATTCAAGCTGGCAAAGATTATTCGAGAGCCGTCACATCTCGATTTTCTAACAAGCATTGCAAAAATAAGTGAGCAGAGAGTCGTGGACCAAGTAAAAAGGAGCTAGTGGAGACATCTATTAGAAGTTTGCAAGATTTGACCTTTGCGAAGAAAGGGATTGATGTTTTTGCCTGGAATCGGAGGGTAAGGCTGCATATGTAATCCGTTTTATGTAAAGAAATTTACTTTCTAGAAAAGTTGTTCTAATGGAATTAAATTCAGAATCAAAACTTCTCTTTCTTTTGCATTCATTCCATGCATCTGTATTACATCGCATCATATGCATTAAAATCCATAGAAGGACCCTAATTAGTTGAAGTTATTTTAGAAAAAGAGAGAAAGAGATAAAGTTAATCTGGAAACTAAACATCGTTATGGTACTCGCGCTAAGACAAAAGATATGGATCAAAGACTTGAACAGTTCTAAAGAGACATGCAAGACCAGCTGCAAGAGCAGTTGGCAAAGATCTAATAAGATATGAGGGAACAAATGATGGAAGCCCAAAGGAATATGGTGGCTCAAATGACTTAGATACTGAATTGGGCAATAGACAAGGGAATAGGCCCCATGACTAATGCTGGAGAAGATAATGAAGATTATCCTCCGGGTTTTACCCCATTGCATGCACAAACACAACCTGAAACATATCCTCAAAGGCCATCTGTTACAATTAGGCCTCAACAAGGTCAAGCTAATACTGGGCTGCCCATGAATTTCCAAGTTGGCTCAAGATCTAACCTAGGAGATAACCCTGCTAATCTTGTTATCCCTAATTTAGATATAGCGGAGAGGGAAGAGATGAGAATTGAATTACCAAGGTAGTTAGAGGACTATTGTAGATAGTCAAAAAAAAAGTTCAAGGCATTGGAAAGCGTGGATAATTATCGTGGAATTGATGCTAAGGATTTAAGTTTGGTCCCAAACTTGATACTTCCCCATAAGTTTAAAATGTCAAAATTTGAGAAGTATAACGGGACTAGTTGTCCCGAGGATCACATCACCATGTTCTGTAGATGGATAACTGGGTATGTTAACAACGACCAACTGTTGATTCACTATTTCAAGACAGTTTGGTGGGGGCAGCATCCAAATGGTATAATCAACTAAGCTGTGCTAAGATTAGTTTGTGGAAGGACCTAGCGCAAGCATTTATGAGGCAATATAGCCACGTAACAGACATGACCCTTGATAGAATTATCTTGCAGAATATGGAGAAGAAGCCGAATGAAAGCTTCAAGCAGTATGAACAAAGATGGAGGGAAGTTGCCATGCAAGTTCAGCCATCGCTCCTAGAAAAGGAAACTACAATGCTTTTTATCAACACTTTAAAGGCCCCATTCATTACTCACATGATAAGAAGTACCACAAAGAGCTTTGTGAATATAGCAATGGCGGGATAAATGATTGAAAATGCCATAAGGGGTGGCAAGATAGAAATAGGGGAAAACACCAAAAGGTCAGCTCTAAGGAAAACGGAGAACGAGCGTGAATAATATGAGTACATATAACAAAGGGTACTCAAAGTCAATTATGGTTAGTCAACCAAAAGTAACCACTAGCTATCAAGGCTTTTCAAGGCAGGAATCTAATTTGAGGCCAAATACAAAAAAGCTCCAGTTCACACCCATCCCGATGACATATAAGGATCTGTATCAGAATCTTTTTGATGTGCATGTGGTGTCTCCATCCTACTTAGAACCCGTGAAACCTCTATTCCCAAAATGGTATAATGAGAATACTCAATGCGAGTACCATGCGAGAATAACGGGCCACTCAATTGAAAACTGTACTGCGTTTAAAAAATTGGTCGAAAGGTTCATTAAAATGAGAATTGTGAAGTTCGACGTTTCATCATAACCTGATCACTTTGATGAGGTAGTAAATGCGATAATTGAAGGAGGAGACAAGAAAGTTGTGGCTCCTTGAAGAAATCAAAAGCGAAGAGGGAACCGGGGAACAAAGTTCCCAAGCCCTTGCATACTTGGGAATGTTTTGAATAATGGGACTGTGGAAGAGATCCCTGTATTTTTAGAGCTAATCTAGAGTAATATTTAAAACATGCTTGTTGCCTTAAGCCTAGAGGCAATAAGAACCCTTTTATGAAATAGGCTTGTGTTCGAAATTTTTTATTTTAATAAAATGCATCTTTTTAAGCAAATATTCTTTTATTTTTTCCATTTCATACTGTACAAAAAATTGTTCTTAGTTTTTTTTTTTTTGTTCTTTGGACTTTCTTTCAAGTATTTTTTCATTCTTCATTCATGACCATACAAATAATCATTCTTTGAATCATTTATTCTTTGGAATCTTCCTTCGAACTACAATAGGTCTCCAGATATCAACAATGTGAGCAACATCACTCTCGACTCGAGTCTCCTTTCAAGTAAGATATGAGTCTAGAGGGATCTCAGGACTTTGAAGATGACAAAGATTGTAACCTATCTTCTGATTTGTTAAAATTGTAGAACAAAATGAAAAATAGGCCTTACTCTATAAAGGGTCAATGGATATTATGAGCCTAGAAAAGAGGTGAAGATTGTAGCCTAACTCACCACAGAAATAAGGCGATACATCATTGAGTTATTTTCAAGAATTCAAAGATGTTTTTACACGATCATATCAGGACATGCCTAGGTTACTGAGATACGGGTACGTTGAAATCTTAAAAGAGGTCTATAAGGATGTCAGAAGGACACATGCTAATGGTTCTACAATAGCGAGGCTAATCATAAGGTTCGGGTACTATTGGTCCACCATAAAAGGGATATTGCTTTAGTTATGTCGTAAATGCCAAATTGAGGAAGACAGGACTTATGTGCCTCATCTATTTCTTCACAAATTTTCTATATGTGGGGAATGGATATTATGAGGCCGATCTCATCAAAAGCTTCTAGCCGACATCGATTCATCGTCGTGGTTGTCGTTTACTTCACTAAGAGGGTGGAAGTAGCTTCATATGCCAATGTTACAAAGTCGATAGTCATTAAATTCTCAAAAAAAAAAGAGATCAGGTGCCGACAAAGAGTGCTAAAAAGGACAATGTCAAAAGTTTGGAAGTTTGTTCAAAGATCAGACGCTATATCACAGTGCAGTAAAGGCAGCAAAAAAAAGGAAAAAAATTAAAAACAAAAACAACAAAATAAGGATCATGGGAAAGATGATTGAGACTTGTAAAGATTGACATAAAGAAGTTACCATTTACCCTCTATCTTATCGAACGTCGGCTAGAACCTTCGCTGGGGCAACATATTTCTCATTGGAATAGAAGCAGTTTTGCCAATTGAACCTAATCGAAGGAAAAAGGTTAAAAGCTATCTGTCATGGCCAGATGATGAGGGCTTACGATAAAGAGGTTCATACTAGGGAATTTCACAAGAGGGACCTGGTGTTGAAAAAGATCTTCAGAGGAAAGTAGATGCCAAACTGGGAAGGACCTTATGTAGTAAAAAAGGGCCAGTTCTAGAGGAGCATTGATATTGATCGAGATGAATGGCAAGGACTTGCCTAATTCGGCAAATTTAGGTTCAGTCAAGAAGTATTTTACTTGAAAGGGTAAAGACCAAGGTGAAAAATCGCAAAGGGCGCCTTGAGATAAAAAAAAGGAGAGGCCAAGGCGAAAACCCGCAAAGGGCGCTTTGAAACCAAATGGGTTTTGAGTCGAAAACCCAAAAAGGGTGGCTCAAATTTTGATCAAAGATAGGACATGTGGTAGTCTTGCTATGCCTGAATTAACAATGAGGAAGTATGCTACGTCTTTGGGCATTGACAAAGTACTTCGGATCCTCTAAACACGCATTGAGCTCAAAATGGTCCTCAAGAAGTTTGTACAGAGAAGCTCAGGCTGTGATATCTGGGGCAACTAGCTTCTATCTTACCCATTTTGAATTTTCTATCTTTTATTACTTTATTGTTTTCAAGATGCATCCCAATCAATTTTCTTTTATGGCCTTGGCTATCTTTGATTACTTTATTCTTTTTAAGATATACCCCAATCAATTTTCTTTTATTGCCTTGGATATCTTTGATTAACTTATTTGTTTGAGCTATGCTCTTGATTAATTTCTTTCTTGTCTATTGTTGTGATCTTTTTCAAGCATTTTATATTGAAATAACGATTAATGGACTAATAATACTTTCATAAAATGAGTTTTGCATATTACTTTGGAAGCTTCTAGATAATACAAGAAACTGAAATAGGACAATTGTTTAAAAATTTCCATGTGTAAGGATTGGAAATACTTGAGAAAAAGTCTAGATTAAGACTATTTCTTTGAATTTTTTGTCCAAATGGTGATTGGACAAAATAATAAGTTGAGCAATATCAATCCTAAGAGAATATCATTTTGTAAGCATTCTCATTGGGTTATAACATTCGGGGAATGGTATGACGGACCAAATTGATGGGAAAAAATTTAAAACCCTTGAATTATGGTGGAATGGATTGAAGTTGAAGCAGATCTTGTACCCTTAAATTGCAATAGGAACGTATTAAAAAGTTTCAAATCCTATAAATCATGTTCGGATGGTTTTGAAGGTGGTACAAGCCTTGTGCCCCAAGGTTCAAGTGGAGTGGGCCTTGAAATTACCATAGGGCAAATAATTTGAGTAGAATATGATTGATACTTCGAGAGGAACAAAAATGAAACCTTGAGGAGCGATGAAACTTTAAATAGGAATTATTCTCATGACATTTTGCATTCATACATATATCATTCAGTTAGGAGCATTTGATTCATTCTGATCATAACATCTTAATCATTTTGCATAAGTATAAACACATAAAACCAATTTTATAGGATAGGTCCCCTAGAGGACGGTGTCGCAACATTGGTGAATTCACAGATCTTGTCTTCTTGGGATTGCAGTGAAGCGGATAGAAAATACTATTCTGGCATCCCGGGTTTGCAATGGAGCAAACTAAAGATAGCAGATCTTGTCTTCCTGATATTGCAGTGAAGCGGATCAATGATACTAGTCTGGCATCCCTGAGTTTGTAGTGGAGCAGACCGAAGATAGCAGATCTTGTCTTTCTGAGTTTGCAGTGAAGTGGATCAAAAACATCAGCCTTGCATTCCTAAGTTTGTAGTGGAGCAGACTGAAGATAGAAGATCTTGTCTTCTTGAGATTGCAGTGAAGCGGATCGAAGACATCAGCCTGTTATCCCTGAATTTGCAGTGGAACAGGCTGAAGATAGCAGATCTTATCTTCCTGAGATTACAGTGAAGCGGATTGACGATACTGGTCTGGCATCTCTGAGTTTGCAGTGGAGCAGACCGAAGATAGCAGATCTTGTCTTTCTGAGATTGCAGTGAAACAGATCGAAGATACTAGTTTGGCATCCCTGAGTTTGTAGTGGAGCAGACCGAAGATAGCAGATCTTATCTTCCTGAGTTTGTAGCGAAGCGGATCGAAGATACCAGTCTGGCATCCCTAAGTTTGCAGCGGAGTAGACTGAAGATAGCAGATCTTGTCTTCCTGAGATTGCAGTGAAGCGGATCGAAGATATTAGTCTAGCATCCCCTAAGTTTGCGATGGAAGCGGATCGAAGATAGCGATCGGCCTTCCGAGGTTCTGATGAAGCAGATCGAAGACACCAGTCTTGTTTCCCCGAGTTTGCAGTTGAGCAGACTAAAGATAGCAGATCTGGCCTTCTTGGGGTTGCGGTGAAGCAGATCGAAGACACCAGCCTTGTCTCCTTGAGTTTGCAGTGGAGCAGACTAAAAATTACAGATCTTTTCTTCCTGAAGTTATAGTGAAGCAGATCGAAGACATCAGCCTGACCTACTTGAGTTTGCAGTGGAGTAGACTAAAAATTATAGAGCTTGTCCTCCTGAAATTGTAGCGAAGCAGATCGAAGACACTAGCCTTGCCTCTCTGAAGTGGTAGCGGAGCAGATCGAAGAAAACAAATCTTACGGGAAATCTTATTTTCCTGAGGTTGCAGTGAAGCAGATTGAAACCGTCAGACTTATTTACCTGAAATAGCAGTAGAACAGATAGTCCAATACTTCTAAAGTTGCAGTAGTTACAGAGAAGTAAAGATAAGTTGAAATTCCAATACCCCTGAAGTTACAGTTGGGTTGGAAGCCATTTGGAGAAGACGAGGACCAAGAAGTCAAGACTCGGTAAGACCGGGCAAAATTGGTTCTTTCATAGTCTTTGCTCCATTCTCATTACACGACAATGAGCAAAGAGGGGCCGCTATAATAGGCCCATTTTGCCCGGCCCATCAGAATCCAAAATGAAACAAAAAAAAAAGAAAAGCAAACCAAAATTGAAATAAAATGTCCTTTTACAGTTCAGATTACAAAAATGGCTCAAATCAATAACCCTTTAACCCAATTACACCCTAAGCTTAAAAGGGCCCAAAAGCCTAAAATTTTTAGCAAACCCTAACCCTAATAGCATGGTGCCGTCGCAGCCTCCGTCATGCCTTCATTGCTGAGTGTCACGCCGTCATCAATCGCGCAAGTTGTGTCCTTATCACCGCCATTTGCATCTGCAGAAAAGGCATGAGAAAAATACCAGGTGTGTAATGAAAACATGAGAAATCGAGGTTCGACTAAAGCCGAAACAGTGGCCTGTTAACGCCACACGGGCATGTGCCCGGCCGTGTGGCGAGAGTATGTGTGGCCGTATAGATCACACTGGAGTAAGGGCCACACGAGCAAGGCCAAATTGGGTATGTGGCCCACATAGGGCCCAAAATTCTAAAATTTTCTTTAGGGCCGCACATGTCGTTCCGATCAACTAGGGGCCTTCCGTAGGGTCGGTAAGGGCAAATCAAACCCTAATGCATGAGATCTGCTATTCTGATAGACTGATTTGAGTTTAGGAAAACCTATTTGTATGTTTGACTGTTTTGTATAAGCATGTATGATATCCGTATACTAGCATGCGGGCCATGTTAATCCTATTATATTTGTATATTTGTATATTTGTATTCTGCATCTGTATATGGGATGTGATTTGTATATTTGGAGGAAGTGTTCTGTAAAGCGACATTTCACCGATTTATTGACAGCTTGGCTACAAATTATTCTGATAAGTGTCGTAAAGGCACTAAGTGGTGTGTATGGTTGGGTGGGTGTTTTATACCTTACATGGTGTGTTAGGATGGTTGGAGATTATGTGTAGAGGATGGGTGTAGGATTTTGCATATCTATATGTTTCCGATAATCTGATTCTGATACTATTTGATTCTGTTAAGTACTTATGTCCATATATGTATCTGTTCTGTATTCAAAAATTCTAAGTATAAATGCATGTATGTCTTTGTTTAGTTACACGTTGAGTTTATGAAAACTCACATCTATTTGTCTGTTTTATTCAGGTAATCCTTAGACATAGGAGGGTCAGTGTGATGGAGTCTCAGCGGTGATCACTAGTTCACGAATTGTTTTAATTAATGGTTTTATTTAAATTCTAGATTATTTTTTAGAGTTTTGTAATTTTTGGACTATCTGGACTATTGGTTTTAAATTTCTAGATTTTGAAATTGTTTAGATTTTTATTCTGCGATTTTCAAGAAAACGATTTATGAAAACAACAGTTTTACGCAAACAAATGTTTTCGAAAACACAAGTTCAATTCTCAACTATAACGACTTTCAAACTTCCACTGCAAATTTACATTTTACTCTAAAAGACAATAACTGATGATTTCTTTAAAGCGAGTTTTCCGAAAATGTGGACTCTTTTTGTAACAATTAATACGAGAAGTTTTAACATGAAAGATATGTTTTAAAATCCTTCTTCGTAATACTCTCAAATTCGGCCATAATGTCCAGGCCGGGTTTGGGGTGTTACACGGATAATTAATTAAGGTATAAGGACTAAATTGTAAAAATGATAGAAATTAATCATTATAGATTTTCAATTGTTAAAGGACTAAAATAGTAGTTAATCAATGTTTAAAGTGGCAGTAATTCTACTTTAGAAGATAGTGGTCGGTTAAAAGCTTTTGTATGTATAAAATTTATTAAATTATGTTAAAAATATAACTTAAAGTAATAAAAAATATATTATGGGAATAAGTTATATTAAGATGATCTTAAGAAGCATGGTTTTTAGGCACCAAGAAAATAGTGTTGTAATAAGCCCATTTTGCCCGGCCCATCAAAATCCAAAATGAAACAAAAAAAAGAGCACCAAAATTGAAATAAAATGTCCCTTTACAGTCCAAATTACAAAAATGGCCCAAATCAATAACCCTTTAACCCAATTACACCCTAAGCCCAAAATGGCCCAAAACCCACAAATTTTTAGCAAATCCTAACCCTAACAGCATGGTGCCACTGCAACCTCCATCATGCCTTCATTGTCGAGTGTCGCGCCACCATCAACACGCGAATCGTGCCATTATCACCGCCATTCGCATCTGCAAAAAAGGCAATTAATAAACAATCAGCAGCAATCAAAGATTATGTATTCATTTTTTTCGATTTATTTTCCGTTATAAAAACTGAGTATATCAATGTAAAGAAAAGGGGGTGTAACAGACCGAATTTGACCCTAATCGGAACGGTGGTTTCGGGACCACGAATCCGAGTTCGAGGAATATTTTAATATTTTATTTTGTGCTTATTATGTGTGAATTAAAATGTGAAAGTTTAAGTGAAAAATTTTACCTTTTAAGTGCTTAATTTGATAAAAAAGATTTAAATGAAAAGCGTAAAAGTTGAATGCTAAGGTGTAATGTACTAATTTGCTTGTGGCTTTTTAAGTGGGTGTCCTAAAAGGCAATTAGCCCATTGACCATAGTGATGGATGACAATGGGCCAAGTTAATATATATATATGTTAGTTTAATTATTTTTTATATATATAAGGTTATGTTATTATTTTATAAAGAAATAAAGTTAGTGTATATATTAAACAAAACATAAAATAAAGCCATCATCACCTTCCTCCTCTCATAGCCACTCGAGTTATGGTCAATTTAGTCAGCATGATGCAGTTGGACAGCTTTAAATTTTTATGCCCCAAATTAGTAGTCAAGTCTAGTAATGCCACATACTCGACTCGGCAAAGGTTTGGGTAAGGGTGTTACATTTGATTAGTATCAGAGCTTACGGTTTAGTCGATTCTAGGACTACCGTAGCGGCGTGTGAGTCTAGCTATACATGCCTTAATTATATATTTGATAGTGTGGTGACTTGACATTTTGAGCAGTGTTTTATATATTATAAATTGATCTTGATCTGATAGAGTAAGTAGTGGATGATGTAGAGAGTGTAGCGCTTTGACCGTGCCACAGAGTTAGTGCCGATGACTCTCGACCAGTTCGGGTAGCCACAGGGGAGGCTAAACAAGCCTTCTACCAAATGATAAATGAATGTAAGAAAATAAAACACCATTGTAGAGCTTTGAGTTTCGGCAACTTGAGAGAGCTTGATTAAGGTATGTTATCACGTACTTGAGAGGAATGCCTAAAGTGTTAATTTTGATAATTGGTTTTACGAATCTCTTTTGAGATCGTTCGGACTTAGATATATTATGTTTCTTACAAGCTATTATGTGAGACCCATGCCTAAAGTTTGTGGTCTGGTCGGCGAGCTTTTGAAAGAAAGTGAGCGAAGCTCGAGATGACTTTAGCGACATAAGACTACTCGACTTTGTCTAGATGAGATCGACCTCCGGTGAGTTCTCGAGCCACTTGATGGCTAGTGTTGGCAATGTTCAACGAGGATCGGATTGAGTGCAAACATTGTGGAAAATGGCATTATAGGAGTTGTAGATTACGTGATCGGTCTTGTTTTAAATGTGGATCGTCGAGATCATTTCATTCGAGAGTGCCCAATGTTAGCCAAGCAAAATACGGACTCGAACACTAAACCGAACAACGCGTTAGCGAGGTAGACCACCGGACATTACGGGAATGTAGGTGGCGATCAAGGAGGAGCGAAGATCTGCGATTCGATCGAGGCTCGAGCACCGGCTAGAGCTTGTGCTATAAGGACCGGGAGGATGCTTCTTCTCCGGATGTCATTCTGGTACTTTTACCCTTTATGATACTCTGTGATTGCATTGATTGATCTGGTTCGACCCATTCATATGTGTGAAACTCTAGTATTGGTAAGACTCGCGATTGAGTCTCTTGAGATTGTGATTCGTGTGTCCAACCCTTTGGGTAGATGTGTTTGTTAGTAAAGTGTGTAAAGGTTGCCCGTTGATGATTTGGGATTTTGCTTCCCGATCGATCTCATCTTGTTGCCCTTCAATGAGTTTGATATAATTTTGGAATGGATCATTGGTTAACTTTGCATGATCACGGTGGTGAATTGCAAAGAAAGATTATTGATTTGAGATGTCGAATGGTGAGAGCAATCGAGTTGAATCTAATGATCTAAATGGGTTACCTGAGTAATATCATCGATGCTAGCCGAAAGTATGTGAGAAAAGGATGCAAAGCTTATTTGGCCTATGTCTTGGATAATAAAGTGTAGAAAAATAGATTGAATCCGTCACAGGTTGTGGGTGAATACCTAAATGTGTTTCTGAAGAATTACGGGTTTACCACCAGTATGAGAGATTGAGTTTGGCATTGAATTAATAAGGGGCGACTACGATCTCGATAGCTCGGTGTCGAATGGCACCTCTTGAGTTGAAAGAGTTGAAAGCTCTTTTGGTGAAGCTCTAGTGTTAATTCGACTGGATCGGGTAAATAATTAGTTGTGTATAGTGATGCTTCTTTGAATGGTTTGGGTTGTATTTTAATGCAAGAAGGTAAGGTAGTAGCTTATGCTTGAGGACAGTTAAAGCCTCCTGAAAGAAATTATCCGACTCATAATCTGGAATTAGCAGCCATTGTTTTCGCATTAAAAAATTTGGCGTTATTACTTATTCGGCAAAAAAAAATGTCACGTTTATTCGGATCATAAAAGTCTAAAGTATTTGATGACTCAAAAAGATCTGAACTTGAGACAACGCAGATGGTTAGAATTGAAAGACTATGAGTCGGTGATTGACTACCATCCGGGAAAAGCCGAATGTGTGTTCCGAAGAACTTGAATTTGATTCAGATGATTTTGAGTGAGGTTCATAGTGTTTGATTATCGATACATCCGGGTAGCACGAAAATGTATAAAGATTTGAAATAGTTTTATTGTTGGCACGGCATGAAATGGGATAGAATCACTATGGATTTTGTATCTGGGTTGCCTATGACATCGAGCAAGAAAGATGCGATGCAGGTTATAGTGGATAGGTGACCAAATCCACTCATTTTGTGCCGATTCGTATAGACTATTCACTTGATAAACTTCTTGAGTTGTATGTATCATAGATTGTGAGATTGCATGGTGTGTCGAGTTCCATTATTTCGGATAGAGATCCGGGGTTCATCTGCGGTTTTGGAAGAAGCTGCAAGATGCTTTAGGTACTAAACTTCACTTTAGCGACCTTTCATCTGCAGAGATGACGGTCGATCTGGCGAACTATTCAGATACTTGAGGACATGTTGAGATGTTGCGTCCTTGAGTTTAAAGCTCTTTATGGCCGCAAGTGTGCGTACACCGTTGTATTGGAATGAGCTTAGTGAAAGCAAAATACACGGGGTTGATTTGATTAAAGAGGCGAGCAGAAAGTGGTTGTGATCGAGAGATACTTTGAAAGGCGCCTCGGATCGGCAAAAGTCTTATGCTGATTTGAAGCGTAAAGATATTGAGTTTCAAGTTGGAGACCAAGTGTTTTGAAGGTTTCCCGTGGAAGAAAGTACTTGGTTTGGTCGAAAAGGCAAACTAAGTCCGAGATTCATCGGACCGTGCGAAATCATCGAGCGTATAGGGCCTATTATAGGGCCTATTGCTATAGATTGAAGTTGCCAATGAATTAGAAAAGATACATGGCGTATTTCACGTTTTGATGCTAGTAAGTATAGATCGGTCCGTCACATGTGATCACTCCGTCGGAGGTTGAAATTCGATCGATATGGCGTACAAGGAAGAACCAACTCGTATTCTAGCTCGAGAAAGAAAGAGTTAAGAAACAAGAAAATTCCATTAGTGAAAATCATGAAAAGGCACGGGGTGAAGAGGCTACGTGGGAACTGAAGATTTAATAAGGCAACAATATCAAGCGTTGTTTAACGGTAAGATTTTCGGGACGAAAATCCTTAAGGAGGAGAGTTATATGAGACCGAATTTGACCCTAATCGGGCGGTGGTTTGGGACCACGAATCCGAGTTCGAGGAATATTTTAATATTTTATTTTGTGCTTATTATGTGAATTAAAATGTGTGAAAGTTTAGTGAAAAATTTTACCTTTTAAGTGCTTAATTTGATAAAAAGGATTTAATCATGGCGTAAAAGTTGAATGCTAAGGTGTAATGTACTAATTTGCTTGTGGCTTTTTAAGTGGGTGTCCTAAAGGGCAATTAGCCCATTGACCATAGTGATGGACGACAATGGGCCAAGTTAATATATATATATGTTAGTTTAATTATTTTTTATATATATAAGGTTATGTTATTATTTTATAAAGAAATAAAGTTAGTGTATATATTAAACAAAACATAAAATAAAGCCATCATCACCTTCCTCCTCTCATAGCGAATGTAAGAAAATAAAACACCATTGTAGAGCTTTGAGTTTGGCAACTTAGAGCTTGATTAAGGTATGGTCGGTTTTAATTTTGATAATTTTACGTTTTTGAGATCGTTGCCGTATATTACCCGACCCATGCCTAAATTTTTGAAAATATTATGTATATAGGATTGACCATTAACATGCTTGGATGGTTTTGATATTTGATGGTTTTAGATTTAAAATATGTTAAAGATTTACAAGTTTTGTATTGAAGTTTTTGGTGATTTTGAGTAAATAGGGCTAAATTGAGAAAATAAATTTGTGAGAGACTTAAAATGCAAAATAAATGAAATGCAAGGATTCATATGGCTATGTGGAAGGTTCGCCAAGCTATGGTGTTGGGAGATCTTGCATATTTTGTGTTTTGTGTAAATAGGACCAATTTGTAAAATGGGAAACATTAGGGGCAAAATGGTAATTTGTTATTTAAGTGTTTTGGACCAAATTGAGATGAAATGTGCTTGAATGAGCTAAATTTTAATGTGTTTAGATCAAGAACAAAGAAAAGCGGAATTGGATCGGGAAAGACAAAGGTTCTCGAATAGTCGATTTACGGTCTAACGACAACAGAGTAAGTCCTTAAGCAAATTTATGTAGAAATTATTTACGAAAGTAGTATATGATAAAAATTGGTATTGAAGGCAAGAAAATAGAGGTAGGCGAATGTGGGGTATGAAATTGTAGTAAATTTGTTTGTTGAATGTGATGTGAATAATTATGTTCGGTTTAACATGAAATTGTAAAATAAAGTATCTGAGATGGATGTGATTTTAGCATTAAGTAATGTGTATGAGTATGTTGATTGGGTTGATAATGGGCTTTGAGCCTAGCGAGCCTCGTCTTTGGTGATTTATTTCGAGCTTTAATGCCTAGCGAGCTTCGTCTTAGGTGATTTATTTGAGCTTTAATGCCTAGCGAGGCCTCGTGCGATGTTATTACTCGGGCTTTGAGCCTAGCAGGCCTCGTGCAGTGATTTATTTGAGCTTTAATGCCTAGCGAGCTTCGTCTTGGGTGTTTAAATTTGGACCTTTGGTCTAGCGGGTTTTATACCGGGGATGAAATATCAACTTGTGGTTTATGAGACTACATCATGAGGTGTTTATTGAGTAAGTAAGTTGATAATACAAGTTATTTATATTCAACCATACGGTAAGTGCCTATGAGTTAATTAATTGAGTTTCTATGTTCGATCAAATAGATAAGCATATATGTGAATTTAGTTGGGCAAGAATGTGACTAAAGACCATATATATATATATTAGGACCTTTGGTTATGTGGTCATATTATTACATTGATATTGAATACTTGGATATATGAAATGTTGAATGGACAAGTGTATATATATTCATTTATGTGGCCTTATTGAATGATATGCATATGTAATGAGTAGATGGTTGAAAGTTGATATTTTCCATTTGAACCTTATGCCGAAATAGTAATTTATTTGTTAAAGGCAAAATAGTGATAAATGTTAAGTTAAATGAGGTATTGGAGTTCGGCAATGATAGACTATATGTTTAACTCAGGTAAGCTTAAGTCTCATTGAATTAATCAGAAATAAGGTAAGTTGTTATTAATGTTACTTGGGTTGAAATATTATGTTAAAACGGTGTTATGTGATTGAGCTTATTGATCGATGTGTATGAATGGTATAAGATAGAATTTGAGCTTAAATGTACTATTTTGGGAGGTTCGGTTACAAGTAGAAATGCTAAGAGTTAAAAGACTGTGAATGTGATAATATAGTTGATATGAATGTTGTACCTATGTGACTTGGAGCATGTGATTCATGTAATATATATATGTTTATACTATGGTTCGATGAGTTACTGAAATTATGGTAATGAAGTGTAAGCGCTTGGGTTAATAAGAATCAAAGATTATGTATTCATTTTTTCGATTTATTTTCCGTTATAAAACCGAGTATATCAATGTAAAGAAAAGGGGGATTCTTTGAAATACGAGCAAAAACACGATCGTGTACATAATACGGATACACTGAATGAATTCGTGATCAAAGGAAATCAAACAAAGGTTTTTACATTTTTTTTCCTTTTTTCTTTTTTTCTTTTCGGCATTTTTTCTATTTTTTTTTTTACTATATACATAATATTAAAATAGAGTATAAAATATAAGAAAAAAGAGGAAAAAATTACCTTTTTGGAATTCCGGCCACAGTGTACGGTGGTTGCATGATGCAGTTGGACAGAGGCAAATGGTGATCGGCCGAGAGGAGAGAGGAGAAAATTTTCGATTTTTTTTTTTTGGAGAAAGGAAGAAATGATTTTTTTCAAAATTTTTTGGCTTATATAGCCATTCAAAACGGCGACGTTTTGGCCAGAGTCCTAAAGCCTCAAAACGACGTCGTTTTACCCTGGCCCGACCGATCCAACCCGCTCCGGCCTAGGATCCTCGCGTTTTTATTGGAAGGGCTAATTGCGCTTCTAGCCCTTCCGCTTTTTTATGAATTTATAATTAAGTTCCTTTTTATTTTTAATTTTGCCCTTAAATTTTATTTGGATTTCATTAAGTCGCTTTTGAAACGCAGCGTTTTGGAGGGAGGGATTATTTTCCCTTTTAGTCCATCCATGTTATTCGCGTGTCTAAATAGGTCCCTTTCCTTTTATTTTCTTTAAAATTTGCCCAAATTTTTATTTTTAGTTCAATTTCGTCCTCTTTTTTATTTCTTTTGTTTTTTGATTATTTCATTATTAATTTTATTTTTAAATTCTTATTATTGTTAATATTATTACTATTGCTTTTACTATTATTTTAGCATTACCACTACTGTTATTTTTTATTTTATTTTTATTTATAATTAACTTTATTATTATCATATTCATTTGTATTATTATTTTTATTTTTATTATGACTTTTTTTCCTTATTATTATTCTTACTATAGCTATATTTATTATTATTATATCTATTTTTATTTTTATTTTTACTATTATTTGTACCTTAACATATATTATTATTATTATTATTATTATTATTATTATTATTATTATTGACATTACTATTATTATTACTATCATTTTATTATTATTAATACTATTGTTTATTTTAAATTATTTTTTCTTTTCCTATTATATTTATTATTATCATTCTTTATTATTATCGTGTTTACATTATCACTATTCACAAAGTATGACCATTTTTACGTTTTAATTGATTTTCTATTTTAAAGGTTACATTGACTTTATCTTTTATTTTTTTCACTTTTTTACCCAAACTCATAAAAAGGGTTTTTACAAAGGTAATATTTTGTGTTTGGAAGTTCAGGATATCGGGCCCTAACGTGCTGGGTTTCGATTTTTCGTTCGTCCAAATAAGTAAATATCCTTTTAAGATTTTGACCGTGTTTTCTTAACTCCAAAAATAAGGCAATATTTCATGTTCAGAAATTCAAGGAATCGTGTCCTAACGTGCTGGGTTTCAATTTTTTTCGTTTGGCCAAATAAGGACTATGCAATTTTCGATATTAGGATATTAATCAATCAATAAGGTACCAATTTTGGGCGTTGTGAGGGTGCTAATCCTTCCTCGTGCATAACCGACTCTCGAACCTGTTTTCTTAAAATTCGTAGACCAGAATGTTTTATAAGGTGACCCAATCACACTTCTAAAAAGATTGGTGGCGACTCCATGTTTTAAAGTCGATCCTTGTTTTTTTCAAAATAAAAAATAGTTTCGACAAGTGTCACGTTATGAAATTTTAAAGATAACAAAATATTATTATACACTCATCTATATCTAATATCTTCTCAACTTAATTTAACTTCAATTAAATTATTTAAAATAATTAATTTTTAAAATTATTAACAAACTATCACTTTTTTTCATAAGTTAATATTTTTTATTTTTGTGCAATCAATTTTTTAAAAAAAATAATAATCTTGTGCAATTTTTTCCATGCCATTGACATATAATTTTGGTAATTATTTTATCCTAAACCTCGAACCTCAAATCTTGAACTTAAACCTCAAACCTTGAGGTTTAGGGTTTAGGTTTAGGGTTTGAAGTTTGAGGTTTAGAGTTTATGGTTTGCAGTTACGGGTTACGAGTTTGGGATTCAATGGTTCGGGGTTCAATATTCAGGATATTGGGTTTGAAGTTTCGAGTTCAGGGTTTGAGGTTCAAAATAAAAAAAATTATCAAAATTATATGTCAATGACATGAATTTTTTTTTTTGAAATGTTATTAAATAATTGGAAATGGACCATGAATAATGTGGTAGGAAGGTTCGATAAAATAATTTCTCTATGGATGAGTGTATAATAATAATTTCATGTCTTTCAAAATTGATGATGAGACAATTTTATTGGTATCTAAAAATTTTAGTTTTTAAGATCATCCTAATGTAAGTTATTCTTATATATTATACCATAAAATTTAAAAGAAAAGAAAGTCATTCTCATCTTCCATCTTTCTCCACCGTTTCTAAAAGAAGAAAAGCTCCAAGGGCTTTCAAAGTTTCGGCCATAAATTAGGTAATTTAATCAAGTCTTTTTTTTTTTTTAGTTTTTATATTTTTGTGATTTTGGGAGCTTGATTTAGCTTATTCTTATACTATTTTGTAAAATTGTTAAAGTTTTCATTGTTGAATACTTGATGAAATTGGTGTTATTTTGTTAGATTTTAAGCTTAGAAATGGAAAGTGACTAGTTTGTAAAGTTTAATTGCTAATTTTTGAATATAGGGACTAGTTTGTAATTTTCGAAAAAAAATGTGCAATCCTTAGCCTCCAAAATAGAAATGATACCCACATTAAATAGGACATGCAAATGAGAAAAAAAATTGCATAGGCACAGGTGTAGTGCATACCTAACTCATTCTGTTGTCGCCCTTGATGCTGCCAATAAAGACAACAAAGTCAGCCATATTTTCTAACATGTATTAAATTATCATGCACACTCTTAAAACAACAACAAAAATGAGTCATTTAGTTACCTCCACTCTTTTAAGATGAAGCCTAGTAATAATAATGTCAATTTTGAATTTGGATTTGGAAAGAAAGAGTGAAATTTCCAATGGTCTTTTTACGCTAATAGGCAAAATATTTTCCAAATTTACTTTTTTATGGAGACCAGTCCGCTGCTTAGGTTTTTTAATACTCAAAGTTCGTCTGCTGGATACCCGCCCATATTTAGGGCACAACCGTGGGTTGCTCTTGGAGCTAACAATCAGCTGCTCCTGCTCCAAGGGGTCATCATGCCCCAACTAGCTCTGGAACTAAAAATCAGTTTCCTGCTCCATGGGGTCATCATGTCCCAAGGAATCATCATGATCCATCTGTCGTTGTTGCTTCCTGTGGGGTCATCATGCCTTAACTGATGATCGTACTGCTCTAAGTTCTCTACACAAATTTAAATAACTTAAATCTAATAGGTAATATTAGATAGTGAATTTGGTTTGGAAAATATCTAACGAACATTTCCAAGAGAGAGCAAGCTGTAATGAGAGTCCCCATGTCTTTCATTGTTTGCATCTTCTGCCCTTGTCAATAAAAAAATACCAATATGACATTCCAAAAAACTGAGAATACAAAGGAAGCAACAAATAAGAAAAAAAACAAGGGGTATCGTGGGGGATTACTTGCAGTATACGAACATTGCCAACAATCATTCCAGAATGAAATGAAATTTTCATGTACCAAGGTCCAATCTCTCTTATGTCCCCCCCTAGACTTGTTTTTATCATATTTATCATGTCTGTCGTGAATAGAATGGATATGAACCTTGGATTTAAGAGGATCAGATGCTTGTAGATGATTTTGCCCCGAGACAGCAGGATCATGGAAAATTACCTTCTCCTGATATAAGATATGTCAAAGCATATTCCAGGGTAACTTGACCATCAAAAATCTTTTTCACATCTTTTCAAATATCTCTCCTTTTTTTTCTTTTGTATTAGTGAGGGGAATGTGGGTAATGTAAAGAAATCCCACATTAATAAAACATTGGCCTTCACAAAGGTTTAAATATTCATTTAAATATAGTCTTTTGGGTTTACTTTCATTGAATAATAAAAGACTATATAAGCCTATTCACGAGCGCTGCCGCCGGCCGCCGTATTCTTGTTAACACATGTGTTCGACACGTACGTGCATATTTTTTTTTGGGTACAGATCGCGTAAATTTATCATAAAAACATTTTATTATTAATATAAGATTTTCTAAAGTTTGACTGTTTTCATAAAATTTCAAATTGAATATGCGATTATGGAGGAACAAAAGTGAACGGTTTTTGGGGGAAATAATGTGGAACCGTTTGGACGTAAATGCCCCTTTGTTTCAGCTATAAAAGGGAGTCTTCACTCATTTTGCAAGATGAACAAAAATCTATTCAACTCTCTTCTCCATTTCTCCTCTCTACACCTTCGCAGTCTTTTTCTGCTTTCAAGTTGGCTCTCCGCCTCTTCCCGATTTTCATCGCTTCATCCCTTCTTTTGACATTCCTTCTTTCAGAAAAAAGAGCAATCATTTTGAGTTCCATCTTTCTCATTTGGATGTACGAATTTAGAAGCACTATGTTAATTTTGGGGGCGACATTTATTTCTAATTACACCAATCAGGGCGAAATCACTTTTAAGGCAGTGATTCTCCACAATGCAATATTTATTCAGATGTATTTAGACAATCATTTGTTAAAGTTCATTCTTAATGTGAAAAAAATTATACTTTATTTTTATATTTGTAAAGATTTGTTATTGTTTTTAAATTTATGTTCCTCACATAGCAACCACACCACATACTAGAGTTTGCCACATGTCATCACTAAATTGGGTATTAATTTCATGTCAACACAAATTAACGGTGTTAGTACAAATATACAAACTTAAGTGACGAAATACAAAAATTTAAATACCAATTAAATAAAAAAATAAAATGCCATCTTAATAATTTTAGATAAATTGAGTGCAAACTAGGTATTAACCAAAATCAAGAACCTATAACTTTCTCTACGAATTGCACTGAAAATCAAACCCCATTTTCGCTTAACGCTTTCACTCAAAATCAAAGCCAATTGTTTATAATTTTTATAATATATTTAGAATTTTAAAATTTTGAATATTCTTTTAAAATTTTTTATAAACTTTAATTATTTTATAAGTTTTTAGTTTATTTTATAATATTTTAATATTATTTAAAATTATTGTTAATTTTATAAGAAACTATAAAAATGATATATTAGCCATAATTTAGGGGTCAAATTAATTATTAACCCTTAAAATTAAGGTGCCATGCCATCTTTTTTATGAAGGTTAAAGGACCAGTGTCTACGATGTAAATTCGATAACAATAGTGACTATTATGTAACCTTTAAAAGTTTGGTGATTGAAACATAATTTTAAATAAAGTTTAAAGACTATTGGTGTAGTTTACCTTATTACATATTATTAGGGTGAGTAAAACTCAATTCGACATGAAAAAATCAATTTTTTTCAAATTTTGAGCTTGAATCGAGTTTAATTTTGAATTCAAATAACTCGAATAATTCGAATAAATCGAATACCAAACTATAATATTTTACATTTTTACCCCAAACGCCTAAACTTTTTTACTTCCCCCAATACTTAACTTTCTCTCACTTTTTCCCTCAAAAATTCTACTCCATTCCCATCCGAACCCCATTTTCCCCAATTTTTTAATATTTTCCTTCCATTTACTTTCCCCTCAAAATTTTATTCTCCCAACCTTCAAAACTTTTTATTTTCCCTAAACTTTTACTTTTTACCCCTTACCTCCAAATAAATTAAAAAGCATTCAAAAAATTTTTTTAAACCTAAAAAGTAATAATTTTATTTATATCTACTATTTATATTATTAAATTAAATTTCACATTTTGTACTATTTATATTATTGATTTGTTTAATCATATTAAATCTTTATAAATTTCTATTAAAATTGAATTATTGGTGATGTCATACAAGATTTGTGTTAAAATTTTATGTTGGCATCAATTTTACATTTTATTTTTAAGACAAATTTTATTAAAAAACACATTTTATATTTAATATATTTTTTAATTTTAAAATATATAGTGAAAAAAATTAGAAGATAATTGAAAAATTAAGCAAGCAAAAAAGCCAACCCATATATAAACTATGACGAAAATGACTGTGTCAAACGTTGTTGACACTCCGATGGGCATCAAAATCAATTACCATGTAACGATTGGTTTTTGATTGGGTCGAGGTTTAAAAAATAATATTTTTGGTGCCGACACAGCGATAAGTGGCACTCGTGTCGGATTTTTTTTTTGTGTTGTCCTTCTCTCTATTGGCACCTGTGTGGTATTTATTTTTATTTTTGCCAGTATGCTCTAGTTGTTGGGATCAGTGACCATTTGGTTCATCTTCTTCAAGCTTTGGACAATGTAACTCCTAAATCTTCAACTGCATGGGAAGAGAGATTTGAAGAAAATAATATAATATCGGAAGAGAAGAAACACACATATTTGAGAAGAAAAAGAAAAAGATTTTGAGTTTAGTTTTCTAATTATAGTACTTAATAGTCAAAAGAAAAAAAAAAGAGAGAGAGAAAGAAGATGGATAAGAAAAATTCAACAATGAAGGAAACAATAGAAGAATAAAAAAAAATGAGAGTTGTATAAAAAAAGAGGAGTGAAAGAGAAGAAGGTAAGACAAATTTAAATTTGACATTTATGGGAAAAAATGCTATATACGAAATTAATTTAATAATTTTAATTACAATTTTTATTAATTTTAAAAATCTTAAACAATATTGTTTTTAAGCTATTAATTAACTTTTTAAGAGAAAAAAATTGTAGATGAGGATTAAAATTAATTAATGCACTTTAAAAAGTGATAAGGAGAGAGGAAGAATTTTCTTTATCATGTACAACTTTTTTTTCTTAATCCATAAAATTGTATTAAATTTTTTCTAAACTTGAAATCATAAAAAAGTTATTAATTAAATTTATTAAATTAATTCCATATACAACTCTATTTCCCTTTTTATGGAGCCAAAACCGGCAGATTTTAAGGGGAGAACTGACAAAACTAACTCAAGTTAGAGTCTTGGTCGACCGCCGACCAAACCAAGATTATTTTGCTGTAATTTTTTTCCAAACATGATAAAATGGTGATAGTATTTGGCAATAGAGGACGAGGTAGAGATGAGGAGGCAAAGCCGACAGACTGACAAAGATGACGAGGCAAAGGAAACGACCGACGAGCAAATTACAGAGGTGAGGAGAGGCCAATAGCGACTGTAACACCCAAACCCGGCCCATAAGTTTCGACCGGATCTGGTATGCTACGGGTTGTACATTGAAAACTTTTGCTAATGGTTGGTTCGAAAATCTTAAGTTAATTTGAATAAATAAATATCATATATATATAAAAATCTCGTATTCTTATTATTTTGAATAATTAAACCTTTGACAAAATTTCATGAATTTCAATTATTAAAATTATTGAGATGAATATAACGTGGGGCCTTATTACATCATTATTTCCCAAAATAAAATAAAACTTTATGAAAAATGTAAATAGTCTATAAAATAAAACTCAATGGCCCTCGAGTCCGTCTCACTCCGTGTCCACGATCTACCGCTCATCCGAAAGAGTAGAGAAAATGAAAGTGTGAGTCACCAAGACTCGGTGTATAAATCCCAACACCCTGACACGAGGCCCATAAACACATTATGGGCCTTGGCCCATACATGGAGGCAACAATCATTAATACATGATAAACAATAAATAATGAATAGCCCAACCCATCCTAGAATTCCATCCTCTACACACCAATCCGTACCAACCATCACACCTTGGGGATTTCTACAATCAACCCCCCATCCGCTACACACCATAACGACAGCTGTACTACCTATTTCTGTTAATCAAAAATCATTAAACGTGGCATAGCCACCGATCACTATGTGACCTAACATTTATATTTGTGGGGTTTCTACCACTGGTCACCATGTGACCCATGTTTATATTCGTGGGATTTCTACCACCGGTCACCATGTGACCCATTATGCACTTCCCCTTTATTATCATATTCCCACCCCATGCTTACATACATAAAGAAAACATCATACAGACTTTCATATATTTCGATATACATAGAGATTTCTATGATTGCGTACCTGGCATCCTTGCCTAACCCTTTTAGGGTTTTATTCGACTGTCTACACAGCCACTTTTCGACTTTTTAGCCCATAACACATAAAGAATAGTTAGAGAGTGTGTGTTAGAGATCTATATACCTGGTTACCGTTAGGACGACACTTTCTATGTCGACACTATCAGAAGTTGATACGACTGCTACTTGCCTAAGGTGTTGTTCAGAAGCCGGTCCGCAACCCGGTGGCCAGTCTCGAACCGCTGACATCGTGCATTTCTTAAACTTAGGGATTGGGTTTTCAGATCTAGTCCCCTCCTTTGCCTGATCCACATTTGATTCCATTACAAGTCATTGTCAGAACTACTATATTGAGATAAGGTTGTTAAACCATAACCTATGGTTAGGATTACAGATATGATAGCGAATCCAACAGAAATCTAAAGATATCCCTTACCTTAAAATCCCGAAATTAGAGACTAGCGATTTTTGGCTCTTAGATCTAAACGAACAGATTTCCTTCAAATCCCGGAAGGCCACCCAAACGCTAAAAAGAAAGGAAATATTAGCCTCAATTGACAGTCTTAACAACCAAGTGACCATTCGGCCTTGTCTCTTAAAAATCGAAAGAGAAAAAGAATGGATCAGAGAAAATTGGCACCTACCTTTACAGAGAATTTGGCAACCCTAGCAAATCCCGATTTTATGGAGAAATCGACACCTAGCCTATTAGAAGAGAAGAAAATTGGCAACTCCTAAGAGATTCCGGCTTATAGAGAAGTTGGCTAAAAAGGAAAAGAATAAAAAAGATATTTAGGCTTTTGTAGGAATCAAAAGAAAAGTTTTGCAGAGATGGACTAGGGTTTCGGCTTTTAGTAAGAAAATTAACAGAAATAGCAGAGGGAGAGACTGAGAATTTTGGCATAAAGAATGAAGAAAAGTGTAGGGTTCAAATGCCGGAATTGATGAGCTATCCCCCCTATTTATAGAAATTTTGGCACTTACCTAACAAAAATCGAAAGTGCCCTTCCTGATAACTAAGAATTAAGCAAATAAAAAGGGAAAAATTGGCACTCCCTATGGCAATTAGAAACCGTTTTCTTTACTCCTCTAGGTGATGGAATTTCGGCCAACTCTGCTCTCAGCAGATAGCTCCTAACTTTTCTCCTTTATCTAAATCTCTTCACACCTTCAAAAGACTCCTAGATAACACCACCTCTTTCTTCTATTATCAGCACAATATTATCATTAAATCCCCTCTAAAAATAAGCCCTAATGCCGTCCATTCCTCCTTGCTCTTTTAAGTACCGAAATTGGCCCAAAGACATGGGCTCCTTGCGGCCAAACTTGGGCCTCTTTCAACTGCTAGTGACTCCACCCTTTAGCTCCCTTGCAGCGTCACTTAATATTGGGCCACCAACCCACTTTGGTGTTTTAAACACAGATGCTACCTTTTTTACCCTATAATGCCCAAACAAAGTAATTTAACCAAGGCCTCTGCCTAAGCCTGAGCCCAATTTAGACCCTTAACAGTTAAAGTAACACTTTAAACATATCCACACACTAAATGTATAGGCCCAAAAATTCAGGATGTTACAGTTCTACCCCCTTAAAGAAATTTCGTCCTTGAAATTACTCGATCGTAAAAGATGAGGTATTCTTTGTCGCATCGCTTCCTCTGGTTCCCAAGTTGCCTCTTCAGAACCATGATTCTGCCACAGCACCTTAACCAATGGAACCGTTTCCTTCACAACACCTTCATATCCCGCTCCAGAATTTCCACCAGTTCCTCTTCGAAGGATAGATCGGGTCTTACCTCGATTTCCTCCACAAGCACTACATGAGATAGATCCAAATGGTAATGTCTTAATATAGAGATGTGAAATACATCGTGAATTTGACTTAACTCTGGGGGTAACTCAAGCTAATATGCCACTGGTCCTACTCGTTTCAACACCCGGTAAGGTCCGATGAAGCGGGGACTCAATTTCCCCTTTCGTTCAAATCTTAGCACCTTTTTCCACGGCTACACCTATAAGAATACCTTGTCACCCACTGCAAACTCTATGCCCTTATGCTTTAAGTCAGCATAGGACTTCTGTCTATCCGTCGCCTCTTTTAGTCTAGCCCGAATCACTTTCACCTTTTCTTCCGTCTTGGTGACCAAGTCCGGACCCAAAATTTGACGTTCCCCTAATTCCGTCCAACAAATAGGCGTACGACACTTTCGCCCATGCAAAGCTTCGTAGGGCGCCATCTGAATACTTGATTGGTAACTGTTGTTGTAAGCAAACTCTGCTAACGGTAAAAAATCTTCCCAACTACCTCTGAAATCAATGACACATCCTCTCAACATGTCCTCCAAGATTTGAATCACCCGCTCAAACTGTCTATCGGTCTAAGGATGGAATGCTGTACTGAAATCCAACTTCGTTCCTAACGCTTGATGCAATGTCTTCCAAAATCACGAGGTGAACCTAGGGTCCCTATTCGATATGATCGATACCAGTACTCCATGCAACCTTACCACCTTCACTACTATAGCTTAGCCAACTTTTGCAAAGAGTTATCGACCCACACTAGTATGAAGTGAGCAGACTTCGTCAAATGGTCAACAATCACCCAAACCGAATCTTTCTTAGTAGGCGTGAGGGGTAGCCCACTAACAAAGTCCATTGTGATCCTTTCCAACTTCCATTGTGGGATCTTTACCAACTGTAACAACCCTGATGGTAACTGATACTCCGCCTTGACCTGCTGGCAGGTCAAACACCTACCCACAACCTCAGTTACCTCACGCTTTAAATCCAGCCACTAAAATTATTTCTCAAATCCTGATTCATCTTACTCCCGCTAAGGTGCATAGCATATGGACTACCATGCACTTCTTACAAAATCCTACGCCACAACTCAAGATCCCTCGGCATGCACACTCTCCTTTGAAAACATAACAGCCCATTCTGATTAATACTGAATTCTGTCGATTCATCACTTGACCCTACCGAAAACTTTTCCTTTAATAACTCATCAGTCTGCTGCTTCTCCTTAACCTGATCGACCCATGAGGTTTTCACTTGAAGTTTAGCTAATAACCTTCCATCATTATATAGACTAAGGTGAATAAACATTGCTCTTAAGTCAGAGATTACTTTACGACTTAGAGCATCCGCTACTACGTTAACTTTATCCGAATGATACTCGATCGAGCAGTCATAATCCATTAACAACTCGATCCACCTCTTTTGCCTTAGATTCAACTCCTTCTGGGTCAATAGGTATTTTAAGCTCTTATGATCAGTGAAAATGACAGATTTCTCCCTGTATAGATAAAGCCTCCAAATCTTCAAAGCAAAAACCACTGCTACCAACTCTAAGTCATGGGTGGGATAATTTGCTTCGTGCGGTCTTAACTGCCGAGATGCGTACGCTACAACCTTTTCATCTTGCATCAACACACATCCTAATCCCGTGTGTGAAGCATCACAATAAATCACAAATTCCTTCCCAGCCTCCAGCTGAATCAACACTGGAGCCTCCGTCAAAATCTTTTTTAACTTCTCGAAACTCTCCTGCTGCTTATCAGACCAAACAAAAGGAACTCCTTTCCGTAATAACTTAATCAACGGTGCGGCAATTACAGAGAATCCTTCAACAAACCTTCGATAGTATCCGGCCAGACTCAGAAAACTCTGAATCTCGGCCACAGACTTAGGTGGTTTCCATTCCAACACCGCTTCAATCTTTCAAGGGTCTACCCTAATCCCCTTAGCCGACACAATGTGCCCTAGAAAAGTAACCTCCTTCAGCCAAAATTCACACTTACTGAATTTGGCATACAACTGCTTTTCCCTTAGAATCTGTAGAACCATTCGCAGATGTGAGTCATGCTCCTCTCCCGATCTTGAATAAATCAGGATATCATCTATGAACACCACGACGAACCAATCCAAAGTAGGGTTGGAACACTCGATTTATCATATCCATAAATGCTGCTGGCGCGTTGGTCAACACAAATGGCATCACCATGAACTCATAGTGACCATAGCGAGTCCTAAAGGCAGTCTTATGAATATCAGCCTCCTTGACCTTAAGTTGATGGAACCCTGACCTCAGATCTATCTTCGAAAAGACTGAGGCCCCCTTCAAGTGATCGAACAAGTCATCGATCCTCGGCAACGGGTACTTGTTCTTGATCGTTAACTTATTCAACTGGCGATAGTCAATACATATACACATTGACCCATCCTTCTTCTTAACGAATAAAATCGGCGTTCCCCATGGCGACACACTAGGTCGAATAAACCCTTTATCCAATAACTCTTTAATCTGCGTTTTCAACTCCACCAACTCTTTTGGCACCATTCGATATGGAGCTATCGATACCGGCGCTGTTCCCGGAAGAAGATCGATTCCAAACTCCACTTAACGATCCAGAGGTAATCTCGAAAGCTCTTCGGGGAAAACATCAAGAAATTCCTAACGTCTCCAACCATTAGTTCCTTAGCTTCCATAGCGCGAACAAACATTAAGACTGCCTCACATCCTTTCCTCACCATCCTTTCTGCTCTTAGGGCGGTTACCACGTTCGACAGACAGTTCCCCCTTTCTCCTATTACCAACACTTCCTCACCCTCAAGAGTTTTTAACACCATACGCTTAGCTGCACAATCTAGTTTAGCTTGATACTTCACAAGCCAATCCATGCCTAGGATTAAATCAAACTCCCTGAACGGTAATTCCACTAGATCTGTTCGAAAAACTATCCCCTGAACCTCTAAAGGTATTTCCTGATAAAGCTTATTTACCACCATAGAGTGTCCTAATGGGCTTTCTACAGTCATCTCCCTAGAGGAAATCTCAGCATCTACACTTAAAGTTTCAGATACCCTCGTAGCAACATATGAATGTGTCGATCCAATGTACTTGTTCTGGAATGCTATTTTGAAGAACTCCCATGTGACGCGGTCAGCCATCATTCCATCCTTAACCGTGAGCCACCATGGTAGGCTTTATCCCTCAAGAGAGATATAACTCCTTTCAATTTCTCTTCCTCCGTGAGATCCAGATCGTCCATTATGCGTCCAACCGCCTCTAACCAATACTCAGCTGAGCTAGGGGCTATACCAGAGATTCCCTAAACACTTTTGCCCGTTGCTTCTAAGTCGCTCAAGACAAATTTTTGGCTCCGTGCCCATACCGCCTCAAAGAACTCTCTCCAAAACCCTTAACACCGCTCGAGACACCACATCATCTCCGCTTCGTCGGTCCTCGAATTCCCCTCAATGTTGGTGGAACTGGTATCTCATTTTCAGATCCATGACCAGATCCTGCCGGTTTCGACACAGTCATCCTTCTCTTGCCACGACCACACGGCAGACGTCCATGACCCCTTGTACTCATTCTATCGATTCTCGTTTATCTGGTTAGAAATTTTATGAATTATTAGTTTTTTTCCACTAATTAACCACGAACAGTCTTATGAATAGTAAGTTTAAGAGTAGTTCTTTCGAGTTCGCAACGAGTTCAATCTTAATTCAGATCTCCTAGTTCTAGAAGTCACATACATTCAACCATCAACATACAAACAACATCCATGAACTCACATTCATCATGTAAGGGTATTTTCGTAATTTCACTACTCAGGGGTATTTTCATAATTTTTCCAAAATAGGGTTTCTTGGTAATTTTTACAAAATAAGGGTATTTTCGTAATTTTGCAATCCAGAGGTATTTCAATAATTTGGCGGTCGAGGTATTTCGGTAATTTTACAAATCGTGGTATTTTGGTCATTTTACAAATCAGGGGTATTTTAGTAATTTTACAAATCAGGGGTATTTCAGAAAATTTCAAAACTAGAGGTTATTTTAGTAATATTACAAAATAGGGTGGCTGGTCCCTTTCGGGTTTTAATTATAAATTTTGGCCCGTCAACAAGTCCCCATGGCTAAGGTGAACAGTCACTATGCACCAAGTAGGATTCTAGCGAAGAGGAGGTGAGTCACTAGGACTGCTTAAATACCAAGCTCTTCCTGAATCCAATCCTAGACATGCGTATGCCCGTTGCCATACCCTAATCTCGCGACTTGTTCACAGGTTTGTTTGGTTAGATTAAATCTTATGAATTTAGAGTGATTTAAACTAAGCCTCAAAGTCCATCAATGTCTAATATACTAGCCTACGTCCATCAAGCCCATTAAGCCCTCATGTATATCACAATAAGAGTTTAGAATACTTACCTGCGTGGGTCGGGTGCCGGTAGACTCGAAGGCCATATCTTCATCCAAAACATTTTTCTCAATATTCCCAACAAATTTTCAAAACATTACTAAGCCCATTTCACAGCCCGAGTTTTGAACTGGGCTTTGATACCGAAATGTAACACCCTAAACACGGCCCATAAGTTTCGACCGGATCTGGTATGCTACGGGTTGTACATTGAAAACTTTGCTAAGGGTTGGTTCAAAAATCTTAAGTTAATTTGAATAAATAAATATCATATATATATATAAATATCAAACCTCATATTCTTATTATTTTGAATAATTAAACCTTTGACAAAATTTCATGAATTTCAATTATTAAAATTACGAGATGAATATAACTATGGGGCTTTATTACATCATTATTTCCCAATATAAAATAAAACTTTATGAAAAAACTAACTAGTCTATAAAATAAAAACTCGATGGCCCCTCGAGTCCGTCTCAGCTCCCGTGTCCACGATCTACTGCTCATCTGAAAGATTAGAGAAAATGAAAGTGTGAGTCACCAAGACTCAGTGTATAAATCCCGAACACACTGACTTGAGGCCCACAAACACATTATGGGCCTTGGCCCATACATGGAGGCAACAATCATTAATACATGATAAACAATAAATAATGAATAGCCCAACCCATCCTAGAATTCCATCCTCTACACACCAACCCGTACCAACCATCACACCTTGGGGATTTCTACAATCAACCCCCCATCCGCTACACACCATAACGACAATTTGATCGCCTATTTCATTAATCAAAATCATTAAACGTGGCATAGCCACCGATCACTATGTGACCTAACATTTATATTTGTGGGATTTCTACCACCGGTCACCATGTGACCCATGTTTATATTCGTGGGATTTCTACCACCGGTCACCATGTGACCCATTATGCACTTCCCCTTCATTATCATACTCCCACCCCATGCATACATACATACAGAAAACATTATACAGACTTTCATATATTTTGATATACATAGAGATTTCTATGATTGCGTACCTAGCATCTTTGCCTAACCCTTTTAGGGTTTTATCCAACTGCCTACACAGCCACTTTCTGGCTTTTTAGCCTATAACACATAAAGAATAGTTAGAGGGTGTGTGTTAGAGATCTACATACCTGGTTACCGTTAGGACGACACTTTCTATGTCGACACTATCAAAAGTCAATATGACTGCTACTTGCCTAAGGTGTTGTTCAAAAGTTGGTCCACAACCCGGTGGCCAGTCTCGAACCGCTGACACCGCGCATTTCTCAAACTTAGGGATTGGGTTTTCAGATCTAGTCCCCTCCTTTGCCTGATCCACATTTGATTCCATTACAAGTCCTTGTCAGAACTACTATATTGAGATAAGGTTGTTAAACCATAACCTATGGTTAGGATTACAGGTATGATAGCGAATCCAACAGAAATCTAAAGATATCCCTTACCTTGAAACCCTAAAATCAGAGACTAGCGATTTCTGGCTCTTAGATTTAAACGAATAGATTTCCTTCAAATCCCGGAAGGCTACCCAAACGCTAAAAAGAAAGGAAATATTAGCCTCAATTGACAGTCTTAACAACCAAGTGGCCATTCGACCTTGTCTCTTAAAAACTGAAAGAGAAAAAGAATGGATCAGAGGAAATCGGCACCTACCTTTACAGAGAATTTAGCAACCCTAGTAAATCTCAGTTTTGTGGAGAAATCGGCACCTAGCCTATTAGAAGAGAAGAAAATCAGCAACTCTTAAGAGATTCCGGCTTATGGAGAAGTTGGCTAAAAAGGAAAAGAATGAAAAAGAGATTTCGGCTTTTGTAGGAATCAAAAGAAAAGTTTTGTAGAGATGGACTAGGGTTTCAGCTTTTAGCAAGAAAGTTAATAGAAATAGTAGAGGGAGAGACTGAGAATTTCGGCACAAAGAATGAAGAAAAGTGTAGGGTTCAAATGCCGGAATTGATGAGCTATCCCCCCTATTTATAGAAATTTTGGCACTTACCTAACAAAAACCGAAAGTGCCCTTCCTGATAACTAAGAATAAAGCAAATAAAAAGGGAAAAATTGGCACCCCTATGGCAATTAGAAACCGTTTTCTTTACTCCTCTAAGTGATGGAATTTCGACCAACTCTGCTCTCAGCAGATAGCTCCTAACTTTTCTCCTTTATCTAAATTTCTTCACACTTTCAAAAGACTCTAAGATAACACCATCTATTTCTTCTATTATCAGCACAATATTATCATTAAATCCCCTCTAAAAATAAGCCCTAATGCTATCCATTCCTCTTTGCTCTTTTAAGTGCCGAAATTGGCCCAAAGACATGGGCTCCTTGCGGCCAAACTTGGGCTTCTTTCAACTGCTAGTGATGCCACCCTCTAGCTCCCTTGCAGCGTCACTTAATATTGGGCCACCAGCCCACTTTGGTATTTTAAACATAGATACTACCTTTTTAACCCTATAGTGCCCAAACAAAGTAATTTAACCAAGGCCTCTGCCTAAGCCTGAGCCCAATTTGAACCCTTAACAGTTAAAGTAACACTTTAAACATATCCACACACTAAACGCATAGGCCCAAAAATTTAGGATGTTACAGTTCTACCCCCTTAAAGAAATTTCATCCTCGAAATTACCTGATCAGAAAAGATGAGGGTATTGTTGTCGCATCGCTTCCTCTGGTTCCCAAGTTGCCTCTTTAGAACCATGATTCCGCCACATCACCTTAACCAATGGAACCGTTTTCCTTCACAACACCTTGATATCCCACTCTAGAATTTCCACCAGTTTCTCTTCGAAGGATAGATCGGGTCTTACCTCGATTTCTTCCACAGGCACTACATGAGATGGATCCGAATGGTAACGTCTTAATATAGAGACGTGAAATACATCATGAATTTGACTTAACTCTGGGGGTAACTCAAGCTGATATGCCACTGGTCCTACTCGTTTCAACACCCGGTAAGGTCCGAATCTATGTCCTTACATCGTTTCAATTTTCCCTTTCGTCCAAATCTTAGCACCTTTTTTCCACGGCAACACCTTTAAGAATACCTTGTCGCCCACTGAAAACTCTATGTCCTTACGCTTTAAGTCAGCATAGGACTTTTGCCTATCTGCCGCCTCTTTTAGTCTGGCCCGAATCACTTCTACCTTCTCCTCCGTCTCGGTGACCAAATCCAGACTCAAAATTTGACGTTCCCCTAATTTCGTCCAAGAAGTAGGAGTATGACACTTCCGCCCATACAAAGCTTTGTAGGGCGCCATTTGAATACTTGACTGGTAACTGTTGTTATAAGTAAACTCTGCTAATGGTAAAAACTCTTCCCAACTACCTCTGAAATCAATGACACATCCTCTCAACATGTCCTCTAAGATTTGAATCACCCATTTCGATCGTCCATCGACCGAGGATGGAATGTCAGTCTTGAAATCCAACTTCGTTCCTAACGCTTGATTCAACACCTTCCAAAATCGTGAGGTGAACCTAGGTTCCCTATCCGATATGATCGATACCGGTACTCCATGAAACCTTACCACCTTCGCTACATATAGCTTAGCCAACTTTTGCAAAGAGTAATCGACCCGCACTGGTATGAAGTGAGCAGACTTTGTCAAACGATCAACAATCACCCAAACCGAATCTTTCTTAGTAGGCGTGAGGGTAGCCCACTAACAAAGTCCATTGTGATCCTTTCCCACTTCGATTGTGGAATCTTTACCAGTTGTAATTACCATGATGGTAACTGATGCTCCGTCTTGACCTGCTGGCAGGTCAAACACCTACCCACAAGCCCGTTACCTCACGCTTTAAATCCGCCACCAAAAGCGCTCTCTCAAATCCGATACATCTTACTCCCTTGAGTGCATAGCGTATGGACTACCATGCGCTTCTTGTAAAATCCTACGCCACAAATCAAGATCCTCGGATGCACACTCTCCTTGAAAGCATTATAGCCCATCCTAATAAATCTTTGAATTCATCAATTCATCACTTGACCCTATCAAAACTTTTCCTTGAACAACTCATCAGTCTGCTACTTCTCCTTAACCTGATCGACCCATGAGGGTTTCACTTGAAGTTTAGCTAATAACCTTCCATCATCATAGAGACTAAGGTGAATAAACATTGCTCTTAAGTCAGAGATTACTTTACGACTTAGAGCGTCCACTACTACGTTAGCTTTACCCGAATTATACTCGATCGATCAGTCAGAATCCTTTAACAACTCGATCCACCTCTTTTGCCTTAGATTCAACTCCTTCTGGGTCAACAGGTTTTTTAAGCTCTTATGATCAGTGAAAATGACAGATTTCTCCCCGTAAAGATAATGCCTCCAAATCTTCAAAGAAAAACCACCGCCGCCAACTCCAAGTCATGGGTGGGATAATTTGCTTCGTGCGGTCTTAACTGCGAGATGCGTACGCTACAACCTTTCCATATTGCATCAACATACATCCTAATCCCGTGTGTGAAGCATCATAATAAATCACAAATTTCTTCCCAGCCTCCGGTTGAATCAACACCGGAGCCTCTGTCAAAATCCTTTTTAACTTCTCGAAACTCTCCTACTACTTATCAGACCAAACAAACGGAACTCATTTTAGTAACAACTTAGTCAACGGTGCTACAATTAAAGAGAATCATTCAACAAACCTTCGATAGTATCCGGCCAGAACCAGAAAACTCTGAATCTCGGCTACAGACTTAGGTGGTTTCCATTCCAACACCGCTCCAATCTTTCGAGGGTCTACCCTAATCCCCTCAGCTAACACAACGTGCCCTAGAAAAGTAACCTCCTTCAGCCAAAATTCACACTTACTGAATTTGGCATACAACCGCCTTTCCCTTAGAATCTGCAGAACCATTCGTAGATGTGAGTCATGCTCCTCTCCCAATCTTGAATAAACTAGGATATCATCTATGAACACCACGACGAACCGATCCAAGTAGGGTTGGAACACTCGGTTCATTATATCCATAAATGCTGTTGGCGAGTTGGTCAACCCAAATGGCATCACCATGAACTCATAGTGACCATAGCGAGTCCTAAAGGCCGTCTTGTGAATATCAGCCTCCTTGACCTTAAGTTGATGGTATCCTGACCTCAGATCTATCTTCGAAAAGACTGAGGCCCCCTTTAACTGATCGAACAAGTCATCGATCCTTAGCAACGGGTACTTGTTCATGATCATTAACTTATTCAACTGGCGATGGTCAATACACATACGCATTAACCCATCCTTCTTCTTAACAAATAAAATTGACGCTCCCCACGGTGACACACTAGGTCGAATAAACCCTTTATCCAACAACTCTTTAATCTGCGCTTTCAACTCCACCAACTCTTTTGGCGCTATTCGATATGGAGCTATCGATACCGGCGCTGTTCTCGGAAGAAGATCGATTCCAAACTCCACTTCACGATTCGAAGGTAATCTCGAAAGCTCTTCGAGAAAAACATCATGAAATTCTTAACGTCTTCAACCGTTAGTTCCTTAGCTTCCATAGCGCGAACAAACATTAAGACTGTCTCACATCCTTTCCTCACCATCCTTTCTCCTCTTAGGGTGGTTACCACGTTCGATAGACAGTTCCCCCTTTCACCTATTACCAATACTTCGTCACCCTCAAGAGTTTTTAATACCATACGCTTGGCTGTACAATCTAGTTTAGCTTAATACTTCACAAGCCAATCCATGCCTAAGATTAAATCAAACTTCATGAATGGTAATTCCATTAGATTCGTTTGAAAACTATCCCCTCAACCTCTAAAGGTATTTCCCGATAAAGCTTATTTACCACCATAGAGTGTCCTAATGGGCTTTCTATAGTCATCTCGCAGAGAAAATCTCAACATCTACACTTAAAGTTTCAGATACCCTCTTAGCAACATATGAATGTGTCGATCCAATGTACTTGTTCTGGAACGCTTTTTGAAGAACTCCCATGTGATGCGATCAGCCACCGTACCATCCTTAACCGTGAGCCACCATTGGTAGGCTTCATCCCTCAAGAGAGATATAACTCATTTCAATTTCTCTTCCTCCGTGAGATCCAGATCGTCTATTATGTGTTCAACCGCCTCTAACCAATACTCAGCTGAGCTCGGGGCTATACCAGAGATTCCCCTAAACACTTCTGCCCCGTTACTTCTAAGTCCTCTAGCACAGATTTTAGGGCTCATGTGCCCATACCTGCCTCAGCAACTCTCTCCAAAACCCTTAACACCACCTGAGACACCACATCATCTCCGCCCGTCTGGTCCTAGAATTCCCCCTTAATAGCTGGTAAAACTGGTATCTCGTTTCTAGATCCATGACCAGATCCTACGGGTTCCGACACAGTCATCCTTCCCCTGCCACGACCACGCGGTGAACGTCCACGACCCCTTGTACTCATTCTACCGATTCTCGTTTATCTGGTTAGAAATTTTATGAATTATTAGTTTTCTTCCACTAATTAACCACGAACAGTCTTATGAATAGTAGGTTTAAGAGTAGTTCTTTCGAGTTTGCAATGAGTTCAATCTTAAGTCTATATCTCCTAGTTCTATGAGTCACATACATTCAACCATCAACATACAAACAACATCCATGAACTCACATTCATCATGTAAGGGTATTTTCATAATTTTTTTCCACAATAGGGTTTCTTGGTGATTTTTACAAAATAAAGGTATTTTGGTAATTTGGCAATCTGAGGGTATTTCGATAATTTTACAACTCAAGGGTATTTTGGTCATTTTACAAATTAGGGGTATTTTAGTAATTTTACAAATCAGGGGTATTTCAGAAATTTTCAAAACTAGAGGTTATTTTAGTAATTTTACAAAATAGGGTGGTTGGTCCCTTTCGGGTTTTAATTATAGATTTTGGCCCGTCAACAAGTCCTCATGGCTAAGGTGAACAGTCACTACGCACCGGGTAGGATTCTAACGAAGAGGAGGTGAGTCACTAGGACTGCTTAAATACCAAGCTCTCCCTGAATCCAATCCTAGACATGCGTATGCCTGTTGCCACACCCTAATCTTGCGACTTGTTCACAAGTTTGTTTGGTTGGATTAAATCTTATGAATTTAGAGAGTGATTTAAACTAAGCCTAAAGTCCATCAATGTCTAATATACTAGCCTACATCCATCAAGCCCATTAAGCCCTCATGTATATCACAACAAGAGTTTAGAATACTTACCTGCGTGGATTGGATGCCGGCAGACTCGAAGGCCATATCTTCATCCAAAACATTTTTCTCAATATTCCCAACAAATTTTCAAAACATTACTAGGCCCATTTCACAGCCCGAGTTTTGAACTGGGCTTTGATACCAAAATGTAACACCCCAAACCCGCCCATAAGTTTCGACCGGATCTGGTATGCTACGGGTTGTACATTAAAAACTTTTGCTAAGGGTTAGTTCGAAAATCTTAAGTTAATTTGAATAAATAAATATCATATATTATAAAACCTCATACTCTTATTATTTTGAATAATTAAACCTTTGACAAAATTTCATGAATTTCAATTATTAAAATTATTGAGATGAATATAACTATGGGGCCTTATTACATCATTATTTCCCAAAATAAAATAAAACTTTATGAAAAACTAAAATAGTCTATAAAATAAAAACTCAATGGCCCCTCGAGTCCGTCTCAGCTCCCGTGTCCACGATCTAATGCTCATCTAAAAGAGTAGAGAAAATGAAAGCGTGAGTCACCAAGACTCAGTGTATAAATCCCGAACACACTGACCTGAGGCCCACAAACACATATGGGCCTTGGCCCATACATGGAGGCAACAATTATTAATACATGATAAACAATAAATAATGAATAGCCCAACCCATCCTAGAATTCCATCCTCTACACACCAACCCGTACCAACCATCACACCTTGGGGATTTCTACAATCAACCCTCCATCTGCTACAAGCCATAATGACAACCGTACTGCCTATTTCTGTTAATCAAAAATCATTAAACGTGGCATAGCCACCGATCACTATGTGACCTAGCATTTATATTTGTGGGATTTCTACCACCGGTCACTATGTGACCCATTATGCACTTCCCCTTCATTATCATATTCCCACCCCATGCATACATACATAAAGAAAACATCATACAGACTTTCACATATTTTGATATACATAAAGATTTCTATGATTGCGTACCTGGCATCCTTGCCTAACCCTTTTAGGGTTTTATTCGACTGTCTACACAACCACTTTTCGGCTTTTTAGCCCATAACATATAAAGAACAGTTAGAAAGTGTGTGCTAAAGATCTACACACCTAGTTACTGTTAGGTCGACACTTTCTATGTCGACACTATTAGAAGTTGATACGACTGCTACTTGCCTAAGGTGTTGTTCAGAAGCCGGTCCACAACCCGGTGGCCAGTCTCGAACCGCTGACACCACGCGTTTCTTAAACTTAGGGATTGGGTTTTCAGATCTAGTCCCCTCCTTTGCCTGATCCACATTTGATTCCATTACAAGTCCTTGTCAGAACTACTATATTGAGATAAGGTTGTTAAACCATAACCTATGGTTAGGATTATAGGTATGATAGCGAATCCAACAGAAATCTAAAGATATCCCTTACTTTGAAACCCCAAAATCAAAAACTAGCGATTTTCAGCTCTTAGATCTAAACGAACAGATTTCCTTCAAATCCCGGAAGGCCGCCCAAATGCCAAAAAGAAAGGAAATATTAGCCTCAATTGACAGTCTTAACAACCAAGTGGCCATTCGACCTTGTCTCTTAAAAACTGAAAGAGAAAAAGAATGGATCAGAGGAAATCGGCACCTACCTTTACAGAGAATTTGGCAACCCTAGCAAATCCCAGTTTTATGGAGAAATCGGCACCTAGCCTATTAGAAGAGAAGAAAATCGGCAACTCCTAAGAGATTTAGCTTATGGAGAAGTTGGCTAAAAGGAAAAGAATGAAAAGAGATTTGACTTTGTAGGAATCAAAAGAAAAGTTTTACAAAGATGGACTAAGGTTTCGGCTTTTAGCAAGAAAGTTAACAGAAATAGCAGAGGGAGAGACCGAGAATTTCGGTACAAAGAATGAAGAAAAGTGTAGGGTTCAAATGCCGGAATTGATGAGCTATCCCCCCTATTTATAGAAATTTGGGAACTTACCTAACAAAAACCGAAAGTGCCCTTCCTGATAACTAAGAATTAAGCAAATAAAAAGGGAAAAATCGGGACCCCCTATGGCAATTAGAAATCGTTTTCTTTACTCCTCTAGGTGATGGAATTTCGGCCAACTCTGCTCTCAACAGATAGCTCCTAACTTTTCTCCTTTATCTAAATCTCTTCACACCTTCAAAAGACTCCTAGATAACACCACATCTTTCTTCTATTATCAGCAAAATATTGTCATTATATCCCCCCTAAAAATAAGCCCTAATGCCGTCCATTCCTCCTTGCTCTTTTAAGTGCCGAAATTGGCCCAAAGACATGGGCTCCTTGTGGCCAAACTTGGGCCTTTTTCAACTGCTAGTGACGCCACCCTCTAGCTCCCTTGCAGTGTCACTTAATATTGGGCCACCAGCCCACTTTGGTGTTTCAAACATAGATGTTACCTTTTTATCCTTATAGTTCCCAAACAAAGTAATTTAACCAAGGCCTCTGCCTAAGCCTGAGCCCAATTTGGACCCTTAACAGTTAAAGTAACTCTTTAAACATATCCACACACTAAACGCATAGGCCCAAAAATTCAGGATGTTATAGCGACGAAGGTGAAGCACCGAGCACGGATAGAGATGAAAAGATAGGGAGAATGGCTGACAAGTAAATTAAAGAGGTGAGGAGAGGCTAACGGCGATAGAGATGAAGCAAAAGCACGGGATCAGCGAATAAGGAATGGTTGCAGCTGAGGTAAGGTTTTTCTCTTTTGGTTTTGGGAATTTAGGTTTTAGGCAAGGATTTAAATAGCATTCGGGTAATTGAATAGAAACCGCTATATAGCGGTAGTAGCGCCATCCAAAACCGCTACTGCTGAAAATAGCAATGTGAAGTGGAATCAGACTAATAGCGGTGGATCACGGTCGTAATTTAACGAGTAACGACTAATTACAATAATAATGGGTCGTTATTCCCATTATTGTTCTGATACAATAAAATTTTAAAAAATTCAACTCCTTTAAATAAAATCAATAGAAATATAATAAGACAAAAGGGAATATATTCTTCATGTGTAAAATTTGTAACACCCCAAACTCGGCCTAGACATTATGCCAAATCTGGAAGTGTTATGAAGAAGGGTTTTGAAAACAATCTTATTATGTTACAATTTCTCGCATTTAATTGTTACTAAAGAGAGTCTATGTTTTACAAAACATATTATTATTTTCATTAAGGAAAACATTGTTAATTTGCTCTTTCAGAAAACTCATTTTGCAGCAAAAATTTGATATCGTTATATTTGAAAACCAAGTTTGTGTTTTCAGAAAAAAATTTATTTGTGTAAAACCGTGATTTTGTCAAACATCACAATATAAAAGTCAAAAACATATCCAAAACCAAAATTAGAAATAAACAGTCCGGAGAGTCCATAAATTACAAAACTCCCATGAAAAACCAAAACTTAAAATAAAACTAAAATTAAAAGATAATATACGGGCTAGTGGTCACCACTGAGCCTCCGTCGCACCGACCCATCTATGACTGAGGATTACCTAAACAGAGCAAACAAACGAATGTGAATTTTCAAGAAACTCAGTGTGTAACTTACAGAACATACATACATATATATATATATAAATATATATATCCAGGTTATTCATATACTGAATAGATACAGAAATGGACACAGATTCTTAACAGAATCAGATCGTATCAGAATCAAATTATCAAAAACATACAGATATGCAGAGTCCTACCCCCATCCTCTACACACCATCTCCGTCCATCCCAACACACCATGTGGGGTATAAAACACCCACTCATCCCTACAAACCACACATACGATACTTATCAGAATACTATGCAGCCTAGCAGCTAATACATCGGCAAACGTCGCCTCACAAAACACTTCCTCTACATATGCAAATCCCACCCTATATACAGATACAGATATAGCATAATTAACATGACCCACATGTTCGCATACACATATCATACATGCTTATACAAAATAATCAGACATACATATCGGTTTTCCTAGTCTTAAATCAATCCATCACAATAGCAGAACTCATGCTTTAGGGTTTGGTTAGCCCTTACCAACCCTACGGAAGGCCCACAGTGGATCGGAATGACACGAGTGATCCTAGGGAAAATTTCAAAATTTTAGGCCCACATGCCTGTGTAGGTCCACATGCCCGTGTGGCCCACACGCCCAAATTGGCCTTGACCGTGTAGCCTACACAGCCTAGCCCATGGCTCACACACGTGTGACATTCTCGTGTGAGCCCACAAGCCCAAATCAGCCTAACTCGTATGGCCCACTCGGCCACATACTTGCCTGTCACACGGTCGTGTTTCATCACACACTTGCTTGTCACACGGTCTTGTTTCATACATGCCTTTGTGTCATCGACATACCACTTTTTGACTTTCATCG
Source organism: Gossypium rotundifolium (assembly GCA_025506655.1). NCBI lineage: Eukaryota > Viridiplantae > Streptophyta > Magnoliopsida > Malvales > Malvaceae > Gossypium > Gossypium rotundifolium. Next base: position 79,840,268 of record CP106734.1, on the reverse strand, counting down.
AACCTCATTTTCTCGTAATTTCGTTACACACTTGGTTCAATTTTGATGCTACAGCTATCTCGAGCCCTCCAAAACTTGAAAAACAATATCCTAATGACCAATTGGCAACCAATTTACAAATTTAACCAAGAATTTGATTCCGATAAGAACCTCTCAAAACTGAATTACATGCAATCCACTTACCACTAATGAGCTGAAACACAACACTCAAATCGATGAGAAAACACCAGCTGCTTCTTGTCTTTCCCCTAAACGAGAAATAGAAAACACCATTAATGGATTCCATAAAACAAAATTGAAATCCCCAACGCAATACTGAAATGTACTAAAACTTACCTACTCGGCACGAATCGAGAAACCCCAAAAGCATAATGACGAAAAACAAAATCGAAGAGGGGAGTAATAGTAGACTTTTTTTTTGGAAAGGAACAAAAGGAAAAAGAAAACATTAGAAAAGAATTGAGAAACAAAAAAAAAAAGGTCGAAAATGGAGAGGGAATTTTGGGAAAAAATAAAAAAAATCTCACACAATCCCCCAAATTAAGACATGACCTCTCATTTAAACCAATCCCAACTATGCACTCACTTATCCACTATCATAGACTCCCAACCCCACTGAACTTTTATCAGACAACCGAAGCAAAAATTAACATTCATGCTCATAAGGGGATTCAAACACAAGACCTTCAGAAGGCTAACACCTTACCACTCGAACCAGCAAGCTCATTCTGATATGAATCACTGAAGATAGAATATAAGCCGAACTTCCAAGGGATAGGCTAGGGTCCAAAATAGAAAAATTTTCCAAATATGATACTTAAACCCAAGACCTCATACACACACCCAAAACACTTAACCACTGAAGTAGTTATATATTTGTGACAAAATTCATAGAAACAAAATTAAATAATTTAGGGTGTTACAACTTTACTCCCTAAAAGAAATTTCAGCCTCGAAATTTACCTGATCCAAACAGATGAGGATACTGCAGATGCATCGAGTCCTCAGGTTCTCACATGGCTTCCTTAGTGCCATGATTCCGCCACAGAACCTTAACTAACGGAATAAACTTATTCCTCAGAACCTTTACATCTCAGACTAAAATCTAAATTGGCTCCTCCTTAAATGTCAAATCTGGTATAACCTCGATCACTTCAATAGAAACAATGTGAGATGGGTTAGACTGATACTGCTTCAACATGGAGACATGAAACACATCATGGATACGATCTAACTCCAAAGATAGCTCTAATCGATAAGCGACCGATCCTACACGCTTCAGAATCCAATACGGCTCAATGAACCTTGGGCTAAACTTGCCCTTACATCCGAACCACAGAACTTTCTTTCACGGAGATACCTTAAGAAACACGTAATCCCCTACAAAGTACTCAATGTCCCTCCTTTTCAGATTCGCATAGGACTTCTATCTATCAGAAGCTGTCTTAAGATGATCCAACCTGACCTTATCTTTAGTCTTGGAAACTAACTTAGAACCCAAAGCCCGTTGCTCACCCAACTTAGTCCAACACAGTGGAGTATGACACTTACGACCATACAGAGCTTAGTAAGGTGCCATCTGGATGCTAGACTGAAAACTGTTTTGTAGGCGAACTCAACTAGAGGCAGAAAATCCTCCCAACTACCTCGAAAATCAATCACACAACCTCGAAGCATATCCTCCAGTGTCTAAATCACCCTCTCAGGTTGACCATCGATCTGAAGATGGAATGCAGTACTAAAGTCTAATCTCGAACCCAAATCTTCATGAAGTTTTTTCCAAAATAGCAAAATGAAGTAAGGATCCCTATCAAAATTATCGAACTTCAGTGAATAACCTGTCTAAACTGGAATAAAATGGGCAGACTTGGTCAATCGATCCATGATGACCCATATAAAATCTTTCTTAGTAGGTGTTAAAGGTAACCACTAACGAAATCCATAGTCACACGCTCCCATTTTCATAAAGGAATCTTAACGGGTTAGAGCAAACCCGAAGGCAACTGGTGCTCAGCCTTAACTTGCATACACATCAGACAACGAGAAACAAAATTTGTTACCTCTCGTTTCAAATTCAGCGACCAGTATAGTTCACGGAGATCCCGATACATCTTATTTCCATCGAGATGCATGGAATAAGGGCTACTATATGCTTCCTCCCAAAATTGACTGTCTCAAATCAGAGTCATTCCGTACACAAACCTATCCTTGAAAATAAATAACCCCATCATTATTCAAACCAAAATCAAACGTGCTGCCACTCTCAACCTAACGGAAACATAGAACTAGATAATCATCCCCAACTATTTATCCGAATCTGATCAATCCAAGTCGGCTTAACTTGCAACTCGACTAACAGACTCCCATCCTCAAACAGACTTAGGTGAGCAAACATCGCCTTCAACTCAGACATCACTATATGACTGGGAGCATCGGCTACCATATTGGCCTTACTGGGATGATACTTTATTATACAGTCATAGTCCTTAAGCAGCTCAATCCATCTACACTGCCTAAGATTTAATTCTTTTTGAGTAAAGAGGTATTTCAGGTTCTTATGATTGGTATAGATGATACATCTCTCACTATACAAATAGTGCCTCTAGATCTTTAAAGTAAAGACCATGGCAGCTAGCTCGAGATCATGTATCGGATAATTCTCCTCGTGTAACTTAAGCTATCGAGACACATAAGCCACAACATTACCATCTTGCATCAGAACACACCCCAGACCGATATGCAATGCATCACTATACACCACAAACTCCTTACTAGATTTAGGCTATATCAGAACAAACTTGAGCATCTTAAAACTCGATTATTTCTTTTCAATCTAGACAAAATGAGCATTTTTGCGTAACAGTTTAGTCAGAGGAGCCGCAATCAATGAGAACCCCTTAACAAACCTCTGATAATAACCCGCAATACCCAAAAAACTGCAGATCTCAGAAGCATTCCTAGGCTTTTTCCAATTAAGTATAGCCTCAATATTTCTAGGATCAACTCACATCCCCTCAGTAGAAACCACATACCCCAGAAAAGTTACTTCTCGTAACTAGAATTCACAGTTGCTCAACTTAGTGTAGAGTTGATTCTCTCGAAGCATCTGAAACACTACTCTAAGATACTCATCATGCTCATCTTCAGTCTTAGAGTATATCAAAATATTACCAATGAATATTACGATGAACAGATCCAAATATGGTTGGAAAACCATGTTCATTAGATCTATAAATGCAGCCGGAGCATTCGTCAAACAAAAGGGCATAACTAAGAACTCGTAGTGCCAATAACGAGTCTTAAAAGCCGTCTTATAAACATCAGCATTCTTAAACCTAAGCTGATGATACCCAAAATAGAGATCTATTTTAAAGAATATCGAAGCCCCACGAAACTGATCAAACAAATCATCGATCCTTGGAAGTGGGTACTTATTCTTCACAGTTAACTTATTCAACTACCGATAGTCGATACATATCCTCATGGTACCGTCTTTTTTTTTTTTACAAATAAAATTGGTGCCCCCACGGAGACACACTAGGACGAATATATCCACGATCCAGAAGCTCCTAAAGCTGAGCCTTAAGCTCTGTAAGCTCTTTCGGTGCCATTTGCTAGGTAGCAATGGACACCAGAGCTATACCCAGTAGAAGCTCAATGCCAAACTCAACTTCTCGATTTGGAGGTAAACCCAGTAACTTCTTAAGAAAAATATCAAAAAATTCCCTCACAGTTCTGATACCCTCTACAGAAGAGTCTTTAAAAATTGAAACACTTACGAAGGCCAAATATGCTTCACACATTTTTCGAACCAATTTTTTGGCCACAAGAGCAGAGATCATATTAGGCAAGTAATATTTACGCTCGTCGATCACAACAACCTCCATATTGTTCTCGGTTCTCAAAATAACCCTATTAGTCGCGTATTCCAAACTGACTCGATGCTCTACTAACCAGTCCATACCTAGAATTAAGTCAAACTCTCCAAACGGTAGCTCCATTAGATTTTCCAAAAACACACTCCCTTGTACTTTTAGCGGAACATTTCTATACAATTTGTTTACCTGAATTGATTGACCCAGCAGACTCAATACAAAAATCTCACCCGAAGTACTCTCAATAGGAATTGCCAAATTACCAAAGACAGAACTAGCTATATAGGAGTTTTTTAACCCTATATATATCAAAGTAGTATAAGGGGTATCAAAAATAAGGAACGTATCTATAATCACATCAGAGGCATCTTTATCCTCTCAATATCAAGTAGTATATACCAATGCAGGCTATCTCACCTCAGTCTGATTAGCACCTCTTCCTAGTGCTCTCTGTCCTTTGCCCAAACCATTACCATCCCTAGCCAGACCACGACCCTAGGTGGCTGTTGTATTGCCCTCTAAGGCTGAACAAAACCCGAACTTGGAGCTTACATCTGATCAAAAAGCTGTAGGCATTCTCTAATCCGATGATCCATTGACCCACAACACAAACATGGCCCTAATCTCCTCCATCACTCACCGGATGGGGCCTACCACAATTGTCACATGGCTAAACCCTAGTAAGAGCAACTGGAATTCCCACTCTAGAAAGCCCATCAAATTTGACCCGTTTCTTAGGCCTTTGAATAGAATTAGAGGGCTCTGAATCCCTCTTATTCTTACTTCTCTCACGATCCCTGTTCTGGCGCTCTACGCGCTTAACTTCTTCGACGATCTTCGCATTGTCCACTAGAACGATGAACTCTCGTTCCCTCTACGGAACTATCAAAACCCTTAAACTATCCCTCAGATCATCCTCAAATCGAACACATTTCTTTTATTCAGATGCCACCATGCCTCGAGCATAATGACTCAGTCTCAAAAATTCAGCCTCATACTCGGCCATAGTTCTACCATTTTGCGTGAGATTTATGAACTTATGCCTACGAGCATCAATATAGCTCACGCCTACATATTTCCCTTAAAAGGTGGTCTTGAAATAATCTCAATTAAGACGATCAATTTGAGTTCCCTCTTCAACTTATAACCACCACTAATATGCCTTGTTGCAAAGCAAAGAAACTGCACCCTTCAGTTTCTACTCAAGAGAGCAGTTTATGTCATTCATTATTCTCTTGGTGGTCTCCAACTAGTACTCAGCCATGGTAGGAGCAACTCTAGTGACACCCTTAAATAGTTCAGCTCCATTGGAATAGAGTTGTTCAGTTATCGACCCACGGTCCCCAGATCCAGAATGGGGTCCAGCGACCCTCTCCAAAACTCTTAACATGGCTTAGGATAGTTCGTCATCCCCAACCGAGCGGCTTTGAGACCTAGTCTCAGCAGTAGGTGTAGCCGAAGTCTCACTCGTATATAGATTTGGCATACTTCCCAAAAAGGAAGACTCATCATGAGCCCTTATGACACCCGCCATGCCCACGAGTACCATGACCACGCATTCCACGAGTGGTCATCGTAATTTCTATTTTAACTATATTATAAAATTTTATGCATTAGTTTCAGTGTTTATTAGTAGATGTTTTATGGTTTAGACATTTATCAAGAGTTTCAAAAATCTTTCAGAAGTCTCAGTTTCTAACTAACTCAGTATAGTTTCAGACAGTTTTAACTATAGTATTTCTAAGTGTAGAAGTACTTACAAGATCAGGGCTGGAGACTCGGTGTACCATATACTTACTAAAAAAGGAACAAATTTTGTTTAAAAACACAATTCTTTTTCAAGTACTATTTTCAACCCAAAATTCACATCTTGAGTTTTGTAACTTGGCTCTAATACCACTAAATGTAATAACCCAAACCCAACCTAGACGTTATGGCTGAATCTGGGAGTGTTATGAAGAAGGATTTTGAAAACAATCTTATTATGTTAAAATTTCTCGCTTTTAATTGTTACTAAAGAGAGTCCACGTTTTACAAAACATATTATTATTTTTGTTAAGGAAAACATCGTTAATTTTCTCTTTCAGAAAACTTATTTTGCAGCAGAAATTTGATATCGTTATATTTGAAAACCAAGTTTGTGTTTTTAAAAAAACATTTGTTTGTGTAAAACCATGATTTTGTCAAACATTGCAATATAAAAGTCAAAAACATATCCAAAACGAAAATTAGAAACAGGCAGTCCAGAGAGTCTATAAATTACAAAACCCCTAAGAAAAACCAAAAATTAAAATAAAGCTAAAATTAAAAGATAGTATCCGGGCTAGTGGTCACCGCTGAGCCTCCGTCGCACCGACCTACCTATGACTGAGGATTACCTGAACAGAGCAAACAAACGAATGTGAGTTTTCAAGAAACTCAGTGTGTAACTTATAGAACGTACATACATATATATATATATATCTAGGTTATTCATATACAGAACAGATACAGAAATGCATATAGGTCCTTAGAGAATCAGATCGTATCAGAATCAGATTATCAGAAACATACAAATATGCAGAGTCTTACCCCCATCCTCTACACACCATCTCCATCTCCCAACACACCATGTAGGGTATAGAAAACCCACCTATCCCTACACACCACATGGTGTCTATACAACACTTATCAGAATAGTATGCAGCCTAGCTGCCAGTACATCGGCGAATGTCACCTTATCGAACACTTCCTCCACATATGCAAATCCCATCCCATATATAGATACATAATACAAATATATCAAAATTAACATGACCTACATGTTCATATACAGATATCATACATGCTTATACAAAATAATCAAACATACTTATCAATTTTCCTAGTCTCAAACCAGTTTATCACAATAGCAGAACTCAAGCATTAGGGTTTGGTTAGCCCTTACCGACCCTACGGAAGGCCCACGGTCGATCGAAATGACACGTGTTACCCTAAGGAAAATTTTAAATTTTAGGCCCACATGCTCATGTGGACCCGCATGCCTAAATCGGCCTAGCTCGTGTGGCCCACACAGCCACACACTTGTCCATCACATGACACACGGCTGGGCACACGCTTGTGTGGTGTCGACAGACAACTTTTTTTGCTTTTACTGAACCTCATTTTCTCATGTTTTTGTTACACACCTGGTTCGATTTTGATGCTACAGCTTTCCCAATCCCTCCAAAACCTAAGAAACAACATCCCAATGACCAATTAGCAACCAATTTACAAATTTAACCAAGAATTTGATTCCGATAAAGACCTCTCAAAGCTGAATTACGTGCAATCCACTAACCTCTAATAAGCCAAAACACAACAGTCAAATCGATGAAAAAGCACCAGCCGCTTATTGTCTTTCCCCTAAATGAGAAATAGTGAACACCATTAATGGATTCCGTAAAACAAAATTGAACTCCCCAACAACACAATACTAAAATGAACTACTAAAACTTATCTACTTGGCACAAATCGAGAAACCCCAAAAGCACGACGAGGACAAGAAAAATTGAAGAGGGGAGTAACAGTAGAATTTTTTTTGCAAATGAAGAAAGGGAAAGAAAAAACGTCAAAAATGAATTGGGAAGCAGAAAAAAAAGGTCAAAAATGTGGAGAATGAATTTTAGAAAACAAAAACAATAAAAATAAAATAAAATAAAATCCCACACAATCCCCCAAATTAAGGCATGATCTCTCATTCAAACCAATCCCAACTACCCACTCACTCATCCACTATCACAGACTCGCAACTCCACCGAACTTCTATCAGACAACCGAAGCAAAATTTAACGTTCATGTTCACACGAGAATTTGAACACAAGACCTTTAGCAAGCTAACACCTTACCACTCGAACCAACATGCTCATTCTAATAAGAATCTCTGAAGATAGAATATAAGCTAAATTGCCAAGGGATAGGCTAGGGTCCAAAATAGTAAAATTTTCTAAATATGGGACTTGAACCCAAGACCTCATACACACACCCAGAACACTTAACCACTAAAGTAGATACATATTTATAACAAAATTAATAGAAATAAAATTAAATAATTCAGGGTGTTACAAAATTAGATAATTTTCAACAAAAAAAAGAAAAAGCAGTTCAAAATCAACAGAAAAAAGCAGTCCAAAAGCAATAGAAAAATATGGAATTCTCATATTTCACTGTCCAAACTCCAAACCAAACACAATCACAATACAATCACAAAAATCTCTAAACAAAATCTCACTTGCACTTTCAGAAATTCATAATTTTCAAGTAAGTACCTGAATTTTTTTTTGTCTTGATTCTTGCTTATTTTTGTTGTAACATGCAAATAGTTTTGTAACTTGGAGTGTGCCCGAGAAGTAGTTGATAGAGATAAAAGCAAAGGGTATTAGTGTCTTGATTCTGCAGAGATGTTCTTCGGGCTAGGGATGAGAAATAATTTTGGAGAAAAGGAAGGTTTTGGAAGGATTTGGATTAGTGCTTTGAATGGGTTTTGAAAATATCTATGGGGTTCCAAACATTTTTGCCTTTTTTTCAGGAGGTTATGCATTTATTGATGACTGTTGAGGGCTGAGGCTTTTGAGTTTTTCCTTCCATTTGTTTTTCATATTATTTTTTATTTTTATTTTATTTTTGCATTACAGCCCATTTTGGGCTTGTGGATTCCTATTTGGTTTTTGTTGGGTTTGGGGTTTATTTTAATTTTTGTTTCTTGGTCTCTAGAATTCTCACTGCTGCCCATTCTCTATATCCAACAACCAACTTCTAAAAGCCCCTCAAACCATCCTACAACTAAAATACATAGTTCAATAACCATACGACAATATGCACCTTTTTCCTCACTATATAGTATATTCATTCAAAAGAATGCAATTTATCCAATCCTAAACTATTTTTAGAAAAAAATTATAACGAATATTAGCATTGAAGCTTTGCATTTAAAAAACCTATAAAATGCACATAGCGATTTCTTTAGCCCCAATCACAAATATTACCGTTTATATAGTAGCTTAATCTAGATTGTATTAACATAGCGATTTCTTTAGCAGTTAGTTAGAGTTAGTTGGTGAGCTAAGTTGTTAGCTGGTAGGTTAGCTTAGGCTAGATTGTATTGCTTTGTAATTGTTTTTAAGATTTCTATTCTCTAATAAAAAGTTTCAGCTATTTTAAAAAAAAAAAAAAAGAAGAAGAGGAAGGGGGTTGGGGCTTGGGGGATTTGGGGAACTTTTATTTTATTTTTATTTTCTGGGATTTGGGTGACCAGGAAATAATGGGTTATGGTGTGTTGTTTTTAAAAAATAAAAATAAATTATGTATTATGCAATAAATTTAATTTTTCAATGTTAGTGATGTTTACTTTCTTTTCTTTTTTTTTGTATTATATTATTGATAATATAAGTAATAAATTGCTTATTTTTCTAAATATAATTTTATATTTTTTAAATATAAATAAAAATAAATCAGGCCACCATGTGAAGAGTTCTCGACTAAAGGATTGGAGGGTGCACCAAATAATGATATAGGTTGGTACTTTGGAACTCCACTGCCAAATACGAAAGAAAATGTCGTACGTAAACATTATGGAAAATTTGTGAAAGGAGGAATAACATGATTTAAAGAGCACGTTACTCATAAAACCGACAATGTTGCATCATGCCCTAATGTTACTGGTATGTGATACTTTATTATTATTTTTAAATGTTATTGCTAATTTATCAATAAAGATTATATGTATTTGATAATAATAAAGTGTGAATTATTTTTATTTTACTAACAGGTTTCATTAGAGAAAGTCTTATGAATATACTGAAAGAAAGCAATACAAAGAAAATAGACAAAAAGAGGAGAACAAATTAATTCTTATCCCAATTAAGAGGAGAGGAGGATGAACACGAGGAATTCATTGATGAGGTTTCTGCTAGAAGGCAAGCAACTCGAGAAAGTATCCAATCACAACATGAGTGGCATAGAAGGGAAGAATTCAGACGAAGTACTAGTGATTGGAGTAACATTTATGAAAAAGGGCGATCTCATGGATCAGCTAGAGAATATCATGGAGAAAGAACAAGTAAATTCATCCAAAGTGGGTCTGAGTTTACCTTTAAGGGAGCTATACCTAAATTGGCGAAAAGTAAAAGCTCAAAGCAACCAAAAATTATTGTCTCTTTTTTAAAGACTTTACGTAGGAAGATAGGTGAAGTGGTATCTAAATTTTTAATATATGAACGACTTCCTTTTTAATTAGCAAGCTTTCCATGGTTGTATAACTTAATTCAAGTGTCAATAGAAGTTGGACAAGGTGTAAAGCTCCCACCTTATTAGGTTCCAAATGTGTATTTGGATTCAGAGTATCAATGAGTTCGTGATTGGGTAAATGGACTAAAGACTCATTGGAAAGAATTGGGTGCAACTCTAATGTGTGATGGTTAGACCAACAATTTGAATCAAATGCACATCATTAATTTCCTTTTTTATTGTAGTAAAGGAACCATTTTTGGAAATATGTGGATGTCTCAAGTGTTTGTAGTAGAGATGTTGAATTCTACTATAGATTGTTAGATTCAATTGTAGAAGAAATTGGAGAAAGTTACATTATCTAAATAGAGACTGATAATGAGGCAGCAATAAAAGCCACTGGAAAAAAATTAATGTTGAAAAGAAAGCATCTATATTGGACTCATGTGCAGCTCACTGTTTAGATTTTTGCCTTGAAGATATTGGGAAAAAGCCCAATGTAGCAAAAGTGTTAGATAAGGCAAAGAAAGTGACTTGCTTTATATACAATCACATTTGGACTGTTGATTTGATGAAGAAGTATACACAAGGGAAGCAAATATTTCGACCCTCTTTTACTCGATTTGCAACTTATTTCATTCAACTTGAAGAGATAACAAGGCAAAAGCAAGGTTTGAAAGAAATGTTTAATTCAAATGTTAGTATTTTATAATTAGTTAATATAATTACTTAAATATAAACAACCTTTAATGATTTTATTAGTTCCAAATAATTTAAATTATATTATTTTAAAATTTATCTTATGAATATATAGGAATTTAAAGAATCAAAATGGGGACAATAAAAGTCAGGGTTTGTTTATGAAGCCAATGACCTCATAAAATTTTAGGAACCCTTAGTAAAAGTATTGAGACTTGTGGATGGTGATGAAAAACCAACTATGAGCTTTATTTATGAGGCTATTGATAGAGCTAAACGAGCAATTCAACAAGATTGTCGATATTTCACCGAATACGAAAATATTATTGATAATAGATAGAATTTTATGCATTTCGACTTGCATTCAGTTGGTAAGATAAAATGTTTCATATTATTAAGAACTATTTTATATTTTATTATTTTAAGCTTTAGATTATTATTATCTTATGATATTCTTATAAATTATACTTAGGTTATTTTCTCAATACTCAATTTCAATTTGGGGTGGAGCATTACGAGAATGTACTAATAGAAACATTAGAATGTACAAGATCAAGAATTAAAATATTAGAACCTTCTCTTGATACTCAAGTTAGAATAATTAATCACATTATATTCAAGTACTATTATTTGTAACTTAGTTACATAATTTGAAATGGAATTATTCTTTTTTTCATTTTTACTCTATTTTTTATTTATGCAGTTGTTACTATTTAGAGATAAACATGAGACATTCGACACTCCACAAGCACAAAGAGCTTGGAAGCAGATGAATCCAGGTAAATAGTTAATTAAATTATTTAATTATATTGTACATTTTGAAGTTATTTTGAAATTTAAATAATATTATGCAGCTAAGTGGTGGATAATATACGGCACATGTGTTCTTGAATTACAAAAATTAGCAATTAAAGTACTTAGTTGTCAAACAACTTCTGCATCAAATTGTGAACAAAATTGGAGCACATTTAGTTATATTTACACTAAGGCAAGAAATAGGTTGAAGTATAAAAAACTTGAGAAACTAGTGTTTACCTACTATAATATGAGGCTTCAGATAAGGCATCAAAAAGAATGAGCATTGATGAAATAAATGCTAGTTTTAATCATATCAGCCTTGATCATATCTTTGAAGATGTTGATCCACTATCAAAATGACTTCAAGAGAAAGAGAAATCATTTTTAGATGGTGAAAATGTTGGTGTGTTATCTGTGGATACCTCCAATGATGAAATGAATGTTGATCAATCTCAACAATAAAATTTGTCTCATTCAAGTTCCAGTGCAATTGCAAGTCAGAGTGGAGATGGACCTAATGGTGGTAGTTTAAGTCCAATTGATGACGATGATGGACATAGTGGTGATAGTGGTGAAATTAGGTCTTCTAATCGGTATAGAGGAAAATATGGGGTTGGTACCACTAGTGGACATTTTCGTGATAGATTAAAATTTGATAGAAATATGTTTCCTGAACTTAGGAGAGATAGAAGTGAACCTAGAGCTCTATCAAAAAGAAAAGGCAAGATCAATACTTCTGTAGGCTCTTCATCTTGTAGGAGATCGAGTTTTAGTAACCTTGGGTATAGTGATTCATCTACTAGCACTCAAGGTTTTTATCCACTAGAACAACCTTCATATTTTCAACCTTTATATGGTTATCTACAACCATATGGTTATTATTCACCATTTCCTAATTATGGTGTGTCATATCAGCCTCAAATGCATCCTCCACCACCAATGTATCACCCACCTCCACCTCTCATGTATCCTCTTCCTCAAATATATCCTTCATATCAATTATATGAAAACCAACGTGAAAATGTTACTTTTTATATATATATATATATATATATATTTTTGGACAAAGGCCAAGAGAATCAAGTTAAGAACTCTCTCAAATTGAAGGTGAAGGATCTGATCCTCCTCATCATTCCACTAATTGGTGAAAACTAAATCGTACCACTACCACTATTTGTAAGGTATGTTTTTTTTAAAGAAAACTTTTGTTAATGGTTTTAATTTCAATGATATCAAAACATTTAAAATATATCTTTAGATAAATGAATGGAGTATATTTCATGAAAGGATAATTAAGAATTGAAGCATGTTAAATTATATATGAAAGTAGAATGACAGTGAGAATAACACCATGTTTGGTTGGGTGTAATGGCTATGCCATTACACCCCTATTCCATGGGCTCACCTAATCACCCGTTGGTTCAATGGAATGCCCTATTACGGGCTTTTTCCATTACGGGTGTATGCCAAAAATTGGCTGATTTTTGGAGGATTTCTATTCCCTTCCCAGACCACCTTTTGGCTATTCCTTTCCATTTTTTACCCTCCCAACCCAAGAGCCCCAAAAGCAAGAGCAAACAGAACCTGCCAGCAAAGCCACCCCACAAGGCTCCACCTGCTCCACCCTCTCCCGATTCACTATTTCAGGAAAGTGCTTCTTCACTTTATTGGCGACTGATTTCCCTTTTGTTAGCTCTTATTTTAATTTTCAGTGCTGCTGGATTTTCATTTTCCTTTTCTTTGATTTGTTGTTTTCTCTGTTTCAAAACCCAAATAAAAAAGACCCACAAGAACCACAACAGCTCTTTGTTTCTGTAGTTTTGTTTTAGAGGAAAGTGTGAACAAATTTCTGGAACCCCAAAAAACCAACTCGGCACCGCGACACGGAACGAGTCAATCCGGAGTCAGCGGCACTCGTCGATCGATTTCAGCCCCCGTCATTTGATCTCGATATCTCTGATAGTGAGTTTAATAAAAAATAGAAAAAAAATTGAAATATTAATAGACAAATTTTATCAAATTGATTGATTAAAAAACCTTGTTTATTTACTTTGTTTTCCCCTTAATGTGGTAGGATCCAAATAAATCAAATGACTCTCTGCTATCTGAAATTTGACCATCTCTATTTAAGGTTAAATTTTGATTGTTGATGAACCCTAGTTGTTGTAGTTTTGCTTTCTTTTTGAAATTAAAATTTATACTGTTCATTTTTTCGAGGTATAGAGAATTTATCCATAAACTATCATTTGTTAAATAAAAAAATTTAAATTGTATCTTTCTTAAATCTTCTAAAATTTGAGCAAAAGAGAATTATTAAAGTTTTTTCTCTTTTGGTACTTCAATTTCCTATTTCATTTGGATGTTGTGGAAGTGTAAAAAAAGCCGTGATATATGGATTAGGTGCAATGTTTTTAGTATATCTTGAAGTATAATAATTGATTCCAATGAAAACAAAAGATCCTTTAACAAGCTTCTTTTGTTCTATAGTGAAAACAGGTAGCCTATCTTTAACCAAACTTCTCATGGTTTCGGGTATTCTCTATGTGTTAATGGTTCCATATACCATCCCAACTCATCCATGGCTCTTTTTGCTGCCTCTATATAGGGGATGTGTTTGTTTATGACTCACAATAATGAGAATTGAATTTCAGGAGTCAAATCTGTTGTTTAATTGAGTTGATTTGGTTTTGCATGAGTTAATTTACTAAATTTAATCGGGGCCTCCCATGGTATAGCCCAATCAACAGAGAAATGCTCACCTAGAGATTTCATTTCAAAGAAATCAACTTTTGTTTTGATTCTTGTGGCCTTAGCTATTTGGTCTTGGTCCTAACTCCTGAGTGTTGATTGTCAATAGCCTCACTGTAAAGTCTTTTATTTAATAATCTATATAACTATATATAAAACGAAAACACTTTTCATGTAAAGTCTTTTATTTTATTTTTTTCATTTTATATGAAAATGGTCAAATATCATTTTTTATCTCTCGCCAACAATTGTATAAATTGGATGTGGATGTGGATGTATTTCAAGATTAGATGTTCATTATTTTTTTTTTAATGTTCAAGACATTATTATTTACTAAGCCAAGATCTAATTTTGTTGAATGAAATTTGACATTTCAGATTTGCAAATGTAAGTTACAGTTTGTATTTTGAATTTTTTTTCCAACATTGTGGTTTGTTTGTTTATGAACTTGTTTTCCTATTTTCTTTTGGGTATTCGAATAAACAGCTCTAGATTTAAAGGTGTGGTTGTAGCTTAAGATACATAATTTGCAATATGCAGTTATGTTTTTTTTCCTTTGCAATTGTTAAAATTTCAAGCTTACCATTATTACAGAATCTAGCTACCTATTATGTCTTAATGCTGTCAAATGTTAATTTATTTTTCTCTTAAGATAATTATGTCAGGTTTTTCAGAATCAAATTTTTCTTCCCAAAGTTCTCAAGGAACCAAAAGGAAATGGGTTCCAGAAGAAGGTGTTGCGTTGGTTTCTTATATGGTCGACTTGCACAATGTTGGAACCTTTAATGCTGATATGTGATTTAAAGCCGGTTATTTAAAGGAGTTGGAAAAAATGTTAAAAAAAGTTTTACCCAATGCAATGTTGAAGGGTAAACCTAATATTGAATCGAGGATTAGACTATCGTTTATGACATGCTTAATGGAAAAAATAATAGTGGTTTTGGTTGGGATGAGCATAGGACAGCTAGTTGTTGCTGAAGATGCGGTGTGGAAGTCATATATAAATGTAAGAATTATTTCAAGTCTTTATTATCTTATTTTCACCATGTCGAAACCATTTTTAAATTTGTTTTTTTTAAAGGGGATCGACTTTAAAAATGAAAATGGAGTCGCCACCAATCCCTTTTTACTTAGGTGTGATTAGATCACCTTTTAAAATGTTTTATTTTAAAACATTTGATTTTGGTCTACGAAAAAAATAAGAAAACGGGTTCGAAATTCGGTTACGTACGAGGAAGGGTTAGCACCCTCATAACGCCCAAAAATTGGTACCTAATCGATAAAATCATGTCCAAATATTTGAAACTTAAAAAGTTTAAAATAAGATCCTTTATTTGAAGGTAAACCAAAACTACCTATCTCAAAGAAATAAGAATACTACACCCAGTAAGTTAGGATATAATATCTCATGACTTCAAAGCTAGGTACATCTTTATCTTAGAAAATTCTTACCTCGAGATACAAAACATCACACCCAATAAGTTAAGATACAACGTTTTGAATTCCCAAGAATAAGGTTTTTTATTTAAAACTTGAGATTTCTTTGTTCCGAAAGAATATAAACATCACATCCAGCACGTTAGGACATGATATTTTAAAACCTTCTTAATCAAAATCATCTCATGGTTTATAAAACTTGTTAAAGGATATTTAGTTATTTAGCCAAACGGAAAATCGCACCCAGCACGTTAGGGCACTATTTTCCGAATTTCTAAATACCTAAACATTGCCTTATTTTTTAAACCTTTAGATAAAATATTAATTTTGCAAAAATGTATTTTTTAATTTAAAAATAACCATGTGACAATATTGTATTTATACACTATTGAATATAAATATTAAAAGCAATTATAGTACATTAACATCTAATATAGATAATATAAAATACAACTATAATAACTAAAGTAAGAATAATAATACAATAAGAATACTAATATAGGTTAATATAAAAATAATAATAAGATGAAAAACAATGGTAATGAAAATAATATTAATAATATTAATAATAAAATAATAAATCATAATAATACTAATAATATCATAATAATACTAATAATACTAGGGTTAGTTATAAATAAAATAATAGTAGTAATGATATCAAAAATAATATATATTGTATAAAAAATATTGTAATAATCTAAAAATAATAAAATAAATATGTATTATAAATAAATTTTATACCAAGTAAAATTTTAGAAAATAATCTAATATAATACTATAATTAAAAATATAATATAATAAATAATATATAAATTATAAAATAATATATAGATTTTAAACAAGTAAAATAATATATAAAATAATAATTAAATATATATAAAATAATACATATAAATATATATATATATGAATTTCAAAATATTAATAAATTAATAAATATAGGAAAATAATATAGTATATTTAATATAACAAATAATTAAAATATAAGAGAATAGAATAAAATAAAAGGATGAAAATAAAACTAAAACAAAGAAAGCCAGGGTTAAATAGTAATTAAAACAAATTAACAGGATTGAATCAAAAACACGCATTAAAATACAAGGGCCAATGTGGCAATTATGCCAGATTTTGAAACGACAACGCTTTGATTTTTAGATTTCAAAGAGCCCGAGGACTAAATTGGAAAATTAATTAAACTCTTGGGGCTAAATTAAAAAATGAAATTAAATGGAATTAAAAAATAATAAAAATGAGGAAGGACTGAAATAGCAATTAAACCATTTAACGGAAACACGTAGATCCTGCCTTCGGGTCGGGTCAAAGCGCAGGTATGGCCTACTAAACGGCGTCGTTTTAACGCCTATAGGCTTAAGCAAAAACGGCGTCATTTTCAATATATTATATAAGCCAGTTTTCTGCCCAAAAAATTCATTTAACCCCGATTCTAAAAAAAATTTAAAACTCTCTCGATCCCCTTTTCCTCTATTAGGGTTTGGCCATCGGAACCATGGACTCCGTGCACACGCGCCTTACGCGCAGCCATGGTCAGTGGTTAAAACCACTCTGTTTTACACCCCAAACGCAGGTAATCTTCTTATCTTCTTCTTCGTCCTTAACATTCGTAAAAAGAGTATTATAAATCTAAAAAATAAAGTGGAAAATCACCTTGGTAAAGAAATAGTCTCTGTATTTTATTTTCAACGTATTTTTGTCTCTGTTTTCTCTGTATTATGTATCCGTGTGTTCTCCCTATTACAAACAACTGTGGGTTTTTATAACCTGAAAAATGAAACAAAAAAGAAAGAAAGATTTCATTTTATTTCTTTCTATATTTGCTGCGATTTACTGCTACTTTTTCTTTTTGGTGCTTTCCTTTTCTTGTAGGTTGAAGACGATGATTTTGTGGTGATGAACAGGCGCGAAGATTACTGTAACATCCTGATTTAGGGGTTGTTTACAAATTAATTGTTTTCATGTGCTTGCTTGAAAAGAAATGAATACTATGATTACTTGACATGTTCTAGGGTCTAGTCATAACCGGGCTAGAGTCGACTTAGGGCTGAAATTTCTTTTAGTGCTTAAGAGGAGGGAGCTAGGTGAGATAGAGGTTAAGAGGAAATTTGGAGAAACATGACACAAGGAGCTGGTTGGTAGAAGTGGCGTTGGGCACCACTTAAGAAATGGAAGTGGCCTTTGGCCGCAGTCTTGGGTTTGAGTCTTTGGAGTGGCACTTGGAGTTTTATTTTTAGATTATATGTAGGGTGATGGGCTAGGTAGGCTTTAAAATAAATGGCGAGGTTTTGGGACATGAAAGTCGATGTGGAAGAGTGGCTTGGGGCGTTGTAAGGGGTTGCGGCAGTGAGGTCCCATGTTCGAGTAGCATGGGCAGCAATAGGTTTCTTTTTTTTATGCAAGCTGGCGTGAAGGGGGAGTGAGCTAATGGCTTGCTCAAGGACTCTTAGTTTGATAGAGATAAACTTTGTTTTTCTTTTTATTTATTGGAATGGGGTGATAATTAAAGATAAAATTTATCACATTAGGGAGCAATGGCCGATTATAGGACTCTTTGGAGTAGTATTTTCGGCTTTGGAAGGTGATTAAGGAGTGTATGCCGATTTTTAGTAAAGGGAATTCTTTTTCTTCAAACCATTTGGTGCCTTGCCGAAATTCATCTAAATTGTTCCTCTTTTCTTCTCAATTTGCTTGGCCGAATTCTCTCTAGTCCACAAGTGCCAAAATTCTTCAAACCCCTATCACCCTTTTCATTATTTTCTTCTTGCTCTCTAGCCGAATCCACTCCACTCTTTTGCCGAAATCTTTTCTCCTCCATTAGAGCTACTTTGGCCGAATAGCAAGTGAGCACAGATTCTTTTCGGGATTCTTCTTCAATCGGTTAGTAAGGGGTAAGTGGACATGGCCGAATGATTTTTGTTTGGTTTTCGGGATCTATGGTTATGGCCGAATGGCCTATGACTCATATTAATGTGATTAAAGCCGATTGTAGGGAAGGTTATTGCTGAATTTAGGAGCCTATCGGGATTTGATTCTTCAAGGTAAGGCATATATAATATTCGGCCAAGGGCTTTGAATATGGATTTCTGTACTAAGTCAAATCTGACATATGGTGTGTAGGATCTCGACAACTCAAGGCACAAGTAGCAATTTCGGGATTTTGATTCGTTTTGGTAAGTAATAGATAGTTTCGGCCAAGGGCCATTTGTTAAAGAATTTATGACTAATCTGAAACTAATATGTGCCATATAAGGATCTCAACGATTTTAGGAATAAGTGCGGTTTGAGTTTGGTAGGAGACCAAATCAACAACCAAGGTGAGTGTTATTTAGTCGACATATCCTTGGGATTATTTGGTTTAGCGAATAAGGCCTCTTTGGATACTAACCTATAGTGGTCGAATGTAGGACAATCACGGGATTACGTTTGGGATTTCTTCTTAGACCTACGGTTAGGCAGTGTGTAAACTCTTACACACTTTATTAGCATAGACCTATTTATTATGTTCTTTGTATAACCTCTCGTGTTGTGACTTTGCCTTGTGGGCATAAGCTTGGATTCCGGTAAGTCCCCTATTACGTGATCTATGATGTATGTTTGTGTATGCCATCATATCTTTGTTGAATGCTATGCTATCGTAAATGCATGATATATGGGATTATGATGTTGTTATGTAAGCATGATGATGGTGGGATTGATGAGAGGAGGGATGATCTCTATGGATTGTCACCGGTGGTTTTGACCACAAGATGGGTTGGCCCCATCAGTTTATTGTGACGGTCACCGATGGTTTTGACCACCTTGTTGTTAAATTGTGACTAAGTCCCGTGGTTTGGTACCACCATGGTTTTGACCACATATTGATAAATTGTGACCTATGGTCATCGATGGTTTTGACCACACGATGGGTTGGCCCCATCACTTGATTTGTGACTCTAGTCACCGTGGTTTTGACCACAGGGGTAGTTAAAGGATACGGATGGTTAGTTGGGTTGCATGTTTGCATGTCTATTAATAATTTGTGTATGAGTTGCACTTAGGGTGGGGATTTATACACTGAGTCTTGGTGACTCACCCTTCCCATATTATTTTGCAGATGAGTAGATCGGAGATGGAGCCGAGAGAGGACTCGGCGGCCATGCTTGTTCCTTGGATTTGTGGATTTTATTTAATCTGATTTAAGTTTGTTTATTTACTAAATATTTATTTTGGGTTGTTGAAACACCCCACACCCGGCCCACGAGAATGGACCGGATCTGGTATGTTCCTCGAAGTAACCCGGTTCAAATTCATTTGGAATACCTTGAAAACTGTGTGTTTTGGAAGTCAGTTTGTTGTGGGTTGGGCTTGAATTGAAAACAAATTTATTTTTATATCAAAAACCCATTTGTTTTAGGTGACAAAATATTTTAACTTATTTTAAAATTAAATGGGCTTATTCTTTATAAAGCCCTAAATTCATAACATAGTAATTAAAGCAGAAATAAAAGCATCATAATGGCCTTATTACATAAAATGAAACCCAAAATAAAATTGTAAATTACTTAAAATAAAATAAAGATTCAAATTAAATTAAACTTCAAAATTTGAACATGGCCACCACAAGTTACGTAAATCCGGTCCATTCTTGCTCATCACACGAAACATATTCCTACAAGCAGAATTAGACTCAATGTGTAACCAACACCAAAACATAATAGAAATAGGCACACCATACATATCATATTCATATAAGAATTCAAGATAATGATGCAAACCCGAACCCAAACCTATATGCCATCCGCTACACTCCACCGTACCAACTTTGCTGCAAGTGGGGACTACTAAGTCAACCCTCCATCCGCTACACACCATCGAAGGCGTTCGCTACGGTCGGCGTGCATCGCCCACTTATAATATTGTGGCATAGCCACCACTTTCGAATAATGTAACCGAAGTTACCACATTCACTTAATGTGACCGGAGTCACCATATTCACTTAGTGAGACCAAGTCATCACGTTTCACTTAGTGAGACCGAAGTCATCACGTTTCACTTAGTGAGACCGAAGTCATCACATTCACTTAGTGAGACTAAAGTCATCACATTCACTTCCCCTTTCTCAATTAACCCGAATGCCTCAAATTATACATATCATGCATATCATATTTTATTTCACTTTCACATCACTTTTCACATGTTAAATATAACATATTTGAAATCCTAGTAGGAGTAGGAAAGCGTGCACAGTACTTTGTACCATAATATGGTACTTTAGCCACATTCTTTCACTTTCACATTAATCATATATATCATATTTAAGCCATAGATCTATTAAGATTAGTGAAATTTTACAGTACCTTAGCCATATTCTTACACTTTCATATTAACACATATAATGAATTAAAGCAGTAAATCTATCAAGATTTAGTGTAGGGTACACACGATTTGTTTAGCGATTCCTTGAGATTCTGAAAAGCTAGATCTAATGTTTAGATCCTTAGTCCCTACATTTGATTCATCATTTATTACTTAGCATAAATTCCTCTTTTGGCTTAGTTTCCAAAATGTTTACTTTCCTCTTTTGGCTTAGTTTCCAAAATGTTTACTTTCCTCTTTTGGCTTAGTTTCCAAAATGTTCACTTTCCTAACTTCTTTAGGTTTCCAAAAATGGTCATTTTTCCTACTTTCAACGTAACATTTCCATACATTCTCAGGTTTCCAAAATCATTCCAAATTTATTCCAAAACACATAAAGCATGTCTTTTCGTACAATTAGGCCAAAATGCATAGGCCCTTTTTAGGATGTTACAGTTGTAATAAGGCCGCTAATTATTATTTGGATGTTTACATATTTGTTTTCACTTTACTCATACTATATTACAAATGAAATTATAAATGTTAAGAGAATTGGTTAAAAGCAACATTTTCAATTTTAGTAACTCCTACGAGTTTTCAAAGAAGTTACCTCGGGTAGCAAAATTTACAGATCCAACCATAATTTTGAAGGTTCTTTACATTTAAATGATCAAATGTTTTCAAAGGTTTTCAACTCAAAATCAATCCTACGAGTTTTTATAAAACACCGTTTTATAACTTTGATATTTTTAGATTTTCACCGATTAATCAAAATATTTCAAAAGCGTTTTTACTCCGTGACATACCGGATCGGTCAGGGGCTCATGGGTAGGTTTGGGGTGTTACAATTACAGCGCTATCAAGGGATTACGGTGGTGCGAAGGTGCAGCGATTAGGCTCGACTCTGACGATTGGGCTCAGACATTCTTGGCGTGACGGTTGGGATAGCCCACCTTGCGGCACCTAGGGTTTTAGAAACCTAGGTGACCTGTTAGTGTTGGGACTTTTGGGCCATTTCATTTTAGGTATTAGGTAGTCGGGGTTTAAGTGTTGGGTCGAGGTTTGGTGCGAGTCATATTGGGCCATGGGTGTAAATGGGTGCAGATTGGGTAAATAATTGGGCTATGGACTGTAAAGGACTACTTAAAACATTGGGTTTATTATTCGATTTTTGTTTTTTGTTTTATTTTTATTCTATTTTTATGGTAAGGCAAAATTGGGTATTCTGACTTCCCTCTTTGCTCATTGTCGTGTAATGAGAATAGTGAAAAGACTATAAAAGAACTAATTTTCACCGATCTTGGCCAAGCCTCGACTTCTTGATCCTTGTCTTTCTTCAAACAACTCCCACTCCACTGTAACTTCAATGGTATTGGAACTTCATCTCGATTTCAGTAAGTCTGCTAGCTTTATTCTAGTTCTTGCAATTTCAAGAATGCCAAATTGATGTCTTTGATCCGCTTCCTACAACCCGGAAGATAAGATCCGAAAGTGTCTTCGATCTATTTCCTACAACTTGGAAAGATAAGATCTTACGTCTTGATCTACTCCCTACAACTTCATGGAGATAAGGTGAAATTCTTTTCGATCGCTTCCTACAACCCGGAAGATGAGATCTTCTATCTTGATCTGCTCCTACAACTTCGGAGATAAGGCTGAATTTTTTCGATCTGCTTCCTACAACTCCTTGATCCCCCGCTACCTTAGCCTTTTCCACAAGAAATGAAAACTCACGAACTTGTCATGGGCAATCAAGAACCTCAAATCATCTCGAGTCGTCCTCAAAGCGGACCTTACATTGTGTTCGAGAGCCACGATGCCTCTAGCATACCTACTCGCCTTAAAACTCCGCCTCATATTCCACATCGACTTAGTGCCTTGCACTAACCCCGAAAGGCTTTCTCCGAGCATCTGTATAAGCTGGTGCCCACATACTTCTTCCGATGGCGCTTTGAAATAATCCCAAGTCAAATCATCTCGCCGTAGCGCCATCTCGAACCTGTCACCACCAATCGACACGCTTCATCCTTTAGAAGCGACATACCTTTCAATTTTCTCCTCGGTCAAAGTCAAGATCATCCATGATCCTTTCGGTTGACTCTAGCCAAGATTACGCTACACTGGGTGCCACTCGACATACCGGAACACCTCACTCCGTTGGACCTGAATTTGCTCGGAATGATTTTTGAGCTCCTAAATTTCCACCATTTCACCACCAATTCGAGGACTCGCAACACGACTTGATCATCGCCTCTCCCCGTCGATCCTGCCTCCGCCTCCAAAAATTTGGAGGTGGTGGTGGGTGGTACATCATTTTCGAACCTTGTCCCGACTGACGGGTTCCGACACTATCATCCTACCCCTACCGGCCCGGCAAGGCCCACGCCCTTAGAACTCATTCTATCTATGCGCTTTTAATCTGATTAAGAGAAATTTTATGTATTAGCGTTTGTTCCACTTCATTTTCATGAAGAAATTTTATGAAGAAATTTTAATTAGAGATTCTTCCGCAAACAAGGTTTCAGATCCTCTATCTTAGTTCACACAAAGAAGTTCTTGCATCCATTCCTTAATACTCTCCATACCTATTCGCTCTTCTGACATTTCGCCCATTTCTAACCTGTGGGTATTTTCGCTTTTTTCTGATGTGGGTATTTTCGTAATAAAAGAGATTTTAAAACTTTAGTAAAGTAGGTTGTTTTTGCAATTCCCAACACTGGAGGTATTATTAAAAATTGATAAGGTTTGAAGTTATGGCATTATTTCACCACCGTGGTATTTTGGTAATTTTATCCATCGGGGTAATTTTGTAATTTTGTAAATCAAGGGTGTTTTAATAATTGTAAAACTCGAGGGTCCCTTTTGAGAATTTTCCTTTCTTAAAAGCGGTGATGTTGCAAAAATTTTGTACTCGTGGTCGCTTTGGTAATTTTATGTTGAGGTGTTTTCGTAATTTTTCCAAAACCAAAGTGTTTCATTGATGATTTCCAAAGTGAGTTGAATATTTGAGAAGTAGTTAAAATTTTGGACAAAATCATTGAGTTGATGTTTTATGAACCAAGTGGTATTTTAGTAATTTTACCCCTAATGGCATTTTCGTAATTTTCCACAAATCGTACTTTTCGTGGAAAACATTGTAAAAAGAGTTGTTCTTACGTTTGAAGGAGTGATTTTAAAAGTTTTAAAACCAAGTTTTGTTGTTTCATTCCTTTTTGAAAATCAGGCTAATTCCTTTCGGGTTTTAGTCATTAGGTTTAGCTTATGACCGAGCCTTCTTGGTCGTGGTGAACCCAAGCTACGCACCAGTGCAGTGTTTAGTGTGGAGAGGAGGTGAGTCACACTTGACCGATTAAATACCAAGCTCCCACCGAACCTTTCTAGACATGCGTATAGAGGTTACCACACCACCGAGCCCCTCGGGTTAGGGTGAACTGCTACGCACTGTGCAGGATACTGCGAAGAGGTGGTGAGTCACTCTGACCGCTTAAATACTGAGCTCTTCCGGATCCAATCCTAGACATGCGTCAGGGTTACCACACCCCAGCTCAATGACCAAGTCATAGGTTGGTTTAGTTCTTTAAGTCTTATGTTCATTTGTGTGTTTGAGTACTCTAATCCTAGGGTTCAAGTTCCTATAAGTCTATCTACGCTCCATGCTTCCTACCCTTCTACGTAATATAATTCACAAAGAGGTTTAGATGTACTTACAGGCGGATCGGGCTAGGAGACTCAAGCCATGCCGCTTTAAAACCCAAAATCAATTAATAAGGCCTACTAAAACATTTTTAGGCCTTGGGCCCCCACAATGAGTTTTGAACTGGGCTCTGATACCAATTTGTAACAGCCCAAACTCGCCCAAACGTTAGGACCGACTACGGGTCGTTACGGAGAAAAACTTTTTGAAACCCATTTTAAAATCTAATTCAAGTTTTGTTGAAAACTTCTCGTTTTTGGTTGTCTTCTTTGAAATCATACTTAGATTAATTACGAAAATTTTATTGAAGTCAAGTTATTATACCAAATTTGAATGTGTCCACGACACGATAAAACATTTTCGTGTTGATTTAGAAAACATGTGGTTTTAATTTAATTTTAATAATGTAGCTTTAAACAAGTATCCGACATATGAGTAATAACAAAAGAAATAAAGTTTATGGAGGCCTTATTACAACCCAAATAAAAGCAAACCAATAATAAAATAAAACCACTAAGTTTAAGTTCATTTAATTTAAGTCCACCGCATGGCCATCTCGAGTCCCTCCTGTTCCATATCCGCGATCTATGCATCACCGAAAAATAATGGAGAAGGTGAGTCACCAAGACTCAAGATGTAACCCTTCCCGTTTTAAAACATTTTCATACACAACACATAACCATTAATATGCATAATATTAAGTACCCATCCTAGCCATCCAAACGCCACTGTCTACCTCGTTGTGGTACCAAACCACTGGTGGTGCCAAACCACTGGTGACATATAGTCACAATGTGTTACCAAAACACCGTGTCCATAGACACAGATCATTTGATGGGGCCAACCCATCGTGTGATACCAAATCACGGCGATTTATCCCATATCTCAAGTGGGGCCAACCCACCGTGGTGTTAACCACGAGGGACAAGTCGCTATGAGGTGCCAAACCTCCTGGAGGTACCAAACCTCTGGTGACCGTAGTCATGGTGTGTTACCAAAACACTGGTGCCCGTCGGCACAATAATATCCCCTCCACTCACTAATCCCACATCACCAATATACATACATGTTTCATGCCATCACATGCTTAAATCTCATGCATCAATTCATTATGCTTACCAAAAGCATCAAATAGCATATTCAAGCAGTACTTACGAATTGCCAACTATACCGATATGGTATGACATCCAACGCTACAATAACCAAATTAGCATTCACAATAATTAACATATTTAATGAGTTATACGTGTGTATGTACACACTGTCACCACGATTAATCTAAATCCCGAATGGAGGAGCTGACCACCCTAGATCTCTCTGCACCTACATTCTACCAACCATGGGATTAGCATATGGCCTATTCGACCAACCCAAGTATTTTAAAGGGTAACCTTTTGTACCCGAATCCTTACCTAGTCACTCGACGACTAGCCTCGAGACCCAAATCACGAATCGAAATTTGATTGACTAACGCTGGCGAACTCACTTGCTTATCTTCAAATCTCAAGATCCTACAATGGATTGGTTTAAATCTGATTAGTATCCTTAATTATAGCTCAAACCCATACCTACCTTTTCCAAAGTCGACATAATGAGAGAAAAGAAAATATAAGCATTCTACCTAAGACCCTTACCTTCGAATCGTCAAAAAGGAAGCCTACTTCTCTTGCACAATATTCGCCAAGTAGAGTTTAATATGAAGAAAAGGAATTTCAATTTGATAGGGATTAGATTAGGCTATGATTGGTTTTAAACAAGGCTGGACTTTTAGTGAGAAAAAGGAAGAAGAGAGGTAAAAGGGAGTAGATGATTCGGCTAGTAGGAAATAAAAGAAAAAGGGATTTGAGGATGGGAATTCGTCAAGGAAAAATGAAGAGGATTTCGGCCAAGATCTTGAGAGGGTGGAAAAATAAAAGTAAAATAAGAAGAGAGGTGTTTCGGCTAGGGATCAAAGGGTGGGAGAGGTGAATAGCAATGGGATTTTTTTTTAGTTTGAGAAAGAATAAAGAGAAAAGTTATCATAAAATGGAAGATAGCCGAAAATCAACTTAGTAAATTGGCATTACCCCTTCCCTAATGACCTTGCCGTCCACTCCACTAAGGAGTTCAAACTACCACCAACTCCTTGATTTGAGTTAATTCAAATCACTTGAGAAAATAATCCAACAATCTCCTTATTATCACCTATTATTTTGTTTATCTAAATAAACTAATATCATCCTAATTATCCTTGAAATTAATAATAACAAAATGCTCCTATTATCCTTAATTATCTCATAAAAAAAGAGTTTAAGAGAGAAAGGACTCTCCTTCCCATGCAGTCCAAAAGAAAGATAAAAGGGAGAATTGTGACTCGAACCAAGGCTCTCCCTTGTTCTTGATGGCGTCAAGTGTAGCTCCCAAGTGGCCCTCCCTTTGCCACTTATTCTAGGCTCATTTTATGTCAAATATTCCCTTATTTATTCTTATAACCCCTAACCACTAAGGCTATCCACCTTTAAAGTAAATAATATATATTTTTTTTCCTACATTCCGAGCCAACTCAAGGCCTTTAATTAAGCTCTATTATTCCATAAATAATATCACAAATAGCTCATACATAAGAAAAGTAATTAAATTCCAGATAGCCCCATTTTTGGGATGTTACATATATATTGTATAAAAAAATATTGTAATAATCTAAAAATAATAAAAATAAATATGTATTATAAATAAATTTTATACCAAGTAAAATTTTAGAAAATAATCTAATATAATACTATAATTAAAATATAATATAATAAATAATATATAAATTATAAAATAATATATAGATTTTTAAACAAGTAAAATAATATATAAAATAATACATATAAATATATATATATATGAATTTCAAAATATTAATAAATTAATAAATATAGAAAATAATATAGAATATTTAATATAATAAATAATTAAAATATAAGAGAATAAAATAAAATAAAAGGATGAAAATAAAACTAAAACAAAGAAAGTCGGGTTAAATAGTAATTAAAACAAATTAAAAGGATTGAATCAAAACACGTATTAAAATACAAGGGCCAAAGTGGCAATTATGCGATTTTGAAACGACAACGTTACGATTTTAAATTTCAAAGATCCGAGGCTAAATTGGAAAATTAATTAAACTCTTGGGGCTAAATTAAAAAATGAAATTAAACGAAATTAAAAAATAATAAAAATGAGGAAGGACTGAAATAGCAATTAAACCATTCAACGGAAACACGCGGATCCTGCCTTCGGGTCGGGTCAAAGTGCGGGTATGGCCTGCTAAACGGCGTCGTTTTAACGCCTATTGGCTTAAGCGAAAATGATGTCATTTTCAATATATTATATAAGCCAGTTTTCTGCCCAAAAAATTCATTTAACCCCGATTCTAAAAAAAATTTTAAAACTCTCTCGATCCCCTTTTCCTCTATTAGGGTTCGACCATCTGAGCCATGGACTCACGTGCACGCCATTATCTGTGACCATGGTCAATGGTTAAAACCACTCTGTTTTACACCCCGAACGCAGGTAATCTTCTTATCTTCTTCTTCATCCTTAACATTCGTAAAAAGAGTAATATAAATCTAAAAAATAAAGTGGAAAATCACATTGGCAAAGAAATAGTCTCTGTATTTTATTTTCAACGTATTTTTGTTTCTGTTTTCTCTATATTGTGTATTCGTGTGTTCTCCCTATTACAAGCTACTGAAGGTTTTTATAACCTGAAAAATGAAACAAAAAAGAAAGAAAGATTTCATTTTATTTCTTTCTATATTTGCTGCGATTTACTGCTACTTTTTATTTTTGGTGCTTTCCTTTTCTTGCAGGTTGAAGACGATGATTTTGCGGTGATGACCAGGCGCGAATATTACAAATAGCTTATCAAGGGATTCGGTGGTCTGCGAAGGTGCAGCGATTAGGCTCACCACGACGATTGGGCTCCAGACATTGCGGCGTGACGGTTGGGATAGCCCTGCTTACGGCACCTAGGGTTTTAGAAACCCTAGGCTGACCCTGTTTAGTGTTGGGACTTTTTGGGCCATTTCTGTTTTAGGTATTAGGTAGTCAGGGTTTAAGTGTTGGGTCAAGTTTGGTCTGGGTCTGTATTGGGCCATGGGTGTAAATGGGTCTAGATTGGGTAAATAATTGGGCTATGGACTGTAAAAGGACTACTTAAAACATTGGGTTTATTATTCTGATTTTTATTATTTTTTATTCTATTTTTATGGCCGAGCAAAATTGGGTATTTACAGCTGCCCTTCTTTGCTCATTGTCGTGTAATGAGAATAGTGAAAAGACTATAAAAGAACCAATTTTGACCTATCTTGGCCAAGCCTCGACTTCTTGATCCTTGTCTTTCTTCAAACAACTCCCACTCCACTGCAACTTCAATGGTATTGGAACTTCATCTCGATTTCAGTAAGTCTGCTAGCTTTATTCTAGTTCTTGCAATTTCAAGAATGCCAAATTGATGTCTTTGATCTGCTTCCTACAACTTCAGGAAGATAAGATCTGAAAGTGTCTTCGATCTATTTCCTACAACTTCAGAAAGATAAGATCTTCTGTCTTCAGTCTACTCCCTACAACTTCATGGAGATAAGGCTGAAATTTTTTCGAACTGCTTCCTACAACTTCAGGAAGATGAGATCTTCTATCTTCAGTCTGCTCCTACAACTTCAGGGAGATAAGGCTGAATTTTTTCGATCTGCTTCCTACAACTTCAGGAAGATGAGATCTTCTGTCTTTAATCTACTCCTTACAACTTCAGGGAGATAAGGTGAAATTCTTTTCGATCTGCTTCCTACAACTTCGGAAGATGAGATCTTCTCTTCTTCTACTACTCCCGACAACTTCGGGAGATAAGGTGAAATCCTTTTTGATCTACTTCTACAACTTCAAGAAGATAAGATCTTTTGTCTTGATCTACTCCCTATAACTTCGTGGAGATAAGGTGAAATTCTTTTCGATCTACTTCCTACAACTTCGGAAGATAAGATCCGAAAGTGCTTTTGATCTACTCCTACAACTTCGGAAGATAAGATCTTCTATCTTCAATCTACTCCCTACAACTTCGGAGAGATGAGATCGAAAGTGCTTTTGATCTGCTTCCTACAACTTCGGAAGATGAGATCTTCTATCTTTAATCTACTTTCTATAACTTCGGGAGATAAGATCCGAAAGTTCTTGATCTACTTCCTACAACTTTAGGAAGATGAGATCTTCGTCTTGATATACTCCCTACAACTTTAGGGAGATAAGACTGAAAGTGTCTTTTGATCTGCTTCCTACAACCTCAGGAAGATAAGATCTTCTTTCTTCAATCTACTCCACTACAACTTTAGGGAGATAAGACTGAAAGTGTCTTTTGATCTGCTTCATGCAACCTCAAGAAGATAAGATCTTCTTTCTTCAATCTACTCCGTTACAACTTTAGGGAGATAAGATAAAAAGTGTCTTTTGATCTGCTTCCTGCAACTTTAGGAAGATGAGATCTTCTGTTTTTGATTTGCTCCACTGTAACATCAGGGAGATAAAATTTTCTTTTTTAGTCTACTCCACTGCAACCTCAGGGAGATAAGACTAAAATGTCTTCGATCTGCTTCCTATAACTTTAGGAAGATAAGATCTTTGCTTTCGATTTGCTCCACTACAACTTCAGGGAGATAAAATCTTCTTTTTTAGTCTACTCCACTGCAACCTCAGGGAGATAAGACTAAAATGTCTTTGATCTGCTTCCTACAACTTCAAGAAGATAAGATCTTCTGCTTTCTATTTGCTCTACTACAACTTCAGGGAGATAAAATCTTCTTTTTTAGTCTACTCTATTGCAACCTCAGGGATATAAGACTAAAATGCCTTTTGATCTGCTTCCTGCAACCTCAGGAAGATAAGATCTTCTTTCTTCAATCTACTCCGCTATAACTTTAGGGAGATAAGACTGAAAGGGTCTTTTGATCTTCCTGCAACTTTAGGAAGATGAGATCTTCTGTTTTTGATTTGATCCACTGCAACATCAGGGAGATAAAATCTTCTTTTTTAGTCTACTCCACTGTAACCTCAGGGAGATAAGACTAAAATGTCTTCGATCTGCTTCCTACAACTTCAGGAAGATAAGATCTTCTGCTTTCAATTTGCTCCACTGCAACTTCAGGGAGATAAAATCTTCTTTTTTAGTCTACTCCACTACAACTTCAGGGAGATAAGACTAAAATGTATTCGACCTACTTCCTACAACTTCAGGAAGATATGATCTTCTGCTTTCGAATTGCTCCACTGCAACTTTAGGGAGATAAAATCTTCTTTTTTAGTCTACTCCACTGCAACCTCAAGGAGATAAGACTAAAATGTCTTTGATCTGCTGCATTGTCCACTGAGGGACATGTCCTGTAGACTCGGTTTCATGTGTTATTAGTGACATGAATGTAACATGTCATAAAAATGATTGGGATTAGAATGCAATGACCAGAATGAATCAAATGCACCTAACGAAATTTGCTATGATACAAAAATGTTATGAGTATGATTCCTACTCTAGGTGTTATCACTCATTTGTTCTTCATTCTTGTTCATCAATCATGTTCGCTCAACCAGCTTGCCCCAACGTAATTTCTAAGTCAGCCATGCTTGAATTTTGAGACATAAAATTGGTAATTCCCACTGTAACTTCGAGGAAATAACATTTGGTTTCTTCCATTCTTCTGTTACCACTCAGAGGTGCAGAACTCATATCACTTTCAATCAACTTGATCTGTTTCACCATTCCCTGAGTGTAATGACCAAATGTATGTGTCTGAAATTTTCAATGAATGCAGGGTATCCCGATAATGATCCCCTTTTATAATTGGATTGACCTTGTTCTTCATTTTTCGATATGGTATCACCAACGAAGTTGTCTTATTCAATAAGAATCTGAAGAGATAATCATTTTTCAATGTTTTCAGCCTTTAGGCTTGGTGAGTTCTGAACAATAGTCATGTTTCAGATTCCTCATATTATTTAGAAGCTTCTAGAGTAATATGTGAAACTCATTTTATGAAAGTGTTGTTAGTCCATAGATTGTTATTTCAATATAAATGCTTGAAAAAAGAACACAAAAATGGACAAGAAAGAAATTAGTCAGGAGTATAGCTTAGAAAAATAATTTAATCAAAGATAACCCAAGCAATACAAGAAAATTGATTTGGGTGTACCTCAAAAAAGAATAAAGCAATCAAAGATAAGGAATTCAAAAATGGGTAAGATAGAAGTTAAGTGCCCCAGATATCGCAGCCTGAGTTTCTTTGTTCCCACTTCTTGAGGATCATTTTAAGCTTAATATGTGTTTAAGGGATCCGGAGTACTTTATCAACGCCCCAAGACGTAACATACTTCTTCATTGTTAATTCAAATGTAGCAAGACTACTGTGTGCTCCACTTTTGATCAAAATTTGAGCTGCCCTTTTTGGGTTTTCAACTCAAATCCCCTTTGGTCTCAAAGCGCCATTTACGGGTTTTCACCTTGGCCTCTCCTTTTTCTTTTTTTGATTTTTTTGTTGTTTTTTTTTCGAGGCGCCCTTCACGGATTTTCACCTTGATCTTTCTTCTTTCAGGTAAAATATCTCTTGACTAAACCTGAATTTGTCGGATTAGGCAAGTCTTTGCTATCCAACTCGGTCAATATCAATGCACCTCTAGAACAGGTCCTGCATAAGTCCTTCCCAGTTTGGCATATGCTTTCTTCTAAAATCATTTTTAGAAGAAAAATCTTTTTCAATCATCAGGTTTCTTATGGAATTCCCTAAGATGAACTTCGTAAACTTGTATCATCTGATCGTGATAGATAACTTTATCCTTTTCTTCAACTAGGTTCAATTGGCAAAATGCTTCAATTCCATAAACCAATGGGTAAGATGTTGCCCCCAGTGAAGGCTCTGGCCGACGTTCAATAAGACAGATGGTAACGATAGCTTCTTATGTCAATCCTTACAAGTTTAAGTCACCTTTTCATAATTTTCCTTTTTGTATTTTCTTTTTGGAAACTTTTGTTGTACAGTGATATGCTGCCTGATCTTTGGACAAACTGTAAATTTTGACTTGGTACAGTTATGCATTCTATGCTGGTATCTGATCCTTTCTTTTTTTTTTGATGACTGTTGACTTTGCAATATTGACATATGAAGCAACATTCACCCTTTTAGTGAAGTAGACAACGTCCATGACAATGAATCGATGACAACTAGAAGCATTTGACAAGATTGGCCCCATAATATCCATGCCCCACATATGGAAAATTCGTGAAGAACTGGACTAAGCCTATGAATCTTGTCTCCTTAGATACGGCATAACTAATACCATCTCTTTCTCTGTAGATTGGTAGTGCCCCATCTTCTTGTTTAGCTCGCATCTTATTAGCTAAGGCATGTCCTGAAATAATCGTACGAAAACATCTTTGAATTCTCAAAGATAACTCAATAATGTCTCACCTTATTTCTATGATGAGCTAGGCTACAATCCTCACTTCTTTTCTAGGCTTGCAATATCCAATGACCCTTTGTAGAGTAAGGTCTATTTTTATCTTGTTAAACCATTCTTAACAAGTCAGAAGATATGTCACAATCTCTGTCATCTTCAAAATCCTGAGATCCCCTAGACCTATATCTTGTTCAAAAAGGGAGTCAGTAACAATGTCGCTGATGACGTTGATATATGGGTACCTATGTACGAAGGCGAACAAATCCAAAGAATAAATGATTCTAAGGATGATTATTGATATGGTCATGAATAAAGGATGAAAGAATAAAACAAAAGAATGTACAGTATAAAATAGAAAGAAGAATATGTACTCAAATAGATAAATTTTTATTGAAATAAAATTTTGAACATAAGCCTATTTCACAAAAAATTTCTTGTTGTCTCTAGGCTCAAGACAACAAGCGTGTTTTGAACATTACTCTAGATTAGCTCTAAAAATATAGAGATCTCTTCCACAATCTCATTATTCAAGACACTCCCAAGTATCCAAGGATTTGGAAACATTATTCCCCAATTCCCTCTTCATTTTTGATTCCTTCAATGGTTTGGAATTCTTGCATTTGTTCCCGCATTTCTTGTTGAATTTTGGTCAATTACCCCTACATCTGTATTTGCATTTGCACTATTCTCTCTAACCTTTGTTCCATGTTTTCTAGGTTAACTGAGATAATTTTACCTATTTAGGGTTCTTTTATTAAGGTCTAATGCAATACAAATGCATGAATGCAAAGAGGCATTGATTCTGATCAACTTCATTTTAGAAAACTTTATTAGAAAACAAAATCCTTTACATAAAACGGACTACTATATGTTTTCGTCCTAAGTCCTAAAGTTTTGATTTTCCCAAGCAATGGAGCTAGCTCTCAACTACGATCGGACTGTAGCTCATATTTTATGCTCAACATATCCGCCTGTAATGCCAAAGTCTGTAGATGACTAGCTACCTCTCGAATCTGAACTATCGCTTTACTCATGAGGTAATCTCAATTATTAACTTGATCATAAGAATGATGAGACTCTTCTTTCACGCTCCTCTCTTGTTTCAAGAAGCTCGATCCAAAGTTTACAACTGTGTAATGCTGATTCTAACTTTTCGATCCTACCCTTCATTTCTTCAATCTTGTTCAGACTTGACTTTAACTCGATTGCAGAATTACAACTTCGATGGTAGTGAAGAGATTGTCCAAGTTTAGCATTGATCTTCATAAGAGTATTGATCATTCACCCTAGCTAGTGCCATACTTAGATAGATTCTTCCGCTTCCATGGCTCATAAAGATCAAAATTTTTCTAGACAAAGAAAGAACTGCGGAGCTTCGAAAGTTTAAATTGTATCTGTTCAAACATTTTCCAACTCTAATTATAGGTGAAAAGTGTCTATTCTGGTTCATCTCTTTGAATATATCAAATGGGGGATCAATACGAATTCCTTTCATTTCTCCACAACGAATCAAATCCATTCCAATGTTGTTTGGATCACAATGAAGAGTCGAGAAATTCACAACAACCCATCTTTCAATCCTATATAATTTTTAATTTCCTTTTTCCATATCCATTTGGGTTATCTTGGCTATCGAGGCTTGTATTTCCATTATTTCTGGTAGGTGCAACATCTTCAAGTACAACAGTAAACTCAAGCTTGTTGTTTAGTAGTAGACCTATAATAAATAAACTCTTTTTACCATTATAGGCAAAATTCTTTCCATCCAAATCATTTTTGTAGATCTCATTCTGTTAGCCACTTTCCTTCCAACACTCTTACCGTCCACAAGGTGACCATCTTCATATGAAAGAGAAATGTTGTACTGGTAAAAGTGTCTATCAATATTTCCCATGCTTACTTTGAAGTGATTGGTGAGTATAGTTACCTTTTGCCCTTTAGTTCTAACACCACACCTTGCCATAGGGTGTCGTACAATCTTCTATATATCTAATTTTGCTTTGATCAGAACAACATCAGGAGGCACAGGTGGCAGGGATTCTGGCGCTGCCCCATTTCCTTCTTGCTAAAATAAATCCATACCCTCTTTCTCTAATTGCCTGTGCTCTAACTATATACGAATGACTGCATTGTCTTCCACTTTATCAAGGAATTCTTTCTCCATAACCAGCTTTCTAACTTAGAAACTGACCATGAATCGATACCTCTTAAAATATGAAATGACATGCACAAAAATAA
The DNA here is from genome assembly GCA_025506655.1 of Gossypium rotundifolium. Lineage (NCBI taxonomy): Eukaryota > Viridiplantae > Streptophyta > Magnoliopsida > Malvales > Malvaceae > Gossypium > Gossypium rotundifolium. The sequence continues at coordinate 79,804,724 of CP106734.1, read as the reverse complement.
ACACAACAAATAGCACCGCAGAATAAGATATAAAGAAAGTAAAATATGATGTCATGTAATGCATGAATGCAGAGAAAGAGAGTCGTTGATTTTGAATTCAGTTACATTAGAAAAACTTTTCTAGAAAGCAAATTTATTTACATAAAACGGATCGCATATACGACCTTGCCCTCATATTCCAAACAAAACATTAATACCCTTCCTCGCAAAGGTCAAATCTCGCAAACTTGTACTAAATGTCTTCACTAGCTCCTTTTTGCTTGATCTGGGACGCGACTTCACTGCTCCATAATACTCACTAGCTTCTTCAAGAAAGTCGAAGCGTGGTGATTCCGATTTTTCTTTGTCAGCTTGAATCTTAAAGTCTTGTATTCCTTTGCCGAATATCAGTCTTCTCTTATTGTGTTTACTTGGACCATATTAGAACGAGATCCGTATTATAATCCACTTTATCAAAAAAACCCATTTTCTTATGACAAACTTTTCTATTTAGCAATCGAATTTGAAATCAACACCTCTTTTCTATGATGTGAATGCAATGCAAAGAGAACATGTTAGCACAGGAGAAATAAATAACATAAAACACCTATCAAGGTGACCACTAAGGTTTGACATAGTTCTACCTAAGGTGAGCTCTTAGGTTTTCTACATGGGTTTAGCTCTAAAGCTGAGGTACCTGAACCAACAGATTCCTCGATCCTCACCCATTATAGGCTCATATGGACCGAGTTCGGTTTAGGGGAATACATTTCCCTATGGCCATGCGGAAGTGAAAACTTCACGAAGACATAGGTACAAATGTATCCCAAAAGCAATCCATTAGCCCATGCGGAGGTGAAAACCTCACGAAGGCATAGCTTCTCGCTCCCACTTAAGGGTGTGACCACAACGATCATGCAATGCAATGCAAAGAGATATATTTTAAAATCACATGCAATAGAAGGATCATATTTTTAAAATCAGAATTTTAAATTCAAACAAAAGGACAAGAAATTATCAATTTTACGGCCTGACTCTCTTCTTCCCCAGTGGAGTCACCAAGCTGTCAAAACCATTTTTAAATTCGTTTTTTTTTAAAATGGGGATCGACTTTGAAAAATGAAAATGGAGTCGCCACCAAACCCTTTTTACTTAGATGTGATTGGATCACCTTTTAAAATGTTTTATTTTAAAACATTTGATTTTAGTCTACGAAAAAAATAAGAAAATGGGTTCGGAAGTTAGTTATGTACGAGGAAGGGTTAGCACCCTCGTAACGCCCAAAAATTGGTAGCTAATCGATAAAATCATGTCCAAATGTTTGAAAATTAAAAAGTTTAAAATAAGATCCTTTATTTGAAGGTAAACCAAGACTACCTATCTCAAAGAAATAAGAATACCACACCCAGTAAGTTAGGATACAGTATCTCATGACTTCAAAGCTAGGTACATCTTTATCTTAGAAAATTCTTACCTCGAGATACAAAACATCACACCCAATAAGTTAAGATACAACGTTTTGAATTCCCAAGAATAAGGTTTTATTTAAAACTTAAGATTTCTTTGTTCCGAAAAAATATACACATCACATCCATCACGTTAGGACATGATATTTTAAAACTTTCGTAATCAAAATCCTCTCATGATTTATGAAACTTGTTAAAAGGATATTTAGTTATTTAGACAAATGAAAAATCGCACCCAGCACATTAGGGCACTATTTTTCGAATTTCTAAATACCTAAACATTGCCTTCTTTTTAAACCTTTAGATAAAATATTAATTTTGCAAAATGTATTTTTAATTTAAACAATAACCATGTAATAATATTGCATTTATACACTATCGAATATAAATATTAAAAGCAATTATAGTACATTAACATCTAATATAGACAATATAAAATACAACTATAATAACTAAAGTAAGAATAATAATACAAAAGAATACTAATATAGATTAATATAAAAATAATAGTAAGATGAAAACAATGGTAATGAAAATAATATTAATAATATTAATAATAAAATAATAAATCATAATAATAATACTAATAATACTAGGGTTAGTTATAAATAAAATAATAGTAGTAATGATATCAAAATAATATATATTGTATAAAAAAATATTGTAATAATCTAAAAATAATAAAAATAAATATGTATTATAAATAAATTTTATACCAAGTAAAATTTTAGAAAATAATATAATATAATACTATAATTAAAAATATAATATAATAAATAATATATAAATTATAAAATAATATATAGATCTTTAAACAAGTAAAATAATATATAAATTAATAATTAAATATATATATAAATAATACATATAAAATATATATATGAATTTCAAAATATTAATAAATTAATAAATATAGGAAAATAATATAGAATATTTAATATAATAAATAATTAAAATATAAGAGAATAAAATAAAATAAAAGGATGAAAATAAAACTAAAACAAAGAAAGCTAGGGTTAAATAGTAATTAAAACAAATTAAAAGGATTGAATCAAAAACACGCGTTAAAATACAAGGGCCAAAGTGGTAATTATGCCAGATTTTGAAACGACAACGTTTTGATTTTTAGATTTCAAAGAGCCTGAGGACTAAATTGGAAAATTAATTAAACTCTTGGGGCTAAATTAAAAAATGAAATTAAACGAAATTAAAAAATAATAAAAATGAGGAAGGACTGAAATAGCAATTAAACCATTTAACGAAAACACGCGGATCCTGCCTTCGGGTCGGGTCAAAGCGCGGATATGGCCTGTTAAACGGCATCGTTTTAATGCCTATTGGCTTAAGCGGAAACGGCATCGTTTTCAATATATTATATAAGCCAGTTTTCTGCCCAAAAAATTCATTTAACCTCGATTCTAAAAAAAAATTTAAAACTCTCTCGATCCCCTTTTCCTCTATTAGGGTTCGGCCATCGGAACCATGGACTCCGTGCACACGCGCCTTACGCGCCGCCATGGTTAGTGGTTAAAACCACTCTGTTTTACACCCCAAACGCACGTAATCTTCTTATCTTCTTCTTCGTCCTTAACATTTATAAAAAGAGTATTATAAATCTAAAAAATAAAGTGGAAAATCACCTTGGCAAAGAAATAGTCTTTGTATTTTATTTTCAATGTATTTTTGTCTTTGTTTTCTCTGTATTGTGTATCCGTGTGTTCTCCCTATTACAAACTACTGTGGGATTTTATAACCTGAAAAATGAAACAAAAAATAAAGAAAGATTTCATTTTATTTCTTTCTATATTTGCTACGATTTACTACTACTGTAACATCCCGAAATTGGGCCTAGAAGAATTGGGCCCAATAGGCCTTAGGTGTAAGTGCGTTTAAAAATTTTTGAGAACAAGAGAACGGCTTTAGTGCTAGTTGGACCTATTAGGTGAGTGATTTTGGAAGGTTAGAGGGTTTCTATGAAGTCCTGAGGTCAAACTTTGGCTTTAGGGAAATTTTGGTTTTAGGTGAATAAAACCCTGAGAGTTAGTAGTAGGCTTCAAGAATAAAATGTGGAGAAAAATGACACAAGTGGAGTGTGTGGTGTAGTGGCAAAGTGATGCCACATAAGAGGCAAGGGGGTGACGCCAAAAAGGAAGGAAGGAGGTCCAAGGTTCAAGTCTTGGTTCTTGCATTTTGGATTTCTTTTTAAATGGACTCTAGAATTTTGCCATAGGGTTATATTTAGTTGCACATGATTTTAGACACAAGAAAGTGAGCGGTCTAGTGGCAAGGAGTCATTAAGGGTGCAAGGGAGCTTGGGTTTGAATCTCATGACAAGCAAGGGAGTATTTATTTTGCGTATTGGACGGGAAGAGTTTGAGTTGGATTTAAACGGAGGATCCACATCGGAAAGATACAAAGAAGGAAGGTGAGAAGCTAGCTATATATAGAGCATTCTATGAGGAGAGTTAATATACCTTGGTGGGCGTTTGGGTGCAGATCTAGAGGATAATCGCCAATAGTTGCGAAGGAAGGGCTACTAGAACGTGAGGTACACGGTAAGGGTATGGTGAGGTTTTGGTTTCTGATAAGTACGTGTTAAAGCTTGGTTAATCGTTAGTAATGTCGATTGTAGGTTCGTGACTAAGTGGTTTGCAGCGCGCGTGGTTACCAGGTGTGTACAAACACTACACACACGATATCGACAATGCCGAAAAGCTGAAAAGCCGAAAGTGGCTAAATGGGCCCGGTGGGCCCTGAGGCTAAGTTTGATGAAATGGTTTGGTTGGTTATACGAATTGAATTAGACATGCATGATACATGATCTGAATTTGTTTTGGGCCTATTTGGCCCTATGATAAGACTTGGGCTTGATAGGCTGTAATGATGCAATTTGAGTTTGATGAGCTTTATGGGGACGTAGACAAGTATGCTAGGGTTTATGGACCTTAGGCCTAGTTTGAACAACTCTTAAATTCCATAATACTTTCTAATAATTAAACATGTCTGTAAACAAGTCGTTGGGTTGGACTGTGGCAACGGACATACGCATGTCTAGGATTGGATCTAGGGAGAGCTTGGTACTTAAGCGGCCCTAGTGGCTCACTTCCTCTTTTCTGGAATCCTACCTGGTGCGTAGTGTCCGTTCACTTTAGCCACGAGACTTGTTGATGGGCCAAAGTTCATAGCTAAACCCAGAAAGGGACCAAAATACCCCCTGTTTGCGAAATTACCAAAATACCCCCAAATTGTGAAATTATCGAAATACCCCTATTTTGAAAAATTACCAAAATACCCTCGACTTACGAAATTATCAAAATACCCTCGGTTTGCAAAATTACCAAAGTACCATTAATTTATGAAATTATTGAAATACCCCCGATTTGTGAAATTATCAAAATACCTCGATTTGTGAAATTATTGAAATACCCCTGATTTGAGAAATTACCAAAATACCCTTGTAGGGTAGAATTACGAAAATACCACTGGGTAGTGAAATGACGAAAATAACCCTATGTGATGAATATGAGTTTGTGGATGTTACTTTTGTGTTTGATGCATTCATATGATATTCTGCTTAGGATGCATATGGGTGGGAATTATGGTACGGAGGAAGATTTGAGAATCGCATGGCCGTATGGTATGGATCCAGGATCGCATGGCAGTATAGTATGGATCCACCGCAGAGCTTTTAGCCATCGAGCGACCATCTTTGCACCGATAATGTTACCAAAGGTCGTGTGCCATTAATATGGGCTTCGTGTCGTAATTATGGGCTTTATGCCAATACCGAAGGCGTTGTGCTGTTATTATGGCTTTGTGCCAATCATATTTACCGTGGCTATATGCCTAACATATATATATTGATGACTCTGTGTCAATATTTGAGGATCGCATGGCCGTATGGTATGGATCAAAGATTGCATGGCTATATGGTATGGATCCACCGGAGGCTTTAAGCTCAATATTTGATTAGCAACTTTACTGCAACATTCGGTAGTACCGTAACCGGGCTACCCTTGGTGTGTAGCGGAGGGCTGGGTCGAGCTAGAATTCCCCACAGGAGTCATAAGGTTGGAAGGGAAATGGTGTGTGTAGCGGATGGATTTTTAGGGTGGGTTTTGCATTATTTGTTTATGAATGATACGATATGATATGATATGAGGTCATTGTGGGATAAGGCCCAAGCCACTGATATTGATAGGGCTTAGGCCCAATGTGGCTATTTGTAAGTGATGTGTTTTCCAAGGGTTGTGCACACTGAGTTTTGAAACTCACACCCTTAATTTTAATATTTCAGGTAATCCTAAATAGACGGCTCGACGTGGGACAGGACTCAGAGATGGCCACACTACAAGCTGTTCAAATGTTTTAATTTATTCAAATGATCTTATTTTAAATACTTTATTTTTTTTCATTGGATTGTAAGAAGGCCTTGTAACTCTTAATTGAATTTATATTTTGGGTTATTATTATTATTCCAACTACCCACTTAAGAAATTTCATAAAATTATTAAAGTGTTAATATGGTTTTCGAAATAAACTTTTGTTTTGGGCTTTTGGGCCTTAAATGGTTAAATAGTAAATCATTTTGAAGTGCGCCTTTAATGTGACATTCCAGATTCGGGCCTAACTTCTAGGCGGGTTTAGGGTGTTACAGCTACTTTTTCTTTTTGGTGCTTTCCTTTTCTTGCAGGTTGAAGACGATGATTTTGCGGTGATGGCCAGGCACGAAGATTACGACGCTATCGAGAGGATTCTGGTGGCTGCGAAGGTGCGACGATTGGGCTCTATCTACGACGATTGGGCTCTAGACATTGCGGCATGACGGTTGGGATAGCCCCTGCTTGCGGCTCCTAGGGTTTCAGAAACCTTAGGCTGACCCTGTTTAGTGTTGGGCCTTTTTGGGCCATTTCTGTTTTAGGTATTAGGTAGTCATGGTTTAAGTGTTGGGTCAGGTTTGGTCTGGGTCTGTAATGGGCCATGGGTGTAAATGGGTCTGGATTGGGTAAATAATTGGGCTATGGATTGTAAAAGGACTACTTAAAACATTGGGTTTATTATTCTGATTTTTGGTTGTTTTTTTTTTTTTTTTTTTTTTATTCTGTTTTTATGGGCCGGGCAAAATTGGGTATTTACACACCAAACTTATAACTAATATGAATTCTCATTTTTATAGAGTTGTAAAGAAGTAGGTCAATTCAAACATCGTAGTTTCTCTTATTACGACCAACTTATTGCCATCTACGCAAAAGATCGAGCCACTGGGAAAGATGCTCAAAAAGCCGTTGATATCATTGAAGAAATAAATGTTGAGGATGTAGCTACTACAAATATTCATGAAGAAAGAAACGATTTCTATAGATGTGAAGCTGATATCTCTTTGGATGACATGGATGTTTCATTCTGTAACGCAACTACTAGAAACCAAAGGGGTTCCACATCTTGAAAGAAGAAAAAAAATTCGATGCAAGTGATCATATTTCTTCTTCATTTCATGATCTCGCCACTTTATTGGTGGAAAACATGCGGGCCGTTGGCGAACAAATCAGTAGGAGTATTGCCTCCGATGCGGTAATTCAACAAAAGTCAGAAGAATTTCAGATCATCCAAGAAAAAGCTATAAATTTATATCCAACATTATGTTAAATAGAATGTTTAACTGTGGATGAGCATTTTCGAGCATTGAGCAAAATTCCAGATCATCCAACTCAAATGCTCATTTTCTTTAGTTTACCTTCTTCTGTACGATTGGAATGGGTCAGAAGATTTCTTGCTGACCATTAAAAATCATAGTTGTGTTGATGATATTTTGGTAAATTTTTGTGTTTGTAATATTTGAGACGGTATAATGACATGATATATGTTATTACAATATTGTAACTTTTTGATATTGTAAAATTTTATAATATATGGATTACGACATATAAACTAATGAAATCATGTAACCTTTTGTTAATATATGAATATTATGTTTATGCAAAATATAATTCTCAAGTTATTTATTACTTCTAATATTTTTATTGTAGAATAATTAAATTATTTGTTTCACTAATGATATTTTAGCACATTAAATATGTATTGCGGTTTAAAAATAATAAAGTAGATTATATATTATTTTTATAGTATTATATATTATGATTTTATTAAATTCATATAAGAATAATTATATTAAGAATTTTATTAAATTATATATTTTATTAAATTATTTTAATAATAATTATGTTAAAATATGATTAAATTATTTATTATTTATATTAATAATCTTATTAAAATTTAATAACAATAACAATAATCATCTACCTAAAAAATTCTGCTAAGGATATTCTAGTCATTTTAGTTTTTTTCCTTATGCTATTACAACATCATTCCATTCAACCAAATACAAGAATACTATTACAGTTCTATTCTATTCCATTCAACCAAACAATTGAATTACTATTATTACAGTTCTATTCCATTACAGCGAACCAAACGTGCCCTAAGTGGTAGGAAATTGGAATAATTAATAAGAATCTATATATTTATCTATTCCTTTTTTTCCTTTTGCGGCATAGAATGTTTTGATATCTTCACCATCTTTAAAGCTGTAAAGAAATATTGAAGACCTATCTCATGTATGAATTTTAATTATTTTATCTATAAAAACTTTCAAACTTATTAAATATGATGAATTTTAATATTTCCTATTTTTACTTTGTTATTAGTTAATATAATATTCTTAGAAAATTAAGTAAATAAATATACAAATAATTAATGATTGTAAAAATTGTATTCTCATATTAATAAAAGTTCATAATGTTAGAAAAAACTCTAAAACTCATTAAAAGTGATTTTTTATAATTGTAATTATAATTATTATATTTTACAATAAGTTGTGCAAATTAAAAAAAAATCACGACCACGATACCCGCAATGACCACAATAGCATCCGTTTTGTCCGCAACCGTGATAAACGCAAGGCAACCAAACACACGACCACAACTGTAATTTAAATCGCTAATTTTAGGGTTAGGGTTAATTATTAGTTTTTATTTTTAATTTTATTTATTATTATTTCATTTTTAGTTTTTATTAACATTTTTATTTTGTAATTTATTGGGTTTTCATGGGTTAACCGGTTGGGTAATGGGTATTTTGGGCTTTTAAAGAGCTTGGGTTTGTAAGTAAGGGCCATATGATGATATTGGGTTTAATCAAATATACTATATTATATTATATTATATTATAAGTAAAGTCCGTTAAAACGGTTTTAGATTTTAAAATCGAATCGAATCGATTTCACACGAGTTAACCACCCAACACACTTGAGTTAAAATCAAAGTCAACTAAACCAAATAAAAAAAAACTGAATTAGGTCAATTCGGTCGATTTCCATTAACTTTTGCTCACCATTACTTTTTAAGAAAAAAAACTAAAAGCAACGTAAATTTGAAATTTGTACTTATAAATTTGTAAGTTTGAAGTTAAATAAAGTAATATTACTATTTTAATATTATTAGACATGTGTTTGATTTTAGATTTTTAATTTTAATTATTTTATTTAAATATAGTATGATAATATGAAAAATAAAAATACCATCGTAATAATATGAAATATAATTTAAAGGAAATATTTCTTTAATTTCATAAATAATGTGTGATGTAATTAAAAGCGATGCAATTTAGTAAAATGTTTAAATATAAGTATTAAATTATTTTATAAAATTTAAAAATAAATATATTTTTACTTGTAATTACTAATTAAAAGGTGTAATGCATGTACAAGAAATATAAATCCAGATTAGAAGCATATATTAAGATTTTTTAACTCAACAATCAACCTCTACATTGAAATAAGCATTGAACCATACGTATTTTAAAGAGACTAAAATCGAGAAACAACATTGTTTTCTTTTAAAAAATAATATTTAAGTAAGCTAATACTATATTTTTTTTAAATAAAAAAGTATCGTAGAGGCTATTGTATTAATAGTTAAATTACATTTTATCATCTTTTCTTAATAAATAGATAAATTAGTCTATGTATATTAAAATAAAGAGTAAATTTTTAAAAAATTTCATCTAAACTGTTGTTAAAAATTGATTCATATACATCAACATGAGAACATGAGTACATTTGACATATTACGTGTTAATGTTTGACTATTTTATCAATTATATCAATTTTAACATTACAAATAAATAAAATTTAAAAAAATATTTTATTTTTAAAATTTAATATATAAACATAAACTTACTATTGTTTAAATAAAAATATAATATAATTGTACTTCTAGTAAATATACCTTAATCAAGAAGTAAAAGAGGGAACGTGCATGATTGGGTAAAGACTTGGTCCAATTATGCAATGAATATTTTAACCTTACTTTTTGTGTTAATATATATGTTCTAGAGGCTTTTCTACAGCCCTCCACATGGCAGCCTTTGATGCTTTCTTCATTTATGTTGACGTGGTTAAAAGGGAACGGGGACAATGACTAAATTTGAGGTTTTCTATCAAATGCCATGTTCTCTTCAAATGGTGGCATATAGTAAATGAATCGAGTTTGAATGAATAAATTTTTGTTTATGTTTGTTTGTTTATTTTTAAGTTTGTTCATGTTTAGTTTGTATTTATTAAGAGTTTTAATTTTTGTTCATATCCGTTTATTTAAAATTATGTGTGTTTATATTTGTTTATTTAATTTTCACTAACATGTACATTTAACTTAATTGAACATATTCACAAACATTAAACGAACATGTTCATGGATTTATAATTAAACATGCTCACAAACAATGTTAATAAATAATAAACAATAAATAAATAAATACATATATACATATATTGCTAAGATATAAAATAGTCAAATATAATTTTATATTATAAATGAAAAATACAAACCAAGATAATTTTATTAATGTATACTAATGAAATTTTTATCGAAAATATCATTAATAAATAAATGAGTTAATAAATGAACTTATAAACAAGCTTGTTTGTAAAACATAAACAAATAGTGCTTGTTCACCTATTAAACGAACATAAAATTCTTGTTCATACTTATTTATTTAGTTTAATAAATGAAGGTTATATTAATGGTTCACAAGCAGTTTATCAAACGTTACATTAATTTACACCCCTAGGCATAATATGTGATATAAGATATATATTTTATTATAAATAAATTTAATTATTTCCATATGTGTGATAAATAAACATAGAATGAGGGTAGCTCGGCAACAATTTTAATGGTATGAAAGATTAAAAGTTTGGTTAATTAAATTCTCATTAAGTTAAATTTATATGTAATTTGAAATTTATTTTTGAAACAAAATATTGATTATTTTAAAAGGCATAATAACTTATTTGATCCTTTAATTTTATAAAAAAATTATTATGTTTTGTCTCTTAAATTATCCTAAAATTTGTATTGTATGTCAAATTACCCTAAAATAGAAAGAAAAATTAACACGGGTTAGTTTTGCTAATATTGCATCCATATGTATACCATATCAACAATTAATTAATCTTCTTTTAAAAAAAATTAATTACTTTGTTATTGTGGCATATACATCGAAAAGTATGTATTTTAAAGTGATTTGACAAACATCATAAATTTAAGGTTTAAAAGAGACGGAAAAATTAAAAAGAAGAAGCTATTTTATAAAATAGAAAACGTTGAAGATGAACTTAAAATTGTTTATATAATTAAATTCAACAAACAGTAATCAATATATGTGGAATCTGATTTTCAAGATTGATAATTTATGAATAAATTGATTATTTAGACCAAATGTGGATGAAGTGATAAGGATGACAAATAAGGCACCTAAACCATGTGTTGTTTATTATATGGTTGAATCATCCATCTATCTTAAGTGGGGGTGCAGATAAGACATTTTAGTTGATGTCAAAACAAAGGTTGAAGAGTCAGTCACCCTTTTTGAGGGATAATTTGTCCCCTAATCTTATTCAAAAATAACTAATACATCAAATGTCAAATTAAATAAATCATGGATTATAATACACGATAAAAATAATATTAATTAACATCAACATAACATTTTAGTAAATTACATGGATTTGATGTATATATATATATATATAATTAGCCAAGTTGATTATATTCAAAACTCAGACATCCTTTCACTCACATATACATATATAAATATAGACAGTTCCTCTTCATGATTATTTGTCCAATTTCAAGTAACACTTTAGACCCTTGCTCTAAATCCTACATTTTTTTGTCGATTAGTCCCATGGAAATTCAGTCGCAACAACAAAATCAGCTGAAACTGCAGCCAAAGTCGAGCAATCCTAGTGTTAGCAGAGGGTCCAAATTCAAAGGAAGAAACAACAATAAGGTTAACAAGTTTGTAGGTGTGAGGCAAAGGCCTTCAGGTAGATGGGTGGCTGAAATCAAAAACACAAAACACAAGATTAGGATGTGGCTTGGTACCTTTGAGACTGCTGAAGAAGCTGCTCGAGCTTATGACGAAGCCGCTTGCCTTCTCCACGGTTCCAATACTCGGACCAACTTCATTACTCAGGCGCCCTCGGATTCTCCTCTTGCTTATCGGATTCGGAATCTTCTTAATAGCAAGAAAGGAGGTGAACAACAACATCATCAAAGTGTTGTCTCAGCAGCCCCCTCAACAAGTGCTACCATTAGTTTTAGCCCTATGCCTAGTCCTAGCACTAGCAGTAGTGGTTGCAGTTCTAATGGTGGTTTAAGCAATGGGAATCTTTCAGTTAGTGGAACGGTTCAAGATACACAGTTGTTTGATGATGCATATAAGCCTGATATGAGAAGTTGGAGAAGGGAATCTGGGTTTGACTCTGATTTTACATACACCTCTTCTGAATTAGGGTTTGATAGGTTTCTTTATACACAAGAAACCACGGGTTTACCTGAAGAAACTGGTTCTGAGTTAACAGAGTTCCAAAGCATGAAAGTTGAAAGGCAGATTTCAGCTTCACTTCATGCAATGAATGGAGTTGAAGAATACATGGAAACTGTCCATGATTCTTCTGAAAACTTGTGGGATCTTCCCCCTTTATGTTCTTTGCTCTACTAAATTATTTCACTTTACAATATTGTTGGGCTCATCGATATAAGGAGATCCATACCCTTTAAACAAGATTTCAATTTAAAGTTGAAAGAGAAGAGTTTTAACTCCACTTTAAAATCCAATATGATTACCTTTACAAAAACAATAGAGTAGATAAAAAGAAATATTCCAAATATGAAAAAGAGGTGAAGATATTCAAAGTTTAAGCAATCATGGTGATTTAAAGATGCCATTAATCCTCATATTTCCAATTCCTTTCTCTATAATCATATTTCTTATTCATCATCAAATATTTGATCCTTCGCAAGGCATTGCGTACAGCCTTGGGTTTCTGCACTTTAGAGTTAATCACGGTAGTATTAGTCTATTTGCGGAATGCTGTCCATGTTATAATTAAAAGAGTAAAAGAAAAAAAATGATAGAAAGGGAATTATGATTTTCTTATCAACAGTAAACTCGATTAGTCCAACAAATAAATAAATGTAAAATAGCAGAATTAATCAAACAATGCTAAATTAGTGGAGCCAAAGTTGTCAGGATTTTCAAATTGACTGTACTCATAATCATACAATAATGATTAATTCTTTCGTCACCAATATTTTCCAAAGAGATAAACAGCTTGTCACGAAATATATTTCATAAACGAGAATCGAATCTCTATCACATATTTAAATGTAAAACATAAATATATATATATATATATATATATATATATATATATGGTGCCATGCCTTTCTAATTTCTACTTTTTAGTGGACTGAAGTGAACATCCTTAAATAATTGTTTCCATGACCCACAGAATCAAACTTCTTGGCAGCATATTTTAAGGTTTAAACCAATTGAGGTAAAACAGTCTGATGATAAGGACAGACCCAAATTAGCATTTTTTATTTTCATTTTTTTACACTTCAGAACAAATTTCACTGTGATCTAAATCAACATTATTCAGATTAAAAAATTGAGTGTATATTATACGGCTTCGGGAATGAGTGTGGAGATAGATATGGTCAAATTTTTACCTCCAAGATTTTCATGTTTAGAGATCATATCCTATACCCATATCTAGATATGTTGAAGATAGATTTATGGGAAAATGCTGCTGATTCAATTGAATTCCATGTCATATGACACAAGGTAGAAGCTTTATTAGAACATCACATTTCATAAACTACACTTTAGAACCACTCAAATGCAAAGCCAAAGTATAAAAATGTAAGAAATTCAAGAGTTAAAAAGTACTTTGACAAACTCAGAATAATATAAATACCAATCAGATGAGGAACGTGGGGAATCATTAGCCTGTGCTTTTTCAAAATACAGATCTAGTAATCTTCCGGTTCTTCTTCATCTTCAACACCTTCTGCCCCAACTTCCTCGTAGTCTTTCTCTAGAGCAGCAAGATCTTCACGGGCTTCCGAGAATTCACCTTCCTCCATTCCTTCACCTACATACCAGTGAACGAATGCTCTCTTGGCATACATGAGATCAAATTTGTGGTCGATTCGAGCAAAAACCTCGGCCACAGCGGTGTTATTGCTGATCATACACACTGCACGTTGTACTTTAGCAAGATCACCCCGGTACCACCGTCGGTGGCTGATAGTTGATGCCGCACTTGAAACCGGTAGGGCACCTGAAAGAAAAGATGTATCGCAATCAGTCTAGTAACAAACTGAAGGCCGAATTGATGTTTCCTCCTTGACAAACTCTACACGTAATATTCATATTAATCAGATTGTTTATACATAATTTCTGGAATTGAAATGTCAAGAGCTGGATACTAACCAGTCTACAAACTGAACTGCCCGCTTAGTTTTGATGGTAGCAACAGCGGCATTGACATCCTTCGGTACAACATCCCCACGGTACATTAAACAGCATGCCATGTATTTCCCATGTCTCGGGTCGCATTTGGCCATCATGCTTGAGGGTTCAAAGACGGCACTTGTGATCTCAGGAACAGATATCTGCTCATGGTAAGCTTTTGCAGCTGAGATTACTGGGGCATAAGATGAAAGCATGAAATGGATACGAGGATAAGGCACAAGGTTAGTCTGAAACTCCGTAATGTCCACATTTATGGCACCATCAAACCTCAATGAAGTGGTCAAAGAAGAGATAATTTGGGATATCAAGCGGTTCAAGTTAGTATAAGTTGGCCTTTCGATGTCCAAGGATCTCCTGCAGATATCGTATATGGCTTCATTGTCAAGAAGCACAGAAACATCTGTGTGTTCAAGGAGAGAATGTGTTGAGAGCACGCTATTGTAAGGTTCCACAACTGCTGTAGAAACCTGCACAATTGAGGAACAAAATGTCAGTGAATGGTGTACATAATAGTTCTGAAATGAGGTTTGAGCTGCAACTACTTGAAGTCTTCAATGATACCTGAGGAGAAGGGTAGATAGTAAACCCAAGCTTTGACTTCTTTCCATAATCTACTGACAAGCGCTCCAAAAGCAATGAGCCCAAACCCGAACCAGTTCCACCGCCAACAGCATTAAATACCAAAAATCCTTGTAGACCAGTGCAGTTATCAGCCAATTTTCTCACTCGGTCAAGGCAAAGATCCACAATCTCCCTACCAACTGCAGCATGTAAAGCACCAGAAAAGAGGTACAGGCCAGTGATGAGAGGTAATAAAAATGCTGTATTTGGGAAGATGAAGAGATGGTTGTACCAGTATAATGTCCTCTAGCAAAGTTATTAGCAGCATCTTCCTTTCCAGAAATAAGTTGCTCCGGATGAAACAGTTGTCTATAAGTCCCGGTTCTAACTTCATCAATGACAGTGGGCTCTAGATCAACAAATATAGCCCTTGGCACATGCTTGCCCGACCCAGTCTCGCTAAAGAAGGTATTAAAAGCATCGTGGCAAGCACCTACCGTGGTGTCACTGCAAGCAAACAGGAACATGATTAGCGATCCATTTATTACACTCGTTCTAAGTTAATCTCACATATGAAACTTATACCAAGTAAAATAAGCATTTACTACAACTAAATCATACCATAAAGAGTAAAGAAAAAAGGATATGGATTGAACAAGAATTATGGGAAATCATTTGGATCTCATTATATAAAATTCAACATAATGATCCTATCCCTCTTAAGTTTTTCAAGTCAATGACCCAATATCTTATTGGCAGTATTTCAGGCAATCATAAACATTACAAACAATTTATTCCATACCCAAATTGAATACCATTTACTTCAATTCAAAACAAATAAACCCATTTTCTAAAAACTTTCCCAAAAGGAAAAACACCAACTAGAAAAGAAACCCAGTTCCTAAAAACTCAAAAAAACTCAGTCAACACACAACGATGATGATGATACACGCAAAAATATTCATAATAATACAAACACAAGCATATACACATACATGTATAGAATACTAACCTAGGCATCATCCCATCGGGTTGAATTCCATGTTCAAGACAATAAAGTTCCCAACAGGAATTTCCGACCTGAATTCCAGCTTGACCAATATGGATACTAATCACCTCCCTCATCTGTTTTTTTTTTTTTTTTCAGAACCAAAATCTCAAACAACCCTTTTTTTTTTCTTTCTCAACCCTTTTCTCTGTAAGAATTAAATCAAAGGAAAAGTCGAAGAAAAAAAAACTATATGAATGAAAACGTTAAAAGATTAAATGAGTATTAAAGAAGGGAAAAGAATGTTAAATTAAATTAATTAATTGAGAAATTAATTAAAGAGTTGGTTGGATGTCCCGCCAACTGTATGGTGGGGTTGAACCAGCACGGCTCCGTTGTCGCTTATCTTATGCTCTAACTCTGGCCCTTATCACCTGGCCTTTTATTCCCCTTTCATCTTCATCATTGATAATAAAATATCTTCACTCTACTATTTTATTAAAGAAAATCTTTTCATTTTTGTAATTGGTATTTTATATTTATTTAGTTTAATTAACTTAGTTTAATTAGATAACTATTATTAATTTTATCATTGATCTAAGTAATAAATTAACAATAATCAACAATTCAAGTTTATTTATTTACAAATTATTGAATTAACTTTTTATTTTCATAAAAATTCTGATAAATTAAAATAGATAGAATCATTTTCTTAATTTTTATAAATTATAGAAATAGAATGCGTAATTAAACCTTATTTAGTATAATTTATTATAAAAATAAAAATAAAATTGTTTATCAAATAGAAACCTAAAGTATTGTTTGAGCTTGAAGCTTTAACTTTAATATTATTTGTTTTTCTTTAGGGCAAATATCCCAAAAATACCAAAAAATTAAAATTACCGAGGAAAGGACGGGTTTCAAAAATATTGATCGGAAAGGTAATTTTCCCAAAAATCGCCCACGTCATTTCGTTTTTAGGGAAAGCGGCTAAAAGCGCGTCGAGGAGGGCGCTTTTGGCTACCTCAAAAAAACGCTCTCACGAGTAGCGCTTTTCTTTGAGGTAAAAGCGCTCCCGTGGACGCGCTTTCAGCCGTCTGTAATCAAATTTTTTGACCGTTGGCTATGATCGAAAAAACTATAAATACCCCCAACCCTTCATTTTTTCACACTTCAATCCTTTCTCATTTTTCTCTCAATTTTCTCTCAATTTGCTCTCAATTTTCTCTCAAGTTTCTCTCAAGTCCTTGAAATTTACTCTCAAATTTCAAAATAGTCCTTACTATTCTGAAAAAGCCCTTTATAATTTTTTAATATATTTATTTTTTGGAAAATTTAAAATTCTTTATCGAGTATAATGGTAGGGAATTCGTCGCCTAGACAACAAGCATTCTTGGTCGAGCAAATGAAAATGGTAAGTTTGAATGTTAATTTTTCAATATTATTAAATTTTTTAATTATGCAATTTTAATTAATTTTGAATTTTATAATTTTTAAGCAGATCAGTAGATCAGGCGTTGCAATGTTATATTCGCAACATGCACGGTCCCCATCGCCATTGATCGAGAATTACTGCGGAAGCGGGTTTTTGCACGGCCACGATAAGTAGGGGTTCAAGTTGGACTCGCCTTTGATCGGTAGCGTTGATAGAGAGGTGGAGACCAGAGGCACACTTTCCATCGCCATGCGGAGAGTGTACCATCACCTTAGAAGATGTGCGATTCTGAGTTGGGATTCTGGGTGGGCGAATTCGATGATCACCGGTTCGTAACATCTCTCGATTGGATGGCCGTATGCTCTGAGCTTAAGGTGCCATTAGGATAGAACTCAAGGAGCTCGGATCGATATGGCTTGGTTACGAGACGCATTCCCCGCACCGAATGAAGGTTCGAGAAGAAGAAAGAATACGGTATCTTGTTGGCATACATGCTTGAGATAATTGGAGGCTATCGTCATCGAACCTCTCTAGAAACCTCGTCCACGAGATGGCTCACGAAACTTGTTGATTTGAGCGGTAGGTGAATTGAGTTAGGGTCTTCCGTACTATCGAGGTTGTCTTAGGGAGATGTCTTGAGCGATTTAGAGTAAAGCAAAAATCGGAGGTTGCCTATCACTCTGCGGTCATGGGCGTGGTTTCGATTTCCATTTTTACGTCCTCGACTCGACCACCATATTCATTCCCACGATAACGAGGTAAATTTAATATTATATTTTACAATTATGTCGAAGATTTATAGTATAATTGCATACTAAAAGTTTATTTAAGTAGGTGGAACCATCCAGGCTAGTCATGTTGGAATACCTAACTCGCTTGAGGATATCGGCTCTATTGGAACAACGATCGGAATCACAAGTAAGTGTCGAATTTTGTTATTATAATTTAGTATTTATGTATATAACTAATATTTTGGTAATGTTAATATAGTTTCAACGGACAAATCGACGAGGATCCCAAAATTGAGCGATAATTAGGAGGAGTTCCTCCAAAATCCGAGCAGTTAGCACGTTAAGGTCCCGCTAATCACCTACTGTGACCGTGGAGATGCACCATCGAGATCGGGTTCTGCGGCAATTTGGATGTCGACAACCGATTCCGTGCCTCACGAGGTGCTCGATGATGAGCACAAAGTGGACTTCTAACAACAAAGACACGGATTGGCCAAGATTTTGGTCGAACATATCGAGACATGGGAGAACCGGTATGACTTTTTACCTAGCGGGAATCGATCATAGTTCACGAGTTAGCGTGCGTGCGGAGTACATGCCATGGTTTAGAATCCATGGCAAGCCGTATCTATTGTCCGGATGAAGAGAGCGACGGCAAATTCACGGCGAAGGGCGTCGGGCCCTTTACATTCAAGGAGAAGGGGTGATGAGCGGGCCCGACAACGGCTACTACGATCCGGGCCCATCAACAGCGCCTACACAATCACGGGCCCATCGATTCGGTGACAACACCGACATCACAGCGTCCACGGTTTATGCGGTGCGTACCACGCCTTATATGTATCCTCCTAACCCATATATGTTTCCTTTTCCTAGTCCCACCCTAGGTTGGAATGCATGGCGGGTTCGAGTCCGTTCAAACAACTCCGTTAGCCACCGATCGTGAGGCCGACGTCGGGTGTGGGATTAGAGGAGGCGCCGTTGGGGGCGATTCTTTCTACCGGGCTCCTTCACCGTGACGGGATGCGATCACCCGTAGTGGTTTATGCAAACACCTCCGAGTCATTATTTTATCAAGGTGGGTCATCATCGCAACACCGAACCGGACCCACTTAGGAGGAACGATTCCCTTTGAGGTTCCACGACCCCAGGAAGCTAGAAGAAAGAGGAATCGGTAGCGTGTAATCGACCACCCTCCTGCCTTTGGTTCCCACCCCATCAACATTATTAGGATGAATTGTTTTATTTTTAAATTGTAATAAATTTTTTATTTTTGAATAAAAAAGTTGTTTTTATTTGTGTTTGTAATTTAATTTTAATATCTTCACTAAAATAGAAGTTGTGTATTTTTTGTATGTAATTTAATTTGATTTTTAATAAAATAAAATTTATTTTTATTTTATATTTTTTAATTTAGTTTTAATATATTTAATAAAATAATAGTTGTTTAATTTTTTATTGTAATTAAATTTTAATATCTTTAATAAAATAAAAATTGTTTAAGTTTTTATTGTAATTTAATTTTAATATATGTAATAAAATAAGAAATTGTTTTTTATTTTTATTTTATTGTAACTTAGTTTTAATATATTTAATAAATAAGAAGTTTTCATTGATAATTTAGTTTTTGCAATATAAATTTTTTTATATTTAATAAAATTGAGTTTAATGTTATTTCTTTTGTAATTTAATTTTTTAATTTAGTTTTAATATCTTTGATAAAATAGAAATGGTTTAATTTTTATTTTTGCAATTTAATTATCTTATATTTAATAAATTTGAGTTATTGTAAAAAGTTCACCGTTTTCCTCCAAAAAAAAAGCGAAATTACATTGCCAGCAAGAGACAAACAAGCTAAGAACACGGTCAACTAGTCCGATTTGGACATGAGCGAGATGTATGGCGGGTTCCTACACCACCAAGACCGTCGACTTTGGTTGGTCGGTTCTCGGATATCCATATTGTTGTGTATTCTAGTCGAGGAAGGTCGACCTTTTGGTTTCGCCTCAATTCTCTATCCCAATGACTTATACGGTGCAAGCGATACCGATGGCCACTTACGTTCATCTAGGATGGTGGGAATACGTGTCTCACACATTGTACATGTTTTCTAATTTGTAGACTTAGTCGACATAGCTCATGGGGTCAAGATGAAGATTATGACAAGCCGCAAGTACATGAGCACATGGGTAACGGTGCATCAAATATCCACGATCGCATGTCCTATTTGTCAAGTGTACACGATAATGCCCGCCAACAATACCTTGGTTGGTCTGTCAAACTTCGTGACATGAAACCATAGGTTGTCGCAATCGTGACACTGCTTGTGTGCATGGTGTTCGCCGTGCCTTCCCGGTTAATTTCTTGCAAGACCTTCGAGCTCCATACATGGCCTCCTAGCATCGCCTAGATAACTCACGCTCTCTTGGAAATAGTGCCACTAAGCGAAAATATGTCTCCCTCAAAACCAGCTGTAATCGGCGGATGTGGGTTTCTTTTAGCACAGAATTTATGCATTTGGCCAGGTTTGTGGTCATATGACCATATCGTAGGCCGCCATCATATGCTTGTGCCCACTGTTCAAAAGGAATATTGCACAGTACTTCTACGCCTTGGCATTATCTGCAAGCATAAGCGGCCAACATCTCGTGAAAGCGATCTTTATTGATCTCGTACCACCAATATCGTTGATAGCGAATATTACATACCACTATTCAATTGCGAATAAATTGAAAATTTCAAAAGAAATTATATTAATAGATATTTCATACCCATATCGGTCACTTGCCATTTCATCTTTTAGATCGGTGTTGCCCATAGTAGTTGGATGAAACATGCCTCGTGCAATATCGATGGTGTGTGCGATGCCACATGCTTCCCAATCGTTCTATTCTTTGCAAGTATTCCAGGCCCCGATCCGATATAACGCATATGTCGTTGAGGCGGACATGCCTCCTTAACCTAGATAGGAAGAAGTCCGATCATCGGTGACTCCCGGTGTTATTCTGAACATAATCGGAAGGATTCTCCCTGGTACCGTCTTGTACCACACCTAGCAATAGCCGATCGTATATCTACCATACATGAAGGTACCGTCAATTTGTACCAATGGCTTGCGGTATGTAAAAGTATCTGGCATTGCTTAAATGTCCGAGCAGCGCTTGAACACTGCGCATCCACGGAGAAGACGATCGTTGTAGTACGCCGGTTACATTTCAAGGTCTGCATTGTCTTTGCTTGAGACATCGTCTCAACACGACACCACCGCCACACTTCATTATATGAAGCATCCCACCGACCGTGCAACTTTTCCAACGCATATGCAGCTTGGCTATCCAAGCCTTTCGTGAGAGGCGTGTACCCCATTTGCTCGAATATTGCCAATTAAAGTAAGCCTTTGTAGTTTTGGGATCGGCCTTCACCGTCGAGATTATTAAATCACCAACATGTACGAATCCATCCTCGGATGATCTTGTGTTACACACATCAGCGGCACGTTAAATAATGCAACATTACATAATATTAGTGTTATTCAAATCATTGAACACATAGTGGTCTTGTCTCAGGTAAGACATGTATGCGGACCTTTGTACTTTTCACCTCCACATCCCCGTCCTTTTCCTCAACGACGCCATGATTTTCTATGAACATGTGCCGTCTTGCCTCGCACACTTCGCCTCGTACCTATCGAGCTTTGATTTAACCATAGTGTAGTTAACCCGCCTCGATCTTGTATTGTTTCAATGCACCAAGAAAAGTATTCTTGTTGGAAGCGGTTACCAACTTCTAATTGGTCCAAATCCAACGAAGAATTTATGCAGTCCACGCGTCTGGTGTGGTAGTTCAGAAACTCAATGCATCATCTTGAGATAGATCGACATTATGCATGTCTTGTTTGGAGGTGAGTATGCCCCGAATAGCGGATCTTCTTCTTCTTTGTCCAGATCGCCTCAACATCTTGGTACAATTGGAGCGGGCTCCGGTTCGAAAATAATCCAACTTCGCACCGTCGAGGCCCGGCTCCGAGGTGGATCCACATCGGATTCATCGTCGATCCTCCATAACACCGTAACAAGCGAAGGCCCTCATTGGTGGATGTAAATCGGTAATACATCATCCTCCTTAAACATCTTTTGTAAAGATCCCAATCGTATGTGGATTGCCATCCACTAGAAGTTGATGACGTCCCCAATCGTATTTTTGCCATCCGACGTCGAATGACGAATATGCATGTCCCATCCACCAACCGAGTGTCGTGTAGGGGTTATGTTTTCCATACTACCACGCGTACGGGCATACGTGTTTTGCCTCCCACTTACGAGTGTCGACTTGGGGTCGTGTATTCCCTCGACGATACTAGATGTTGAGGTCGACGGATCACTTGGAGATAAAATTCTACATATACCTTGATATAGGGTGAACCACGGCAAGATGAGTCTCCACCATTGCCTCAAGGCTCAGGGACCTTTGATGTCGAATGAGTCATATCTCACGGATCAACCAAGTGCAAAATCTATACTTAATAGTGAACTTTCATTAGCGTTGTTCCAAATATTTTACGCCTAATTCTTTTGCAGTTCTACCAAATCGACGTTCGATTAAAACTCAATCGCTACTGTGTTCTCCGATAAGAAAACAATACCATCTTGATTGTCACGCACTTCACCATCGTAGTAAATAACAGCATTAATACGTTCACTCATTTTCAATTTTTTTTTCCTTTTGCTTGAATTTGCTTTCTGCCAATTGAGAATGAAATTTGGCTGATTTATAGCCTAATTTTACCGGATAGCATCAGAGCAAAAGCGGCGCCCACGTGGGGCGCTTTTTAGTACTCTGTAATAGTGCACCTACCGGAAGCGTTTTTGCCTTGTTTGTTCAAAAGCGTCTCCTCAAAATAATTTTGCCGAAGACCCTTGTAGCAAAGAGAGTCCACGTGGGAGCATTTTCGGCCATGGTTTGCTCTGCAGCGTCTCCTCAAAATAATTGTGCGAGACCTTTGTAGCAAAAGCGGCGCCCACGTGGAAGCGTTTTTGCCACGGTTTGTTGCAAACGTCTCTCAAAATTATTTTGCGGAGACTCGCCTAAAAACTTATTTCATTTTCACATTGCAAGTGGACGGAAAGAATCCCCAAAAGCGTCCACGTAAAGCGCTTTTGGGGAAAATAGCCTAAAGCGCGTCCACAGGGGCGTTTTTGGCCAAGAAAAAGCGCACCTCATGGGGCGTTTTTTGAGTTAAAAAAGCTCCCTCGAACGCTATTTAGGTCGCTTCCAAAATCGCGGCGACGTGAGCGATTTTTGGGGAAATTACCCTTCGGTCAATATTTCAAACACATCCTTTTCGGTAATTTTTGATTTTTTGGTATTTTGAGATATTTGCCCTTTTCTTTAAGGATTTATTTGTTATATTATATATTCACATGCCAATAGTTCATATTATATATATTAATAAGTTTAAATTTGGTTTAATATATAGATTGACCCCTAAATTTAGTAACTTTTCTCAAATTGGCTCTTAAATTTTTTTTGGATCACATTTGTCTCTAAAGTTGGCATCTGTTACACAAATCAGCCCCTATGATTAACACCGTTTGTTTATTTCTAAGGCTTAATATATAGATCGGCCTCTAAACTTGGTAACTTTTCTCATATTGGCCCCTAAACTTATTTTTGGATCATATTAATCCTTAAGGTTGGCATCCTTACACTAACACAATTTATTTTTCAAGAATTTGCTGATGTCGACAAGTATGGGGTGACACGTGGAGAAATGAGGGGATGACACATGGATTTATATTTAATCATTCTTAATTTTTTTAAAAAAACCTTAAAATTTTGAAAAAAAATCAGATTTATTTTAAAATTTTTAAGAGTTATTGTATATTATAAAAATTTAAAATTGAATATATAAAAAATAAAATGAAATAAAAATTAAGTTAAAAGTTAACATTTAAAGGTTACTCTTTAAAAGTTTAGCTTTAAAAATAAAAATATTTTTAAAATCTAAAGGTACACAACAAATAAAATAAAAAAATATACAAAAATAAAAATAGTCAATTTTTGGGCAAAATATCTAAATATACCAAAAAAATTTCGGAAAAGGCGATTTTTTAAAATTTACGGAAAGGGTCATTTCCTACAAAGCGTGTCCACGTCGGTAGCGTTTTGTGGGATGTGCAGAAAGCGCGCTTTGGAGGAGCTTTTGCCACATCAAGACAAAGCACGCCGACGGGGACGCTTTGTCGATGTGGCAAAAGCGCCCCCTGGCGACTTTCCTCTCAGCATCCCACAAAACGCTACCGACGTGACGCCGCTTTTTCCTCCTTCCCGCTTGCCCTTTTAAATTTGTTTTTAGTGTTAGGGTATGAAATTTTAAGGTTTCTGGGCTAGGGTTTATAATTTTTTAAGGTCGTTAGATTTAGGGTTTTAAAGGAAATTTAATGGAGTAGATTAGGGTTAAATAGGGTTTAGTAAAAATATATTTAGGGTTTTGGGCAAAATATATTAGCCAAAAAAATTATTTGAATTTTTTTGACAATTGTATCTGGCAAAATAATTTTGAGAAGACGTTTTTGAACAAACAGTGGCCAAAAACGCTTCAAGCAAGATGCTTGTTAGCAAAAGTCTTGAAAAGAGCTCCCGTGGGCGCTTCTTTTGCTCTGATAGTCTCAATAAAATAATTTTGAGAAGACGTTTACGAACAAACGGTGGCCAAAACACTTCAAGCGGGATGCCTTGTCGGCAAGAGTATTGAAAAGAGCTCCCACGTGGGCGCTCTTTGCTCTGATGAGTCTCCGATAAAATAATTTTGAGAAGGCGTTTCGAACAAACAATGGCCAAAACACTTCCAAGCAGGATGCTTTGTCGGCAAAATCTTGAAAAGAGCTCTCACGTGGGCGCTTTTTGCTCTGATGTCTGTGGTAATCCTTAGAATATAAATCAGCCAAATTTCATTCTCAGGTTGCATAACAAAAATTGAGGCAAAAGAAAAATAGAAACTGAAAATGAGTGAACGTATTAATGTTGTTATTTACTACAATGGTGAGGTTTGTGACACCGAAAATGGTGTTGTTTTTTTATTGGAGAACACAACGCGACTGGGTTTTAATCGAAACATAGATTTGTTAGAACTTCGCAAAAGAATTAGGTATAAAATCTTCGAAACAACGCCAATGAAAGTTCAGTCTATTAAGTATAGATTTTGCGCTTCGGTTGATACGGTGAGATATGAATCATTCGACATCAAAGGTCCTCGGAACTTTTGAGGCAATGGTGGAGACTCATCTTGCCAGTGGATCACCCTACCTCAACATCTATTTCTATTCGAGGGGAATACACAACCCCAAGCCGACACTTTGTTAGTGGGAGGCAGAATACAGAAGCGCCCGTGTTTGGTGGTAGTATGGAAAACATAACCCCTGCACGACACTCGGTTGGTGGATGGGGCATGCATATCCTTCCTTCGACGTCCGATGATAGAAATACGTATTACGGAACGTCATCAACTTCTAGTGGTTGGCAATCCACATATGGTTGGAAACATTACTAAAGATGTTTAAGGAGGGATAATGTACTCCCTACGACATCCACCAGCACGGGACCCTCGTTCGTTGCAGATTATGGTGGATCGGATGATGAGTCGAATGTGGATCTACGTCGAGAGCTCGGGCCCGATGGTACAGAAGTTGGATTATTTTATGAACCGGAGCCTATTCCAACAGTACTTGAAGATGTTGAGGGCAGTTCAGACGAAGAAGAAGAAGATCCGCTATTCAGGGCATACTCGCCTCCAGCCTACACGCATAATGTCGATCTATCTCAAGACGATGCATTGGAGTTTCCTAAACTACCACACCGGACGCGTGACCGTACAACTTCATCGTTGGATTCGAGCGAATTAGAAGTTGGTAACAAGTTTTCCAACAAGAATGCTTTTCTTGCTGCATTGAAACAATACAACATCAAGAATGGGGTTAACTACAACGTGGTTAAATCCAAGATCGATAAGTACGAGGCGAAGTGTGTAATGCAAGACGGTACATGCTCATGGAAAATCATGGCCTCGTTGAGGAAAAGGACAGGCTTGTGGGAGATCAAAAAGTACAAAGGTCTACATACATGTCTTGCTGGTACAGTATCATTATGTGTTCAATATTTTTGAATAATACTAATATTACGTAATGTTGCATTATTTAACATTCTTCGTTGACAGGTGTTACACAAGTTCATTCGAAGATGGATTCAGAGATGTTGGCTGACTTAATAATACCGACGGTGAAGACTGATCCCAAGACTACAGTGTCGGCCTTAATTGGCAATATTCGTAGCCAATTAGTGTACACGCCTCACAGAAGGCTTGGATAGCGGTGAAAGCGTTAGAAAAGTTGCATGGTCAGTGGGACGCTTCATATAATGAAGTGTGGCAGTGGTGTCAGGTGCTGGAGAGATATGTCCTAGGCATCATAACAGACCTTGAAATGGAACTAGTGGTGGCAGTGGTGTACTTCAACGGAACCTTGAGATCAGGGTACTACCAGTTGAGAGTGAAAGACTTAGATGTATCCAAGATAGCATTTTGAACGAGGTATGGGCATTATGAATTTTTAGCCATGCCCTTTGGGTTGACCAATGCTCCTGCGGTGTTCATGGATTTAATGAACCGCATCTTTAGACCATACCTCGACAAGTTGTAGTCGTTTTTATTGACGACATACTAATTTATTACCAAGATGAGAAAGAGCATGCTAAACACCTACGGACAGTTTTACAGATCCTGCGAGAGAATCAGCTGTATACCAAATTCAGTAAAAGTGAATTTTGGCTCAAGGAAGTAGGATTCCTGGGACATATTGTCTCGAGAGATAGAGTTCGAGTTGATCCCAGTAAAATCTCAGCCATAATGGACTGGAAGCCACCTAAGAACATTATTGAGATTAGAAGTTTTCTAGGCCTAGCCGGCTACTAGAGACAATTTGTCAAGGGGTTTTCCATGATTGCAACCCCGATGACTAAACTGTTGCAGAAAAATGTGAAGTTTGAGTGGGCGAGCGATGCCAACAAATTTTGAGAAGTTGAAAGCGGTGTTGTGAAGCTCGGTCTTAGTACAACCCGAATCAAGGAAAGAATTTATAGTCTACAGTGATGCATCCTTAAATGGATTGGGCTATGTACTTATGTAAGAAGGCAAGGTGATTGCTTATGCCTCTAGACAATTGAAGCCTCATGAGAAGAATTATCCAACGCATGATCTAGAATTGGCCGCCATAGTCTTTGCTTTGAAGATTTGGAGACACCATTTATATGGTGAAAAATGTCAGATTTTTACCGATCACAAAAGTCTGAAGTACTTGATGACACAGAAAGAGTTAAACTTAAGACAAAGAAGATGGTTAGAGTTGATAAAAGACTATGAGTTGGTCATCGACTACCATCCAGGAAAGGCAAATGTAGTCGCCGATGCTTTGAGCAGGAAGTCTCTATCTACTTTAAGAGCATTGAATTCAAGGATATCCTTATCCGACAATGGCTCCCTTTTAGTTGAGTCGAGAGCTAGACCAATATTTCTTCAAGAGATCTTTGAGGCTCAGAAAGAAGATAGTGAGCTGCAAATCAAGAGAGCTCAATGCGAGTCGGTCGTTGAATCTGACTTTCAGATTAATTCTGATGGATATTTGATGTTTAGAGATAGAATTTGTGTCTGAGGAAAGGGGCTTATTCGGAGAATTTTGTACGAAGCACATAATGGATGGTTATCTGTACATCAAGGAAGTACAAAGATGTATAGTAACTTGAAACAACGATATTGGTGGTGAAAATGAAGAAAGATATTTTGAGTTCGTTTCAAGATGTCTTATTTGTCGATTAAGTAAAATTTGAACACTAAGTGCCTTGAGGTTTACTTGACCTACCTTAGTCTCCGAATGGAAATGGGACCGTATCACTATAGATTTCAAATAGCAGGGTTTACCGTTATCTCCGAGCAAGAAAGATACTGTTTGGGTAGTGGTTGATAGACTCAAAAATTCAGCCCACTTTATACCTGTACGAGTGGATTACTCCCTAGACAAGTTGGCAAACTTGTATGTTTCAGAAATAGCAAGACTTCACGGAGCTCCCTTATCGATCATATCGGATAGAGATTCGAGATTCACGTCCAAATTTTAGAAGAAACTGCAAGAAGCTTTAGGTACAAAATTGAGTTTTAGCACAGCTTTTCACCCTCAGACTGATGGTCAGTCAGAATGGTTAATTTAAGTACTCGAGGACATGCTCAGATGTTGTGTTTTGGAATTCCAAGGCAGCTGGGAAAAGTTTCTTCCATTGGTAGAATTTGCCTACAATAATAGCTTTCAGTCGAGCTTAAAGATGGCGCCTTATGAGGCTCTATATGGGCATAAGTGCAAAACCCCTTTATTTTGGCTGAACTCAAGGAAAACCAAATTCATGGGGTTGATTTGGTTAAAAAAGCTGAAGAAAAAGTAAAAGTGATACGAGAATGTTTAAAACTACATCGATGGACAAAAATCCTATCTGATTTAAAGAGGAAAGAGATTGTAACACCCCAAACCGGCCCATTCGCTTCGATAGAATTTGAAATGCCATTAAAACGTTTGAAAAACTTTTGACTTAGAGTTAAAAACATAAAATTTATTGTCCTTTGTAAAACATTGTTTGTTTAAAATTCTAAGTAAAACTTTATTATTACAAAGTATGCGAATTGAAAAGCGTAATGCATATTTTTAAGGTATAAATTCTTTGAGAATAAAATATTTTCAAATAATACTTTAATCGTCAATCCACTTTAAACATAATAATAAACCTCAAATCCTTAAAAGGCCCTTATTACAATAAACCTTACTTAAAATTCTGAAAATATAAAATACGTAAATAATTAAAGAAAATATCTTTGCATGGGCCACCTCATATCCACTCCAACCCGGTCCAAGCTTTATGCATCACGCAATGTTGGTAAAATTGGGTGAGTCAAAGCAGGACTCGGTGCATAGTTATTTCACATGTCTCCACATATGGGCTTGGCCCATATCCACAGATCCACATACATAATCATGCAACATGAAGCCCAACCCAACCTAATGTCCATCCGTCACACCTACCTTGGCGGACCATTTGCCCAGGCGTGGCTAATCCATAGATCAACCAAGTGATCCACATATCTTACCTTGGAAGACTGCTTGCACAAGGTAGTGGTGAGCCACCGATCACATAAGTGATCCCACATATCAATCGATCCACGGTGATGCACCTGACTATCAACCGCCGAGATGTGGCACCTAGCCAACACCTCCATTGATGAGGCACATAGCCAACATCAAGCGCCAATATAGCACAAGGCTAACATTAGACCACGTACATAAAGTACACCCTTTCGCCGATAGTCACATCCCAAGTCCTATGCATACATATATATCATGGCAACATATCACTTGAACAATTATACATCACATGCCATCACATTTCATACATATATCAAATGTAAATCAACGTTATAAAATCTTGACTGGTTGAGCGATTACCCATCATGGGTATCCACCATTTTAGCCCTTACTTGGCTACCATTCATATCATATCACATATACATAAATATAACACATACACACAAAGAGAACGGTCACGATAACTCACGCACCTTTTCTTTGTCACAATCGAACAAATCCCAAAAGTTCCTCTTAATCACATCGATCGCTTCTAAACATCCATAGTCCAAATCGGTCAACAAAATAAACCTAATGGCCTATGGCGAATATCACAAACCTCCTTACCTTACTAATCTAAATCCCGAATCACCACTTGCCCTTGAATAGCGAAATCCTCGCAACAACCATTAGAATCGACTTAGCACATGAAAACTCTAAAGATGGCCTTTGGCTTACCTTGATTACTTCAATCCCAAAGACTCCTTTGATGCTCCCTAATGTCAAGCACTATACAAACACCCTCGGAGAAAGCGGCTTCTAGATCCCAAAGAGAAAGAGTTTGACACTTAATGGTGAAGAGAAAACACAACAATGGAGAGGGTTTAATGTTTAGAGGATTCGGTATGGTGTTTCCAAATGAAGATGTAATATTCGAGCAATGGCAACCTTAAAGGAGATTTCGATTTAAGCAAAATAAAAGAAAAGAAAGAGATGTGAAAGAAGAAAGAAAATACATGCACAAATGGTTCTAACTTTGGCTCTTGTCAAAGGAAAATAAGGTGCAAATTTGACAACACACCAAGATGAAAAGAAAGTTTGAAAGAGAGAATTCTATGGCCAATAATTTCGACAAAAGAAAATGAAGAAAAGAATTGCCAAGAAGCTGATCACCCTATTTATATTACCCAATTTGACACACCTATTTCCTATCAAATCCTTAATTCTTCCCTATCATATCCCTTATTCTCTCCTCATTTATCTCTTATCCTATCATATAAAATAAGGCCACGATTTTCTCCTAATCTTCCTCCTATCCCTTTCAAAATTCAACCAACCTCTAGCCCCAAAAATCGACCGGGTTCATGGCCAAGAGAGTCAACCTTTGCCAACTATTCTATCCATAACACATTCCTCAATTCAAGCCTTATGTCCCTTATCATTCCAAATTTTCTTGATTCCATACCTTAAGTTAACACTTACCTTATTTCCTTAGTCTACTATCCATAAAAGATAAAGTCCAACCTTACCTTAATTAGAGTTGATGACACATGCCATACACATGCAAAATAAAAGTCACCTTATTGCCATTCATGGGATTGAACCTCTTCCTCATGCAATTACTAATGCGCCAACACCACTTTACTACTAGCTCATTTATGTTAACATTAAACACTTAAATTAACTTAAGCATCATAATCACTTGATCCACTTCACTAAATTCTCCATATTAAAAATTATTCTAAACCAATTAATTCCAAGCCTTCCCTTTTTTAATACTTAAACCAAATTTTCTCCTATAGCTCAGGCCTTCCTTAGCTTATAACTAGCACCTAAAATACCTCAATCAACACCACAATGACCACACTTATGCAAAATAATTTAATAAAATTTAACCCTATTTAGGGATGTTACAATTCTACCTCCTTAAAAATAATTTAGTCCTCGAAATTACTTACTAACGAACAATTGTACATTCTAACTCACCACACTATGCTTTGCTGACTCGATCTTAAAGAACTATTATACTTTCTAGGCACATTCTCTAAGCTCACAATCAGGGTTTCATACACCTCACTAGCAACATAAGAATAAACTGACTTTACAACGAACAAGGCAATGAAGGGTATTCAAAAATAAGAACTTACTCGTTGTCACATCGGCACATCACTATCCTCATAGCGGCTAACTGCATAAACCAACCTTGGGCGCCTTGCATCGAACCTTGACACCTCCGCTTGGTGCTCCACGACCTTAAGCGGAACCATTTCCTCCTTGGTTGGGACCACAACCCTCGTAAACTGGCGACCATTCCTACCCATTGCTCATAATACGGCCTACTATCCGAGGCCCTACTCGGATCACGAGGGACGATCTTTAATCAAATGAGACTTGGACTTACACCTAAAACATTCCGTTCTCTATTCCAAGACTCGCCAATATGATACCTTCCACATTGAGCACCACAGACGGTCCAGTTTCCGATGGTGACTTAATAACACGGCGAATTCTCAACCTCGATCTTTTACGAAACTCTCCAGATGACTCGGCGGTCCATAACTTCTCTTATCCGGTTCCTATCCTTATCTCTGTTTTGTCTCACAGAGTCCTTAATCCCTTCAGCTACCTTAGCCTTCTCTACTAATACGGCGAACTCTCGCTCTTGTTGCGGAGCTATTAACAACCTCAAGTCATCCCTTAGTCTGTCCTCGAACTGGACACATCGCTCATGCTCCGTAGCCACTACTCCTCGAGCATACCAGCTCAACCTTAGGAATTCAGCCTCGTACTCCGCTACGGACTTGTTCCTTTGAACCAGCCCCAAAAATGCCTTCCTTTGCGCATCAATGTAATGAGTACCAATATACTTCTTCTGATAAGCCGTCTTAACGTATTCCCAAGTGAGTTCTTCTGTTGTAGCACCATCCTGAACTGTGAGCCACCATTGATATGCCTCATCGCGAAGCAGCGCCACCATTCTTTTCACTTTCTCCTCAGCGGTAAGATCGAGCTCATCCATAATTCGCTTCGATGCGCCTCCAACCAATACTCGGTGCGTCTTGGGTGCCACACCAGATACTCCACGGAACACCTCAGCCCCATTGGCTCGAAGCCGCTCGAGTACAGACTTCCTAGCTCTCATATTTCCACCTGCTCCAGCCACCATCTCAAGAACTCGCAGCACCACCTGCGATACAGCATCATCCCCCATATGATCTTGCTGCTCCACACCAACAGCTAGTGGTGGTGGTGGTACCTCATTCTCAGACCTTTGACCCAATCTAACGGGTTTCGGTATAGCCATTCTGTCTCTACCGCGTCCACGATGACCACGTCCCCTAGAACTTATTTCTAACATCGCGATTTAATCTATTTTAGAAGTTTTATGCATTAGTACTTTTGTTCCACTGATTATCCGTGAATAATTTTATGAAAAGTGCTTAATAGTAGTTCTTTCGATCATAATTTTAGGTTCAAGTTCACTATTCTAATTAGAGAATCACATTCACATTCATCCACAACATTCAACACATCATTATGGGCATTTCGACCATTCCAGGCCAGGGGTAATTTCATCATTTTCCTACGAGGTATTTTAAGTAATTAATCGGGGTTAACTTGAAAATAATCTTTACAAATTAAGGCATTTTGAAATCTCAAAGTCTCGAGGGTATTTTGGAAAATATTCTTCGAATTAAGGGTATTGCAAAAATTTTGGAAATCGGGGTTATTCAGGTAATTTTAGAAGTCAGGGGCATTTTAGTAAATTTCCCAATTAGAGGTATCTTAACATTTTGTAAAAGCAGGGTTTTGGTATTTTTGTAAAGTAAGATTATTTTCATAAAAGTCGAGAGTAACATGGCAATTTTATAAACCAAGGGCATTTAGTAATTTTACTTCAGGGGTATTTTAGTAATTTTGTAAATCGGTGTATTTGGAAAATTTTCAAGTCTAAAAGGATTTTATAAATCGGAGGGTAATTTGGTAAATTTAAAACTAAGATATTTATGAAACAAGATGGCTAGTCCCTTTCGGGTTTTAGTTATCGAGTTTAGCAGTGAATAGGTCCTCTTGGTTAGGGTGAGCAGTAGCTACGCACTGGGTAGGATTCGAGTAAAGAGGAGGTGAGTCGCTAGGACCGCTTAAATACCAAGCTCTTCTTGAATCCACTCCTGACATCGCGCATAATGGTTGCCACACCTAACTCCATGACTTAGTCACGAGTTTGTTTAGTTGTTCTTAAGTCTTATGTACTTGTGTTTTGAGTAGACTAGTCCTGGGTTCAACGGATCCTAGTTCACTAATCTCGTTCCTTCATGCTTATAAATTTGCATTCACAATCCACTTGATGGTTGGAAGTACTTACAGTGGACTTGGTAGAAGATACTGGTGCCATGCCGAATAACCTGAAAAATTTCGTGAAAATCCATATTTTTGAAAAGCCCATTAAAAAAAATGTTTTTGGGCCCAAAACCCTCAAAGTCGAGTTTTGAATCGGGCTCTGATACCAAACTGTAACACCCCAAACCCGGCCCATTCGCTACGACTGAATTTGAAATGCCATTGCGAAAAACGTTTGAAAAACTTTTGACTTAGAGTTAAAAACATAAAAATTTATTGTCCTTTGTAAAACATTGTTTGTTTAAAATTCTAAGTAAAACTTTATTATTACAAAGCATCTCGAATTGAAAAGCGTAATGCATATTTTTAAGGTATAAATTCTGAGAATAAAAATATTTTCAAATAATACTTTAATCGTCAATCCACTTTAAACATAATAATAAACCTTAAATCCCTTAAAAGGCCCTTATTACAATAAACCTTACTTAAAATTCTTGAAAATATAAAATCGTAAATAATTAAAGAAAACATCTTACGCATGGGCCACCTCGTATCCACTCCAACCCGGTCCAAGCTTTATGCATCACTGCGATGTTGGTAAAATTGGGTGAGTCAAGCAGACTCGATGCATAGTTATTTCACATGTCTCCACATATAGGCTTGGCCCATATCCACACAAATCCACATACATAATCATGCAACATGAAGCCCAACCCAACCTAATGTCCATCCGTCACACCTACCTTGGCGGACCCACTTGCGCCAAGGCAGTGGCTAATCCACCGATCAACCAAGTGATCCACATATCTTACCTGGCGACACTGCTTGCACAAGGCAGTGGTGAGCCACCGATCACATAAGTGATCCTACATATCAATCATCCACAATGATGCACACACTATCAACCGCCGAGATGTGGCACCTAGCTAACACCTCCATTGATGAGGCACATAGCCAACATCAAGAGCCAATGTAACACAAGGCTAACATTAGACCACGTACATAAAGTACACCCTTTCCTTCGATAGTCACATCCCAAGTCCCATGCATACATATATATCATGGCAACATATCACTTGAACAATTATACATCACATGCCATCACATTTCATACATATATCAAATGTAAATCAACATCATAAAATCTTCGACTGGTTGAGCGATTACCCATCATGGGTATCCACCATTTTAGCCCTTACTTGGCTACCATTCATATCATATCACATATACATAAATATAACACATACACACAACAAGAAACGGGCGATAACTACGCACCTTTTCTTTGTCTGTCGAACAAATCCCGAAAGTTCCTCTTAATCTTTGTCGATCGCCCTAAACATCCATAGTCCAAATCGGTCAACAAAATAAACCTAATGGCCTATGGTAGAATATCACAAACCTCCTTACCTTACTAATCTAAATCCCGAATCACCACTTGCCCTTGAATAGTGAAATCCAGCTAACAACCATTAGAATCGGCTTAGCACATGAAAACTCTAAAGATGGCCCTTGGCTTACCTTGATTACTTCCAATCCCGAAAGACTTCTTTGATGCT
The DNA here is from genome assembly GCA_025506655.1 of Gossypium rotundifolium. Lineage (NCBI taxonomy): Eukaryota > Viridiplantae > Streptophyta > Magnoliopsida > Malvales > Malvaceae > Gossypium > Gossypium rotundifolium. The sequence continues at coordinate 79,769,626 of CP106734.1, read as the reverse complement.
CCCTAATGTCGGCACTATACAAACACCCTCAGAGAAATAGCTTCTAGATCCCAAAGAGAAAGAGTTTCGACACTTAATGGTGAAGAGAGAAAATGCAACAATGGAGAGGGTTTAATGTTTAGAGGATTCAGGTATGGTGTTTCCAAATGAAGATGTAATATTCGGCAATGGCAACCTTAAAGGAGATTTCAATTTAAGTAAAATAAATGAAAAGAAAGAGATGTGAAAGAAGAAAGAAAATACATGCACAAATGGTTCTAACTTTTGGCTCTTGTCAAAGGAAAATAAGGTGCAAATTTCGACAACACACCAAGATGAAAAAAAAGTTTGAAAGAGAGAATTCTATGGCCAATAATTTGAAAAAGAAAATGAAGAAAAGAATTGCCAAGAAGCTGATCACCCTATTTATATTACCCAATTTGACACACCTATTTCCTATCATATCCTTAATTCTTCCTATCATATCCCTTATTCTCTCCTCATTTATCTCTTATCCTATCATATAAAATAAAGCCACAATTTTCTCTAATCTTCCTCCTATCCTTTCAAAATTCAACCAACCCTCTAGCCCCAAAAATCGACCGGGTTCATGGCCAAGAGAGTCAGCCAGATTGAGTATCGAGTTGGGGATAAAGTCTAAAATACCTTTTGAAAGTATCACCATGGAGAAAAGTTCTTAGATTTGATTGAGTACCAAGTTGGGGAAATTAAGTCACCATGGAGAAAAGTTTTATTGGAGGGAAATTAAGTCTACATTTTATTGGACGAGATTCTTGAGAGAGTTGAAATTTGGTAGCTTCCGTTTGGCGTTGCCATCGAATTAGAGAGGATACATGATGTTTTTCACGTGTCAATATTGCGACACTACAGATTAGACCCTTCACATATAATTACTCCATCAGAAATAGAGATCCGCCCTGACATGATTTATGATGAAGAACCGGTCAAAATATTGGCCCGTGAAATCAAGCAGTTAAGAAATAAAAACATAGCCCTAGTGAAAGTCCTATGGCAAAGGCACAGAATAGAAGAGGCTACATGGGAGTCTGAGGAAATGATGTGAAATCAATACCCCAATCTTTTCACTGGTAAGATTTTCGAGACGAAAATCCCTAAGGGGAGAATTATATGACTGATTTAGGGGCTAGTCAGAATAGTGATCTCGGGATCACTATTTCGAGATCAGAGAAATTGTTTTCATGATATATTATAAGTTAGAGCATGATAGCATATGAGCATTAAAATTTTGGTATTTTAATTTTAACATTTTCGTGTTTAATTTGCGAAAAAGGACTAAATCGCATAAAGTGCGAAAGTTCCATTCTATATGCTTGGAGTACCAAATGGTTATGGATTGTTAAATGGAGGTATTTAAAAGGCAATTTAGCCTTTGAAAGAGGCTTGGCCGGCCATAAGAGAGCATGAGAGACAAAATTTTCAATTAGTGTCAAAGTTAGTAGTAGTAGGTGGACTAATTTGACTTTTAATAGTAGAATAAGGAGAGAAAAGTTATCATCTTTTTCTCCTATCACCCTCCACCGAAAATTTGCAGCAAATAAGGGGTAGAAACCTTCAAAAATTTCAGCAAACTTTCATCCATTCAAAGCAATAGGAGACGAGAATTCACTCAATCGTGGAAAGGATAAAGTCGTGGACTAAACTTAAGAACTAACTCATTTTGAAAACGAGATAAGTTTGTATGATTTCTAAGCTTTATGATCACTATCATTGAATTTTTTAGTATAATATACATTGCTATTTTGTAATGCCTATCGTTTTTGTGAACAAAGAGGTTAAACATGAGCAAGCCCCGATTGAATATGAATTCCCCAGGATACCCGATATACCACACAAGATATCATGTACGTCCAAGGCAAGCTTGGCATTGATTAAGATATCATGTAAGTCCAAGGCAAGCTTGGCATTGATCAAGCTATCATGTAAGTCCAAGGCAAGCTTAATATTGATCAAGATATCATGTAAGTCCAAGGCAAGCTTGGCATTGATCAAGATATCATGTAAGTCCAAGGCAAGCTTGGCATTGATCAAGATATCATGTAAGTCCAAGGCAAGTTTGGCATTGATCAAGATATCACATAAGTCCAAGGCAAGCTTGGCATTGAGTAAGTTATCAATGGCAAGACTTCATATAAGTCCATGTCAAGACATGGCCTTGAAACCAAGATGAGAAATTCCATGTAAGACTATGCCTAAGATATGGCTTTGGTGGCATGTTTAGTGGGAAGATATCTAGTATCCTCGGGTATTCGTAGAAGTTCATCGGACAAACAAGTAAGGTTAATAATGAGGTAACAAGAGGGCTAATAAAGTAAAGCTAACATCAAAATGAATTAAATATTACTTATGTTATGAATGAAGAATTAGAGATCATAATGATTATTGTTTAAGTACGCTAATCAATGTGATCAAGTGACACAGGTATCATGTTTACTTTACAAAAATGAGTATAGTGAGCATCATGAGACATGTAAGAACCAAGTATGAGTAAGTAAGCTTTAGAGCTGAAATTACGATACTATTATTATGCTAAATGGTTTTTATTAAGCAAGCTTATTGACATGCGCTTTACATACAAACTTACTAAGCTAAATGCTTACGTATTTGATTGTTTCTTTCTATGTAGTCCCGCCAAGCTAATTTGTGGATCATCGGAGTCGAAGCTTGTAGCACACTATCAAATCTTATTTTGGTATAGCCAAGTTACATTACTAAGTATGGCATGTATAGGAAACATTCATTTTGTGGACATGTTTTTAGAAGGGCCTTTGTAAAAGCTATCAAGTTTATTATTCTTTTGTATATGGCTAAGTGATTGGCCAAATTTGACTAAGTATTTATGTTTATTGAGATCAATGAAGCATGTAGTATTATTCATAAAATTGGGTTATTATTGCATCGTTGAATTGTGTATGGATATGGTCTTCATTTCAGGGTGGCTAACGCTTGGTAAATAGCTTATACATGCCGACACGGTTGGACACACGGGCGTGTATCAAGGTCGTGTTAACCCTGCACCTTAGTATTATGAATAGAATAGGCCACGGGTAAATTCCACGACCGTGTGTATAGGCCGTGTTATACACATGGGTTGGACATGGACGTGTGCCTAGACCGTGCTGATTTACTCAGTATATCAAGGATTAGCACACGGTCTAAGCCCACGGGCGTGTCATAGCCGTGTGAAATTAGTCAGTAGCCTCCCACGGTTGGAAGACACAAGTGTGTCTAAGCCGTGTGGAAATAGTCAGTAGCTTCTCACGGTTTGAGGGTATGGGCGTGCTTAAGGGTACACGGGCGTGTTCCAAGTCGCACGGGCGTGTGAACCCTGCTTTAAAAAATAAATTATTTGATTTAGTTCTGAAAGTTTTTAAACACGAGTTTAAGGCCTCGTAGGCCCTTGTAATGTATGTGTTGACTAAGAAAGTGAAATTTTTAAGGTGGAACAAAATTTTATAGCTTGTAAGTACATGTTCAAGCATAGTAATGTCTCGTATCCAGATCTAGTATCGGTCTTGGGTGTGGGGTGTTACACTTGAGCTCACAGTAGACCCATATTATCAAACTAAGGTGGAAAAATAGAAGCTATCTATATAACAATGTAATCCACAAAAAGCTCCTTAACTGAACCCAATCCCAGTTACCATTCTCATCCACAACATCACAAACATGTAGAGTGTTATTTGGTAGATCCAAGCCTCTAAAGTAACTCTTGAGTGGACCTACTGGACAAATCCAATTGTCATTCCAAAAGTTTGTAAGGCACCCATCCTCTATAGCCCAATAGACATTATTAATCATATCTGTCCATATCCTTGATAACGACTTTCATAAAATAGAACAATTGCTAATTGCAATACTATTAGAAAGGATTCCACAAACATTATACTTATTTCTCACAATTTGTACCCATAGAGCATCAGTCCTAGTGAGCAACTGAAAGCCTAACTTCATCAAAAACTCTTATTTTAAGTAATCAGACTTCGTAAACCAAGACCAACAACATCCATCAATTAACAATATTCATCCCAACTTAACAAAGTTGGTTTCCTTGCTTCACAAGTTGACCCCAAATAAAATTACGAGTTAGTTTTTCAATAACCCTACAAACAGATATAGGAATACGGACGGTAGCTTTAAAATAATTGGGGATTGAGAGGAGGACCGATTTAGTTAAAGTTATTATGCCAGCTAACGATAACTTTTTGGTTCCCAACCATTCAGTCTATTTTGGACTTTATTAACCACGAAGTCAAATGTATTATCTCCAACTCTCTTATGAATAAGCAACATCCCAAGATATGTTCCAAGACCCTCAACTCAAACAAACCCTATCGTCCTATAGATATTTACAACCATTTCAATTGGTACATTTGGTGAGAAGAAAATTTGAGACTTATTTCTATTCACTTATTGTTCTGAATAATAACAAAAAGTGTCTAAAATCTCCATAATATTCTAAGGTTGTTTTGGTAAAGGCTCACAAAATAACATTAAGTCATCTCTAAAAAAAACATGTGACAATGTCAGGCCTCTCTAGAAAGTAGCAATGTTTTCCACTTCTCTTGACTCACCGCCTCTTTAATAAGATGACCCAATCTCTCTATGCACAACACAAACAGATAAGGTGATAGAGGGTCTCCCTGTTGAATACCCTAGGATGGAGTAAATTCACCTGTAAATGCACCATTCCATAACATTTGAAATGAAGAAAATGAGACACAGTTCAAGATAACAATGACTAACACCACCAGTAAGCCTGCCTTATAGAGTGTGTCCCTTATGGAAGTTTATGAGAGTTTAATGTTAGATAAACATCTTTTGCTAAGTGAATTTCATGAAAAATGATAGTATGGACTAATTTGTAATAGTTATGAAAATTGGTCATAAATACTAGAAATAGTGAGAATTGATGATTGTTATAGTAGAGAAAATAAATTAGCTAAGCATGAAGTTTAAGAAAGTTTAATGAGAATTATTTTACGAGCCTTTGGGCCAAAGTGCAAATATGAGAAAGTATAGGAGCAAAATAATAATTTTGCCAAAGTATGAGTAATGAGTCAATTTAGTCAGTGTGATTATTAAATGATCTAATTATGATTATAGATTAAGAAAAATGAAGCCCGGATCAAAACCGAGGCAAGAACAAAGTCGAGGACTAAATTGCATATCTATATACATTTTGTATATTGAGGTAAGTTTGTATAATTTCTAAGCTTCATAATTTTTATCATTTAATTGCTTAGTATAATGTACACTATTTTCATGGAATGTTTAGTGTTATGTTAAACAAAAAAATCAATGAGATTAAGTGTGAACAAGTCTTGATTGAAGATGAATTTCCCAAGATACTCGATCTACCACATGAGATAAGAAAGTCCGTATAAGACCAAGCCAAGGCATGGCATCGGTAATCAAGTATAGTTGTCATGTAAGTCCAAGGCAAGCTTGGCATTGAACAAGTTATCATGTAAGTCCAAGGCAAGCTTGGCATTGAAAAGCTATCAAGAGAAAGAAATCCCATGTAAGCCCAAGCCAAGGCATGGCATTGGTGAGAACAAGAAAGACTTCATATAAGTCCATGTCAAGACATGGCCTTGAAACCAAGATGAGATATTCCATGTAAGACCGTATCTAGGATATGGCTTTGGCATTAAGATATGTGGGATGAGATTTAGTATCCTCGGTTATTCGTAGAAATTCATTGGGAAAATGAGTAAAGTTAAAATTAGATGACTAGAAATATAAGTAGCAAAGCTATTATCAAGTTGAAAATGAGTATTAATCATGTTATGAATGATGAAGGAAAGATTATGATTATCATGTTAAAGTATACTGATCAATGTGATCAAGTGACACAGGTACCTTATTTATCCCATGGGGATGAGACTAGTAAGTATCATGTGATATGTAAGAATCAGATGAGTAAGTAAGCTTTATAGCTGAGATCTATGATACTATCGTTTATGTCAGATGGTTTATATTAATCAAGTATGTTGCTATGTGCATTGTATGCAAACTTACTAAGCTGAATGCTTATGTCTTTTATTCTTTCTTTCTATGTAGTTCCGCGAAGCCAATCTTATGGATCATCGTCATCGGAGTTCAGGGCACACTATTAATCGCTATTTTGGTATATCCAAATTATTTTCCTAAGTATGGCATGTATAGGAAGCATTTCATTTTGAGAATATGTTCTAAGAAGATCCAAAGTGTTGGCTAATAAGTTTATTATTCTTTTTTATATGGCTAAGTGATTGGCCAAAATTAACTAAGTATGTATGTTTATAGAGATCAATAAAGTATGTAGTAATGTTTATGAAAAATGTATTGAATTGAGCATGAGTTTGGTTTTGATTTCAGGGTGGCAATAGGCTTGGTAAATCGCCTCTAAGTGTCCACACGATTAGACATACGGGCGTGTGTCTAGGCCATGTGTACCTTGCACCTTAGTATTATAAGTCAGAATAGGCCACGGGCAAATCCCACGGTCGTTTGTTTAGGCCGTGTGTGATACAAGGTCAGAACATAGGCGTGTGCCCCAAACCGTATGAATAAGTCAGTATATCAAGGTATAGCACACGGTTTACATCCACGGGCATGTTAGGGCCGTGTGTAATTAGTCAGTGTCAACCACGGGTGGAAGACACGAGTATGTGTTAGGGGTACACGGGCGTGTCCCAAGTCACATGGGCGTGTGACCCTTGTTCTAAGGAAAAGTTTTCATTTGAGTTTCGAAAGTTTCCAGATATGTGTCTAAGTCCTCGTAGGCCCATGAAATGTATAAGTAGACTAAGAAAGAGAAGTTTATAATTCGGAACAAAATTTTATATCCCGTAAGTACATGTTTTAAGTGAGTTCAAGCGTGGTAATGTCTCATATCCAGTCTTAGCATCGGACTCGGGTATAAGGTGTTACATTTAGTGGTATCAGAGCTACGATTTAGTTGATTCTAGGACTAACGTAGCACAAGCACGAGTCTAGCTATATATGCCATATGTAAGAATGTTTTTATAATGATAGTGTGACGACTCCTGATGATTTAAATTATGTTTATACATATAGTAAATGGATCCCAAAAGAGCTGAGGCGGATGATAGAGAAAGTAACACGCCGGCTCCTGCTGAAGGGACGGTGCCTAATGAGAATGAGAATAGACCTACTACGGTGAGTCAAAGAGGGGGAGGAAGGGCTAGAGAATCCTTCCTCCATATGATGAATACGTGGTACACGGAATTCGTTTGTACGAACCCAAATGTACAACCCTCTCCGCCCCCGCCTGTTCCATAACCTATCCCCGCAGCCCTCAAGTAATAGAGGTGGTAAGAGGAGACAAACCTCCAATTGAAAGGGCTTGTAAGGCCGAAGAAGTAATAAAAGAGAAGAGAAAATCTGAAATGGAGTCTTGTGACTCTAGAAAGAGACAGTGGAATAAGTCATTCCAATCTTCATCCAAGAAGTTAAGAGATTTCCCTACCCGATCGGCTACTTTCACTGGGTTTTCAAAGAAGGACAAGAGTAAGCAGAGTTCGGGGAATAAAACACAGACTACTTTAGTTGCTAGTATGGGGAACGTTCGATCTGATAGACCTGAATACCCACAGTGTGGCAGACGCCATCTCGGTGAATGTCGGGCGCATGAAAATGCTTGTTTCAAATGTGGTTCCCATGATCATTTTACGAAAGATTGCCCTGAGATGACGAAAGAAGAGAGAACTTAAAACCCGAGATTTGGGGGTATGGTCAGAGGCAGACCGCAGAGAAACCCGAGGAGTGGGGTAAGTGGAAGAGGTAACTCTAGAGAGAAGGCTACGAAGCCCAAGGGTAGGGCACCTGCTAGGACTTTCCATTCGCGCTCGCGAAGAGGCATCTTCTCCTAATATTATTACGAGTACCTTTTCTCTTTATGATATTAAAGTTATTGCTTTAATAGATTTAGGATCCACACACTCTTATATTTGTATGAAACTAGTATCCAGTATGAATATGCCTATAGAGTTTACAGAATTTGTGATTAAGGTGTCTAATCCTTTAGGCAAAAGTGTTTTAGTTGATAAAGTATGTAAAAGGCTGCCTATTGATGATTAGCGGTCATTATTTTAAAGCGAACCTTATGTTGTTACCATTTGATGAGTTTGACATCATTCTTGGTATGGACTGGTTAACTACCCATGATATAATAGTTAATTGTGGGAAGAAATACATTAAGATGAGATGTGAGAATGGGGACACTCTTCACATAGAATCAAATGAACAGAGCAAATCGCCGATAGTGATTTCTCATATGATGGTACAGAGATACTTAAGAAAAGGGTATGAAGCATATTTGGCCTTTGTGATGAATGATAAAGAAACAGAGCTAAAGATTAAGTTAGTACCGATAGCATGTGAGTGCGTGGATGTTTTTCCCGAGCAATTACCAGGACTACCACCAGTTAGGGAGGTTGAGTTCAATATTGAGCTAGCTCCCGGTACTGTACCGATATCTATTACTTCTTACAGAATGGCTCCAACAAAGTTGAAAGAGCTGAAGATATAGTTGCAAGAGTTGAAAGACAAAGGCTTTGCTAGGTCGAGTTGTTCTCCCTAGGGTGCTCTAGTTTTATTTGTGAAAAAGAAAGATGGCACCATGAGATTGTGCATAGATTATTGTCAATTTAATAAAGTGACAGTGAAGAACAAGTACCCATTGCCTAGGATTGATGATTTGCTCGATCAATTGAAAGGAGCTAATGTGTTCTCCAAAATAGACTTGAGATCAGGGTATTATCAGTTAAGAATAAAGGATTTAGATGTGTCCAAACAGCTTTTCGAACAAGATACGGGCATTATGAATTCTTAGTCATGCCCTTTGGTTTGACCAATGCTCCTGCAGGATTCATGGACTTAATGAACTGCATCTTTAGACCTTACCTCAACAAGTTTGTAGTCATTTTCATTGACGACATATTGATTTATTCCCGGGATGAGAATGAGCATGTTGAGCATCTACGGATAGTTTTATAGATTCTATGAGAAAATTAGTTGTATGCCAAGTTCAGTAAAAGTGAATTTTGGCTCAAGAAAGTAGGATTTCTGGGACATATTGTCTCGGGAGATGGAGTCCGAGTGGATCCAAGCAAGATTTCGGCTATAATGGACTGGAAGCCACCAAGTAATATCTTTGAGATTAGGAGTTTCTTAGGCCTAGCCGGCTATTACCGACATTTGTCAATGGGTTTTCTATGATCGCAACCCTGATGAAAAAATTGTTACAAAAAATGTGAAGTTTGAGTGGACGAAAAGATGCCAACAAAGTTTTGAGAAATTGAAAGCAATTTTGACAAAAGCTCGATTTTAGTACAACCCGAGACAAGGAAAGGATTTGTGATTTACATCGATGCATCCTTAAATAGATTAGGCTGTGTACTTATGCAAGAAGGCAAGGTTATTGCTTACGCCTCAAGACAGTTGAAGCCTCATGAGAAGAATTATCCGACGCATGATTTAGAGTTGGCTGCCATAGTCTTCGCCTTGAAGATTTGGAGACACCATTTATATGGTGAAAGATGTCAGATTTTTACTAATCACAAAAGTTTGAAGTACTTGATGACACAGAAAGAGTTGAACTTAAGGCAACGAAGATGGTTAAAGTTGATAAAGGACTATGAATTGGTCATTGACTACCATCTAGGAAAGGCGAATGTGGTTGCCAATGCATTGAGCAGGAAGTCCCTTTTTGCATTAAGGGCAATGAATTCACGGATGACCTTATCTGATGATGGTTCTATTCTAGCTGAATTAAAAGCTAGACCAATGTTCCTTCAAGAGATCTCTGAAGCTCAACAAGAAAATAAAGAGTTGCAAGCCAAGAGAACTCAGTGCAAGTCAGATGTTGAATCTGATTTTCAGATTAATTCTGATGGATACTTGATGTTTAAAGATAGAGTTTGTGTACCGAGAAAAGAGGAGCTTATTCAGAGAATTTTGTATGAGGCACATAATGAATGTTTATCTGTTCATTCGGGTAGTACCAAGATGTATAATAACTTGAAGCAAATGTATTAGTGGCAGAAAATGAAGAAAGATATTTCAGAGTTTGTTACAAGATGTTTGATTTGTCAGCAAGTAAAGGCTGAACACTAAGTACCTTCGGGTTTGCTTCAACCAATTATGATACCCGAGTGGAAATGAGACCGTATCGCTATGGATTTTGTAACGGGATTGCCATTATCACCAAGCAAGAAAGATGCTATATGGGTTGTACTTGATAGACTCACGAAGTCAGCTCATTTCCTACCTGTACTAGTTGACTACTCACTCGACAAGCTGGCAAACTTATATGTTTCTGAAATAGTAAGACTTCATAGAGTTCCTTTTTCAATCATATCGGATAGAGATCCGAGATTCACTTCTAGGTTTTGGAAGAAGCTTGAAGAAGCCTTGGGTACAAAATTGAGTTTTAGTACAGCTTTTCATCTTTAAGCTGACGGTTAGTCGGAGAGGTTGATTCAGATACTCTAGGATATGCTTCGATGTTGTGTTCTAGAATTCCAAGGCAGTTGGGAAAAGTTTCTCTTATTGGTAGAATTTTCCTACAATAATAGCTTTCAGTCAAGCTTAAAGATAGCGCCTTATGAGGCTCTATATGGGCGTAAATGCAGAACGCCTTTATATTGGACTGAACACAAAGAAAACCAAATTCACGGGGTTGATTTGGTTAGAGAAGCTGAAGAGAAAGTGAAAGTGATACGAGAATGTTTAAAAGCTGCATCAGACAGGCATAAATCTTATTCGGACCTAAAGAGAAGAGAGATAGAGTATCAAGTCAGGGATAAAGTTTTCTTGAAAGTGTCACCTTGGAGAAAAGTTTTCAGATTTGGCCGGAAAGGCAAGTTAAATCCACGTTTTATTGGACCGTTTGGGATTACCGAGAAAGTTGGGCTAGTAGTTTACAGATTGGCTTTGGCATCAGAGTTAGAAAAGATACGTGATGTGTTTCACGTGACAATGTTAAGACACTATCGGTCAGATCCTTCACATGTAATTACCCCGTTAGAGATAGAGATTCATCCCGACATGACTTATGATGAAGAACCAATCAAGATTTTAGCTCGGAAAGTCAAGCAGCTAAGAAATAAAAGTATTGCTCTAGTGAAAGTATTGTACATGGGATAGAGGAAGCTACATGGGAACCAGAAAAGAGCATGAGAAACCAGTACCCGAACTTATTTGCTGGTAAGATTTTCGAGGACAAAAATCCCTAAGGGGGGACAAGTGTAATAGCCCGATTTAGGGCCTAGTCAGAATAGTGGTGCGAGGCCATGAATCTGAGGTGAATTTATGAACTTTTAAGGTTTATGTCATGTTTGCATGCTAGTGTGAAAGTTTCATGAAGAAATTTTGTTAAATTGAGGTTGAATGGTCTAAAAGGACTAAATTGTAAAAGTTGCAAAATATGAGTTTCTAGAAGCTTTTTGTATGAGATAGCATTAGAATATCAATTAGAAGTCCTTAAGTAGCAATTTTCCCAAATTATAAATTTTGGACAAAATTGGACATGAATTAGTAAAATAGAAATTTTTAAAGAGAAAGGCATTTTAATCATTTGTCTAATAAACGATTAAAATAGGAAAAGATGATAAAAATCTATTCATCTTCTTCCTCACATTGCCAAAATTTTGGAGACTCCATAGCTAGGGTTCTTCATTTTTTTCAAGCTTTCTAGTAAGTTCATCTTAGCCCTATTTTTAATATTCTTCGTATTTTTGAAATTCTCGTATTATGAATTAGCTATTTTTAGCTATAAAATGAGCTAGGATGCATGTTCAAAAATTTACCCATGAATGGCATGCATGTTAGATGATGTTTTATGGAAGTTTATGAGAGTTTGATGTTAGATAAACATCTTTTTCTAAGTAAATTTCATGAAAAATGATAGTATGGACTAATTTGTAATAGTTATGAAAATTGGTCATACATACTAGAAATAGTGAGAATTGATGATTGTTATAGTAGAGAAAATGAATCAGCTAAGCATGAAGTTTAAGAAAGTTTAATGAGAATTATTTTACGAGCCTTTGGGCCAAAGTGCAAATATGAGAAAGTATAGGGGCAAAATAATAATTTTGCCAAAGTATGAGTAATGAGTCAATTTAGTCAGTGTGATTATTAAATGATCTAATTATGATTATAGATCAAGAAAAATGAAGCCCGGATCGAAACCGAGGCAAGAACAAAGTCGAGGACTAAATTGCATATCTACATACATTTTGTATATTGAGGTAAGTTTGTATGATTTCTAAGCTTTATGATTTTTATCATTGAATTGCTTAGTATAATGTACACTATTTTCATGGAATGTTTAGTGTTATGTTAAACAAAGAAATCAATGAGATTAAGTGTGAACAAGTCCTGATTAAAGATGAATTTCCCAGGATACTCGATCTACCACATGAGATAAGAAAGTCTGTATAAGACCAAGCCAAGGCATGGCATCGACAATCAAGTACAGTTATCATGTAAGTCCAAGGCAAGCTTGGCATTGAAAAGCTATCAAGAGAAAGAAATCCCATGTAAGCCCAAGCCAAGGCATGGCATTGGTGAGAACAAGAAAGACTTCATATAAGTCCATGTCAAGACATGGCCTTGAAACTAAGATGAGATATTCCATGTAAGACCGTATCTAGGATATGGCTTTGGCATCAAGATATGTGGGATGAGATTTAGTATCCTCGGTTATTCATAGAAATTCATCGGGCAAATGAGCAAAGTTAAAATTAGATGACCAGAAATATAAGTAGCAAAGCTATTATCAAGTTGAAAATGAGTATTAATCATGTTATGAATGATGAAAGAAAGATTATGATTATCATGTTAAAGTATACTGATCAATGTGATCAAATGACATAGGTACCTTATTTATCCCACGGGGATGAGACTAGTAAGTATCATGTGATATGTAAGAATCAGTATGAGTAAGTAGGCTTTATAGCTGAAATCTATGATACCATCATTTATGTCAGATGATTTATATTAATCAAGTATGTTGCTATGTGCATTATATGCAAACTTACTAAGTTGAATGCTTATGTCTTTTATTCTTTCTTTCTATGTAATTCCGCCAAGCCAATCTTGTGGATCATCGTCATCGGAGTTTGGAGTACACTATCAATCGCTATTTTGGTATAGCCAAGTTATTTTACTAAGTATGGCATGTATAGGAAGCATTTCATTTTGAGAATATGTTCTAAGAAGAGCCAAAGTGTTGGCTAATAAGTTTATTATTCTTTTTTATATGGCTAAGTGATTGGCCAAAATTAACTAAGTATGTATGTTTATGGAGATCAATGAAGTATGTAGTAATGTTTATGAAAATGTATTGAATTGAGCATGAGTTTGGTTTTGATTTCAGGGTGGCAATAAGCTTGGTAAATAGCCTCTAAGTTTCCACACGGTTAGACACACGGGCATGTGTCTAGGCCGTGTGTACCCTTCACCATAGTATTATAAGTCAGAATAGGCCAGGGGCAAATCCCACGGTCGTTTGTTTAGGCCGTGTGTAATACACGGTCAGAGTATGGGCGTTTGCCCTAAACCGTGTGAATAAGTCAGTATATCAAGGTATAGCACACGTTTTACATCAATGGGCGTGTCAAGGCCGTGTGTAATTAGTCAGTGTCGACCACGGGTGGAAGACACGGGCATGTGTTAGGGGTACACGAGCGTGTCCCAAGTCACATGGGCGTGTGACCCCTGTTTTAAGGAAAAGTTTTCATTTGAGTTCTGGAAGTTTTTAGATACGTGTTTAAGGCCTCGTAGGCCCATGAAATGTATAATTAGACTAAGAAAGAGAAGTTTATAATTCGAAACAAAATTTTATAGCTCGTAAGTACATGTTTTAAGTGAGTTCAAGCGTGGTAATGTCTCGTATCCAGTCTTAGCATTGGACTCGGGTATGGGGTGTTACAATATGCCTTTTCAAGGTCAATTTCAACACCATCCCACATTTACGACCTCTAAAATTCCTCATAGAATGAATTTCTTCCGGAGCTATGATAATGTTAACCGCAATATTCCTACCCATCATAAAGCTTGCCTGGTTCTGTTGGGCAAGCTTAACCATTAGCGGACGTAGCCTATTAACAATTGCCTTGTCTTCGTAATAATTTTATACAGAACTGTACATAGACTGATTAGTCTAAAATGTGTGATCCTTTCCAACCCTTGAACCTTAGGTAGTAAAACAAGTAAAGTCTTGTTGATTCTAATATCCAAAGGACATCCCTCCATCACCTGGCTTACCAAAGAATAAACCGAAGACCCAACAGTACCCCACTACGCTTGGTAAAACTTAGCATAAAACCCGTCCACCCTTGGTGCTTTAAGTGAAGCCATTTCTAACATAGCACTCCAAACCTCCTCCATCGAAACTAGAAGCTGAAGAGTTTCATTCTCAAACAATAACAATTCAGGAAATTCCACTCTACATGGAAAGCATCCACTAACAAAAGAACCTAAAACATAAAGATTCTTGAAAAAACTTACCACTGTTGATCCAATATATCAACATTAAAACACCACTCTTTGCCATCAACTTTAAGACCTTCAATCTTGTTTTTCTGCGTCTAGCAAGCGTGCTACTATGATAATACTTTGTGTTTCTATCCCCCTTCATTAGTCAATTTGAACGAGACTTTTGAAACCACAAAAGTTCATCATGCTTTAACACCTTTTCAATTTCTTGCCTCAACTCCACCTCTCGATTATGAAACTTATTAGAATCCCTCACTTTTAAGATCCGTTGCACCCGTTTAAGTTTAGCCACCAAATTACATTTACGAGAGAAAATATTACTTACCATACACCCTCTTATTTTGTTGCTGGACTTTCACTTGAAATTGTTCCATATTATCCACAACGGATACACTAGAGTTCCAATTTCTATCAACCAACTCCTTAAACTCACCATGAAGCATCCAACTATCCAGACAATGAAATGGCATTTAACCCTTCTTAATTCCCAATTGTAGAGCTACTAAAATCGACGGATGGTAAAACTTTAAACAATGAATGTTGCGCACCACACAGTCTGACACAAACAAATCCCAAACAGAGTTAGCTATTACTCAATCCAACTGTTGATATAGGCTTCCTCTACTCTAAGTAAACCAAAAACCAATACAACCCAAATCACGAAAGCCATTATTAAACAGAAATTCCTGGAAATAAACACACCCATTCCAAATATTAACAGCACCACCAGTACGTTTCGAAGCATCCAAAATTGAATTGAAATCCCCAATGAGAATCCAAGGTTATCAATCGAGTTTGCCAGAGTACCTAAAAAGTCCCAAAGCAAATGCCTCGTCACCACTTGGGGGCTGGCATACACTGCTAACCAAAGAAAACTAGACGGGTTATTACCACTTTGGACTCCATATGAAGGACTTGCGAATGTAAATTCAAAATCTCAACAGTGACCATATCACTCTAAAGAACCCAAATGCCCCTTGCAAAGCCATTAGCTTCAACTCTACACAAATTCGGATAACCAAGTTTACTAATAATTCCATCGGCTCGCGACTTACTAATTCAGGTTTCGAACAAGTACAAAATAGTAGGTTTAAACTCATTCCTATATTCAACAATAATTTTGCGGAATCGAGGATGACCCATTCCCTAATAGTTCCAAAACATTAGGCTCAAATCCATAAACAAATAGGAAATAAGAACAATGACAATAAGCATATCAAATAAACCACAAACAACATCAGCAACTTACCCCCATCCTGGGTATTCTCTGCATCCATACCCTCCTCCAAAATTTGCAACAGAGTTACTGGAACATACGGGTTATGCGCCCTTTCAATACCATTCACAATCCCTTCCATGGCCACCGACAAATCCACCATGACTTGGTCAATTTATTCAAATTCAATGTCTGGTGTTTTTTTTTTTTGGTAAACTCCTTCCGATGTACTACAATTTTCTTGTTTGAAAATTCTATCACCAGTTCCCCCAATAGTGACCACATTATTCTCTTTCCCAACATAATTCCTAGCTTGTAGACGCTCCTTCCCCAGAATTTGAAACGCTTTATGCCTTGAAGCGTCAAGAATTGGCTGAACATTAACAGCTTGAAAGTGAAAGTTATCCAAATTTTCAACATTACCTAACCAGTCCATTAGAGACCCATCAGCAAACCTACGAACCCTTTCCTTACATGCCAGACTTGCCCCAACATTATTAGGCTTTAAAACATGCCGACCCACTTTATGCCCATTACCCACCAAAACTCATTTCCCCTTAGCCCTAGCAGAATTAAATCTACTATTACTCTTATCAACAACCACCTTTGCCTCCTTATTTCCCATGATTTTTGTCGCAATTCCCTCCCCATTAACATCTCCATCAAATATTCTTCCATCACAGCGTGACGAGCAGTTTCTATCTTAGTGCCATCAATTTCCAACACCAAGAAGTACGAACCACTAACGCAGTTAATACCATCAGTTTTAATCTCCAACGAACCTCTCTGTCTCTCTTTCTACCATCGATTCACTAACATCCATGGGCCAAATAGCTCATCCTCAACCTGATTTTGTAAATCCAATTTCTCCCCCCTCCGTCATGTTTTTTCTAGCATCTGCCTCAATCCCCGTTGCTTGGCGCCCCAAATAAAGTCTCAAATTGTACCCATACAAACCACAAGTAAAACAAACATTTAGTAAGGTATCATATTCTACAGTTTGCAATCTGCCATTGATCTTGACCTTATAGACCAAAGGTTTGTTTAAATCCACACACACTGCCATCTGGGCAAATTTTCCTTTCACTTTCACAGTGGTGTGCACATCAATTTTAACAATGAGGCTAATAACTTAACCAATGGCACGAAGTAGAAAATTTGAGTAAAACCCCTCTGATAGCCTAAGTAGTTGAATCCGTACCACTTGTTTGTCCAACTTTTCATTAACTGTAAAGAAATTCGGTGACTACGATCTCACTGTTAGATAACATCCAAAACTAACCCACGGACCACCCATCAACACTTTGTTAAAGCCGTCCTTTCTTGAAATCTAACCAAGTAAACTCATTCTCCAGATCCATGAGTTGAAATCTATTTCCAAGGCTCCACAATGTCGAAGCCTTACTCAGTAAAGCATTAAACCTTACTTTCCTCCCTAGGACTTTAACAATAAAAGTGAGAGCCATTTTTCGCTCAATATACTGGTGCACTCAATTAGAAAAAGTGATTGATGGGATGCCATCAACCACCTCTATAGCCACATCTCCATCCTGTAACTCAAATGACTCCTCCATATTAGCACTTGTATTTTGGTTTGAAGGGGTTCCCAACATGTGTGTCTTGTATGAAACCTTTGACACATTTGTATCCTGCACCTCCTGCCTATTCCCATCCGCAGTCAGGTCATTTAGGTCCGAGGATACATCTAGTCTTATCTTCTTCGTTGCATTGCCAAGACCATTATTTGAGCCCGCCAAACTCTTCCCCACCACAAAGTTCACCACAAATAGAGTCTCAACCATATTTCACTTTTAGAGTCCTAACTTAAAGTATTTTAATAAATTCATATACTTCTATTTTATTTATTATTTTTATGTTATATTTTTATTGTATTCTTAATTTTTTTTAGAAAGATCTCTTATTCATTAATCTCGTTATGTCATTTTAGAAAAGAAATATTAAAATCAAAATTAGCTACATTATTGAATTTTGTATATTAAATTATAATGTTATTATTTTAAATAAATTTTGAAATATCAGCGCTGATGCGTTGAGTTTTGTAACAGAGATATCGCACATTTTAAACAATCAACTGGAGAATAGGACAGTTCATCAAAATCTCTAATAGTGTTTTTAACCAAAATTTGGCTTTTTTAGGGTCGTCTCTAGCTTTTCCACGAAATTTTTCTACCCCATACTTACGTATTTTATCAACCGAAGGCTTGCTGACATGTGCTTGTTCCAGACCTTGAGGAATAAAGGGGACAGATTGGGGTATGAGAGGGAGTGGAGGTCGTTGAGCCATAGAGTTCGTTCTAACAAACTCAGAGAACCATTCGGACATTATATGGAATAAGGCTTCTTTCGCCTCACTTTCCTGGCCCTCAGCTACGGGCCCACTACTAGTTGCTCCTTAAACAAAGGTTTGCGCATTACTTTCAATTTCATCGGAATCAGCTCGGTTGGATGACATCTTTTAGCTATTTACAAATCATGTTTCAATTTGAGTCAGGAGATATCACACTATCACAGGTTATATAATGACATATATTCTATACTTCCTACTAGCTACGTTCAGTCCTAGAATTGATTAAATAGTAGCTCTGATACCACTAAATGTAACACCCCTAACCCGTATCCGTTGTCAAATTAGGGTTATAGAGCATTACCGTACAAATCAAAACAATAATGTCATTTAATGATAATTACTTAAAACTCATCAAAAACTTAGCAAAAATATACATTTGGATCTTAAATTGAGCCTTCGAGACCCTAAAAATAGTTTAGAAATAATTCAAGACTAATTTAAAAAATTTGGGAAAAATTGAAAACTTTGAAAATAAAGGTCACACGACTATGTAGCCAGGCCATGTGGCATAGACTAGATCGTGTGGTATTCGAACAAAGGGACACACGACCATGTTCCAGCCCTTGTCTTAGACCGTGTAACTCACTGAGTTAGGTTACATGGTCGTGTCGCAGGCCGTGTGCCAGACCGTGTAACTCTCTGACTTGTGACAGACGATCGTGTCGCGAGCAGTGTGAGACATGGGCGTGTAACCAAGCCGTGTGTATGTTACATGTCCATGTCAGTCCGTGTCCTATGCCGTGTGCTCCATAATTTGACCCTAAAAAAAGCCATTTTTACGACCAAAACTTGCCCAATCATCCACTCCACCTATGCATACATTCAACAGAACAAAACACCTTTCAAATACACATAAACATACCAATTCAATCAACCTATTTCACCTAACCAATATGTCATTCAAAGGCACCTCAATTATACAAAACAACTTTACCAAAACAAGGCAAGTTTGCCACATTTCAAACACAAAACCTAGTTCATTTAACTACCTAATGACATCATGTAACACCTCGAACCCGGCCCAAACACTATGACCAAATCCGGTATGTTACAGATGAAAATTTGTTGAAAACCCCCTTTCACTTACTTTAAAATTTGAGGCGTATAGCTTTGTTATTTTAAGTCATGTTGTTACCAATTCTATCAATGTACCCGATGGTACGAAAGAAAACATTTTCGTTCGAATTTAAGAAAACTTGTGTAATCATTTTAAAGTTGTTAAGAGGTTTAAACAAATTATCCCAAACATGTAAAATAATAAAAATAATCTTAGGAGGCCTTATTACAACTTGAACAAATAAAACCCAAAAATAAAATAAAATAATTCAAAGTAAACTCAAATTCCCACTGCATGGCCACCTCGATCCATCCGGCTCCTCATCCGCAATCTACGAGTCACCCAAAAATATTAAAGGAAAAGGTGAGTCACCAAGACTCGATGTGTAACCCTTTTCAGGTTTAATGTAACATCATACACACAAATCGAATCAAGTTTAACATGCACCCAACCTAACCATCCAAAACACCTTTTTCTACCCGTGTGGTACCAAACCACGGTGGTGCTAAACCATCGGTGACTTAAAGTCACGATATCCATCAATGTTGTGGTGCCAAACCACCGGTGGTGCTAAACCACTGGTGACTCAAAGTCACATATAATAAGTTGTGGGCTAACCCCGTGTGATACCAAATCATGGCGCCAATCCCATAATATCATCGTGGGGCCAACCCAATCAGAAGTGCTAAGCCACGGGACGAGACGCTATGAGGTGCCAAACCTCTGGTGACCGTAGTCACGAAATGTGGTACCAAACCACTGGTGTCCGTCGACACGAATATTACTTCCCCCTCCTCTCATACAACCCACAACAATCAATGATATGCATATAACAGGAATCATGCCCACATATTTATTTAACAACATACCAAATACGTCATGCTTCCCAAAAGCATCATAAAGTAAACTCATAACAACAAAGACTTACCTGATTCCTTGCTTATACCATGATGGTATTAAATCGATCTACATCAATTCGGTTTAGCATACATAATACATTTAGCACGATTCACGAGTTATGAAGTGTGTATGTACACACTGTTACTATCAAGAGCCCTAAGTCCCAAGAATCAATCGACCACACTAGACTTCCTTGCCCCTATATTCGCCATACATGAAAGTTAGTGACATGGCCTATTCGGCTAAACCACATAAATCCAAAGGGTTAACGCTCCACCCTTACCTTAGAAATGATTCAGTTTCCTACCAAATCTCGAGCCAAACGATGGTTCACCTCTGACAATCGACCACACCTTAAGACACAAAAATAGTTAGCCTCACAAGCCTTCGGCTTAACCAATACGTAAAGGAAAAAGATTACCAAATCAAGTCCTTACCACCACTTACCAACCGATCAACCGAGAAAGAAGGCTACGCTTGATTGCTTCCAAGTCCCGGAGATCCTACAACACATTGGTTCCAACAAGTGGTTATCATACTTCCAAACAAATGTCGCAATCGACTCTTACCTTTGTAAAAGTCGACAGAGAACAAAGAGAAAAAGGAAATAGGCATTCGGCCTTGAGCACATACCTTCCTCTCAAACCGATTGGAAAAGAAGAGAGCACCCTTTTCTTTGATATTCTACCAAAACTAAACCAAATAGGAGGAGGGATTCGCTAAGAAAAACAAAAGAGATCTTTGAATTTGAATAATTTTGGGCAATTGCATAAGGGAATTTTAGCGAGAAGGTGGTAGGGTTCGGCTAATGGAGGAAGAAAAAGAGAAGGAAAAGAAGTAAGGGATCAAGGAGGATTTGACTTGTAAAAGAAGAAGAAAAGAAGCTAGAATTTTAGCAATATAGGCAAAGCAACAAGAGGAAATTTAAGTGACAATTTGGAGAAGAAAGAAAAGAATTTTGAAGAACTTTGGCCCTCTCTCTAAGTGATAAACCGAACATGGACAATTTCAAAGAGTCCAAGGTTCCTAACACTCTCTTTTGGGTGATAATTCCATTTTGAATTATCCAAGATAAAACATGATTTATCTTACCTTCATCCCTTAAGCTCCTCTTTAACAAATTAAATGAAAATAAAATACTAAAATTCCCTCTTCTAGCTGAAATTGAGAGTCCAAAATTGACCCAACATTCTCCCATTCACGCCAAAGAAAGATTGAAAAAAATAAAATGCCAATGCGGTTTCTTTGGATCGAACCCGCGACCCCACCGCAGCCCTCACTTCTATCTCCTTTGCCACTTCTCCCATTAGACTTTCATGACATAAAGCCCTCACTTTTAATTATAAGCCTACTTCTTGTCCCTCTCCCTTTAACATAAAAAGCCTAAAATAATTGCTCCTTGAGTCCCTTATGTCTCGAACCCTAAACGCCGCTTTAAATTCTTAAGTGGCGCCTAAGCCACTCCGCCAACTCCGCCTTTCATGCCCTTAACCACACCATTTAATTTTTAAGACCTTCCTTCCGGCCCTTCTCTTTAACGCCAACAAAACCCAAAAGAAAAACACTTCCCTTTTGTTATCGCCGAGACTCGATCCTAAGACCCCCTTGACGCCACCTCCAAGGCACCTAAGTGGCACATGAAAGCCACTTAGCCATGCTGTTCTTTTTGTCACGTTTCACCCAAAATTTTATTTAACCCCTATCTCACCTAGCTTCCCTACTTTTAGGTACTTACAAAGAAATTTTTTTCCTACCATTCCGAGCCTACTCAAAGTTCATAATTAAGTCCTATAACTCCACGAATAACACCACAGCAGTTCAATCAAAAGCAAAACAATTTAATCACAAATAGCCCTTATTTTAGGATGTTACAGTTCTACCCCCTTAAAATAATTTCTACTCGAAATTACGATCGATCAAGAGGTGGGGGTATTGTCGCCGATCACATCCTCGGGTTCCCACGTAGCTTCCTCCGCACCATGGTTTCGCCATAGTATTTTCACCAAAGGTCTCGACTTTCACGTAGAACTTTGACATCACGATCCAAGATTTGTACTGGCTCCTCTTGAAAGACATGTCGGGTTTACTTCAATTTCCTCAACCGCACAACGTGTGAGGATCGATCGATAAGCGCCAAAGATCGAGACATGGAAGACATCATGGATCCGGCTCAACTCGCCGCAGTAACTCAAGTCGGTAAGCTACCGGCCCCACGCTTCAACACCGTGATATGGCCCAATAAACCTAGGGCTCCCAAATCTTAATACCATTTTCCAAGGCGACACCTTCAGAAAAACTTTATCTCCTACTACATATTCCATCTCCTTGCGCTTAAGATCAGCATAAGATTTCTGCCTATCTGACGCTTCCTTAAGATGAGCCCGAATTTCAGTTTCTGCTAGCAACTCTGGACCCAAAATTTATCGTTCACCCAACTCCGTCCAACACGCAGGAGTACGATATTTTCGTCCATACAGTGCTTCATATGGTGCCATCTGGATACTCGCTTGATAACTATTGTTATAAGCAATTCTGCTAGCGGTAGATACTCCTCCCAACTACCACTAAAATCCGTAACACAACCTCTTAGCATATCTTCTAAAACCAGATGACCTTTCTCGACCGCCTGTTAGACTGTGGATGGAAAGTCGATGAAATCCAATCGTACCCAAAGTCCGATGTAACGCTTTCGAACCTTGACGAAATGGGATCCCTATCTCGAGATGATCGACATCGCACCCCATACAACCTCACTATTTTCGATACATACGACTTAGCTAGCTTCAAGTGAGTAAACCACCTTACTGTATGAAGTGAGTGATTTAGTCAGACGGTCCACAATCACCCAAACTGCGTCCTTCTTCTTTGGGCGTGAGGGTAGCCGGTGACAAAATCCATCGTGATCCTCTCCCATTTCCATTGAGGGATTTTTACTCGTTGAAGTAAACTCGATGGCAACTGATGTTCACTTAACTCACCGACATGTCAGACACTTCCCCACAAATTCGGTCACCTCGCTTCAACCCAAAGCTACTAAAAGCGTCTCAGAATCCCCATACATCTTGCTACCTCCCGGATGCATAGCGTATGGGCTGCTATGTGCATCTTGAAGAATTCTCTCACTCAATTCCACATCTTTTGGCATACAAGCTCGCCTTGAAAGCATAATACTCCATCATCGGACAAGTTATACCCTTCTAAACCACCATTTTGAACTTGCAATCTCCGTGTATTCAAACTTTCATCTACTAATTGTTTGTCCTTAATCTCCTCGATCCAAGTTGGCTTAACTTGCAGCTCTGCCAAAAGACTTCCATCGTCATATAGGCTCAAATGAGCAAACATCGCCCTTAAGTCCGCCACGACCTTCCGACTTAACGCGTCACCGCCACGTTAGCTTTGCGGATGGTACTCAATTGAACAATCGTAGTCCTTCAACATTTCAATCCACCGTCACGCCTCAAGTTCAAATCCTTAGGGTTAAAAGATACCTCGACTTTTGTGATCCGTAGACTATCGACTTCTCCCCATACACGTAATGCCTCCATATTTTCAAAGCGAAGACTACTGCCACTAATTCCAAGTCGTGAGTCGGATAGTTAACCTTATGCGGTCTTGGCGACGGGACATATAGGCCACTACCTTCCTTCCCGCATCAACACACATCTCAACCCGTATGGGACGATCACAATAAATCAGAACAACTTCCCCGCCTCGGGTTGTACCGTAACCGGGGCTTCCAGTCAAAATCTTCCTTAGCTTATCAAAACTTTCCCGCCGCTTCTTCGACCATACAAATGGAACTCCTTTTCTTAATAACTTAGTTAGTAAAATTGCGATTAAAGAGAACCTTCACA
Organism: Gossypium rotundifolium; assembly: GCA_025506655.1. Classification (NCBI taxonomy): domain Eukaryota; kingdom Viridiplantae; phylum Streptophyta; class Magnoliopsida; order Malvales; family Malvaceae; genus Gossypium; species Gossypium rotundifolium. Next base: position 79,745,696 of record CP106734.1, on the reverse strand, counting down.
AATCTTCGATAGTACCGCGGACCGTAAAACTTTAAATTTATGCCATCGACTTAGGCGGTTTCAATCTAACACCGCTCGATCTTGCGAGGATCCACTCTAATCCCTTGGTGACACCACGTGACCTAAGAAAGCCACCTCACTAAGCCAAAATTCGCACTTCATCAATTTGGCGAATAACCTTTTCCCTCAAAACTTGTAGAACAATCCGTAAATGCTTGTCATGTTCTTCATCCGTCTTTAAGTAAACCAATATGTTGTCTATAAACACCACGACAAACTGATCCAAGTACTGCTGGAACACCCTATTCATTAAGTCCATGAACGCGAGTGCGTTGGTCAACCCAAATGGCATCACTAGAAACTCGTAATGCCCATACCGAGAAATTTAAATGCCGCCTTGTAAACATCACCTTCCTTCACCTTAAGTTGATGATAACCCGACCTAAGGTCTATCTTGAGAAGATCGATGCACCTTCATTGATCAAACAAGTCATCAATCCGGCAACGGATACTTGTTTTGATCGTTAACTTGTTTAGTGACCAGAATCGATACACATCCGCATTGACCCGTCTTTCTTCTTGACAAACAAAGACAGTGTGCTCTACGAGAGATATACTTGGTCGGATAAACCCCGGTCCAAGAGTTCCTAAATTTGAGCCTTCAGCTCCACCAATTCCTTTGGTGCCATTCGGTAGGGTGCTATAGACACAGGCGTCGTTTTGGGTAATAAGTCTATACCGAATTCAACTTCCGATCAGGAGGCAAACCCGAAAGTTCTTCTCGAAACACATCGTGAATTCCCTACCGCTTGGACCTTCTCAACTATCTCCTTAGCCTCCAAGGCACATATTCGAACCAAAATGCCTCACACCCTTTCTCGACCATCTTCTCCGCCTTCAAAGCGAGACACCACATTGGATAGGTAATCCTTCTATTACCTATCATGACCACTTCATCACCCTCACCATCTTCGAACCATGCGCTTAGCAGCGCAATCCAACCTTGCTCGATGCTTAACCAACCACCCATTCCAAGAATTAAATCGAACTCCCAAACGGTAATTCCATCAAATCACCACAAACACTACCCCTTGGAGTTCTAGGGTACATCTCTATATAGCTTGTTTACAACTACTGAGTGACCTAGAGGGCTAATTCATCGTCATCTCCTAGAAGTAGTCTCAAAGTCTATGTTCATGGTCTCTACCACACTACTAGCATCGTATGAATCGTTGAACCCACATCAATTAATGCAACATATGGAAGACCAAAATTAGAAACGTCTGGGTTATGACGTCCAAGGCGTCACCCTCCTCTCGACGCCTCATTGCGAGACTAAACCAGGTTGCCTTACTTACGTGTTGCTCGCCTCTTCCCGAGTTCCGCGACCTCGATTAGAACCATTGTTTCTACCATTACCACGACCCTCCGTGGTGGTCCTACATTTCTAACCCGAGCACGCAGTTACGACCCTCGGCCGATTCTTTGCCAACTTCGAGGACAATCCCTTACGGTGATTCAAAGATCCACATTCAAAGCATCCCTTTCACCGGTCCAACAACCTCCCAATGTGATTTCCCGCCGATTACGAAATGGTCTCTCGATTAATAGTCATGGGTCTTCCTACCGATTCGCCCACTCGCCTAGCCCTTTTCATGCATTACTACCGATCCAGACGACTCAAAGCCTCTTTTTCGCTTGTTCCTATCGTAGTTACGTCTTACGGACTCCTTGACCCTTCTGGCTACTTTAGCCTTTTCCACCAAGACGAAAACTCACGCCTCGCTATGGAGCAATCAGTGACCTCAAATCATCCCTAAGTCCATCTTCAAGCGGACACACTGCTCATGCTCTGTTGACACAATTCCACGAACATACGACTCAAATTTCAAGAATTCGCTTCATACTCCGACATCGACTTATTTCCTTGTACCAACCCGTAAAAGCTTTCCTCGAGCATCAATGTGGTGGTGCCCACATACTTCTTCCGATAAGCGACTTTGAAATACTCCCAAGTAAGGTCATCTCAGTAGCACCATCTCGAACCGTGAGCCACCATCGATATGACTCATTCTTTAGAAGCGACACCGCTCCTTTCACTTTCTCCTCATTCATCGATCAAGATCATCCATGATCCTCTCAATCGATTCCAACCAAGATTTCACAGATGGGTGCCACACCGATACTCCTTTAACACCTCACCTGTTGGATCAAGTCGCCGCATGCAGATTTCGAGCTCCCATACCACCACTTACCCCAACCACCATCTCAAGAACTCGCAACACAGCTTGCGATACCGCCTCACCTCCCGTCTGATCTTGATCCTCAGTTCTAAAAGTTGGGGGTGGTAGTGGCAGTGGTACCTCATTCTCAGATCCCTGACCCGACCTCACGGGTTCTGACACGGTCATCCTACCCTATCAAGCGTCCACGACGGACACGTCCTCTAGAGCTCATTCTTAACTCATCGTGCTTTAACTGATTAAGAAATTTTTATGGATTAGTACTTGTTTCACTTGGTTACCCGCGAAGAAATTTTATGAAGAGAGTTTAATAGAGATTCTTTCGATCAATCAAAGTTTTAAGTCCTTTATCCTAGTTCACACAGGAAAGAACATCCATTCCCTAATACCTTTCATACACACTCACTCTTTCGGGCATTTCTGACCGTTTCTATCTCAGGGGTATTTTCGTCATTTTCCTACATGGGTATTTTAGTAATAAACTGAGGAAATTTTGAAAACTTTGGTAAATCAAAACATCTTGTAATTCCTAAAACTGAAGAGTATTTTTGAAAAATTTTCAATTTAAAGGTATGGCAGAATTTTAGAAACTAGGGGTATTTTGGTAATTTTGTCAATCAGGGGTAATTTTGTAAATTTCCAAAGTCAGGATATTATTTTGAAATATAAAATTTGGATACTTTTGCAAAGTAAGAGAATCTTATTGAAATCGGGGTAGTACGGTAATTTTAGAAACCAAGGGCATTTTCGTAATTTTGCCACTAGGGGTATTTTGGTAATTTTGGTAAATTAAGAATATTTTGAAAATTTTCCATAAATAAATTTTTGTTACTATTTAATGGGGTATTGTAATGATTTTAAAACTTAGAGTTTTCATAAAACATGGCTAATCCCTTTCGGGTTTTAGTTATTGTGTTTAATTTTATGATCGAGTCCTCTTGGTTAGGGTGAACCAAGCTACGCACTGTAGGATTCTGCGAAGAGGAGGTGAGTCACGAGGACCTGCTTAAGTACCAAGCTCTTTCGGATCCAATCCTAGACATGCGCACCAGGGTTACCACACCCTAACTCGGTGACTTGATCATAGGGTTGTTTAATTAGGCATTTAAAGTCTTATGTGATTTGTTGGAGTAAACTAGTCCTAGGGTTTTAACACTTTTCATACTAACTACGTTCCATACCTACCCTTCTACAAATAATAATCCACACTGAAGTTAGAAATACTTACCGGGTGGATTGGTGCCGAGACTTCGGTGCCATCTTGTTCAAAACCAAAAACGCTTTCACAAAGGCCTACCAAAACATTTTGGGCCTTGGGCCCCCACAGCCGAGCTTTGAATCAGGCTCTGATACCAATTTTGTAACATCCCAAACTCGGCCCAAACACTATGACCAAATCTTGTATGTTACAGATGAAAATTTGTTGAAAACCCCCTTTCACTTACTTTAAAATTTTGGTAAAAGAATATAGTTTTGTTTAAAACATTTGAGGTGTATAGCTTTGTTATTTTAAGTCATGTTGTTACCAATTCTATCAATGTACCTGATGGTACGAAAGAAAATATTTTCGTTCGAATTTAAGAAAACCTGTGTAATCATTTTAGTGTTGTTAAGTGGTTTAAACAAATTATCCCAAACATGTAAAATAATAAAATAATCTTAGGAGGCCTTATTACAACTCAAACAAATAAAACCCAAAATAAAATAAAATAATTCAAAGTAAACTCAAATTCCCACCGCATGGCCACCTCGAGTCCATCCGGCTCCTCATCCGCGATCTACGAGTCATTGAAAAATATTAAAGGAAAAGGTGAGTCACTAAGACTCGCAGTGTAACCCTTTTCCGGCTTAATGCAACTTCATACACACAAATCACAATCAAGTTTAACATGCACCCAACCTAACCATCCAAAACACCTTTTTCTACCCGTGTGGTACCAAACCCACGGTGGTGCTAAACCACCGGTGACTTAAAGTCACGATATCCATCAATGTTGCGGTGCCAAACCATCGGTGGTGCTAAACCACCGTGACTAAAAGTCCCATATAATAAGTTGTGGGGCCAACCCACGTGTGATACCAAATCACCGCGCCAATCCCATAATATAAATCGTGGGGCCAACCCATCGTGGTGCTAAGCCACGGGGCGAGACGCTATGAGGTGCCAAACCTCCGTGACATAGTCACGAAATGTGGTATTAAACCAATCGTGTCCGCTTAATACACGAATATTACTTCCCCTCCTCTCATACAACCCACAACAATCAATGATATGCATATAACAGAATCATGCCCACATATTTATTTAACAACATACCAAATACGTCATGCTTCCCAAAAGCATCATAAAGCAAACTCATAACAACAAAGACTTACCTGATTCCTTGCTTATACCATGATGGTATTAAATCCCAATCTACATCAATTCAGGTTTAGTATACATAATGCATTTAGCACAGTTACGAGTCATGAAGTGTGTATGTACACACCTGTTACTATCAGTAGCCCTAAGTCCCGAAGAATCAATCGGCCACACTAGACTTCCTTGCCCCTATATTCGACCATACATGAAATTTAGTGACATGACCTATTCGGCTAAACCACATAAATCCAAAGGGTTAACGCTCCACCCTTACCTTACAAATGATTCAGTTTCCTACCAAATCTCGAGCCAAACGATGGTTCACCTCTGACAATCGGCCACACCTTAAGACGCAAAACAGTTAGCCTCACAAGCCTTCGGCTTAACGAATACGTAAAGGAAAAAGATTACCAAATCAAGTCCTTACCACCACTTACCAACCGATCAACCGAGAAAGAAGGCTACGCTTGATTGCTTCCAAGTCCCGGAGATCCTACAACACATTGGTTCCAACAAGTGGTTATCATACTTCCAAACAATGTCAGAATCGACTCTTACCTTTGTAAAAGTCGACAGAGAACAGAGGGAAAAGGAAATAGGCATTCGGCCTTGAGCACATACCTTCCTCTCAAACCGATTGGAAAAGAAGAGAGCACCCTTTTCTTTGATGTTCGGCCAAAACTACACCAAATAGGGAGGAGGGGATTCGGCTAAGAAAAACAAAAGAGATGCTGAAATTTTGAATAATTTTGGGTAATTGCATAAGGGAATTTCGCAGCAAGGTGGTAGGGGTTCGCTAATGGAGGAAGAAAAGGAGAAGGAAAAGAAGTAGGGATCAAGGAGGATTTGACATGTAAAAGAAGAAGAAAAGAAGTCGGAATTTTAGCAATATAGGCAAAGCAACAAGAGGAAATTCAAAGAAAGAAGAATTTGAAGAAGAAAGAAAAGAATTTTGAAGAACTTTGGCCCTCTCTCTAGGTGTTAAACCGAACATGGACATTTCAAAGAGTCCAAGGTTCGCCAACACTCTCTTTTGGGTGATAATTCCAATTTTGATTTATCTAAGATAAAACATGATTTATCTTACCTTCTATCCCTTAAGCTCCTCTTTAACAAATTAAATGAAAATAAAACACTAAAATTCCCTCTTCAATTAAATTGAGAGTCCAAAATTGACCCAACATTCTCCCATTCACGCCAAAGAAGATTGAAAAAAATAAAATGCCAATGCAGTTTCTTTGGATCGAACCCATGACCCCACCTGCAGCCTCACTTCCATCGCCTTTGCCACTTCTCCCATTAGACTTTCATGACATAAAGCCCTCACCTTTTAATTATAAGCCCGCTTGGCCCTCTCCCTTTAACGCAAAAAGCCCAAAATAATTGCTCCTTGCGTCCCTTATGTCTCGAACCCGAGACCTGCCGCTTCTAAATTCTTAAGTGGCGCCCTAAGCCACTCCGCCAACCTGCCTTTCATGCCCCTTAACCACACCATTTAATTTTTAAGACCTTCCTTCCTGGCCCCCTTCTCTTTAACGCCAACAAAACCCAAAAGAAAAACACTTCCCTTTTGTTACTGCCGAGACTCGATCCTAAGACCCCCTTGACGCCACCTCCAAGGCACCTAAGTGGCACATGAAAGCCACTTAGCCATCTTTATTTTTTTGTCACGTTTCACCCAAAATTTTATTTAACCCCTATCTCACCTAGCTTCCCTACTTTTAGGTACTTACAAAGAATTTTTTTTTCCTACCATTCTGAGCCTACTCAAAGTTCATAATTAAGTCCTATAACTCCACGAATAACACCACAGCAGTTCAATCAAAAGCAAAATAATTTAATCACAAATAGCCCCTATTTTAGGATGTTACACATCAATTGTAACCATTCACATATCATTATCAACATACCAAAAGGACCATAAGTTACAAGTACTTAAAAGTGACCAAAAGACTTAAACTTGCCTAAGCATTGTAAGTCTAACTTACAAAATACACATTTCAAAGGCATATTCATACCAAATTGACCATTAACACATTCAAAAACTACTATTATATATGGTCCTATACATGCAATTTATAACTTTCTAGAATGACTCAAAAACTATCGAGGTGACTACTGGATAGTGTGATAGATCTCCGACAAGCCTCCAACCGGTCGAGCATCTGATAATCTACGTAAGCAACTAATGCTTAGTAAGTTCGTATAAACTCAAACATAAGCTCAATTTAAAAAATGTGCATAACATCTTTACCATACTCATAAGATTAATAAAATCCTATAAGCATCACCAAACTCACAAATTAGTAGGCTCATGTATAATGCATATAGAAAATCAACCATTTCACAAATGAATCTTCATGAACATAACATTCATCACATAATCCTTTAGTTCTTTTCAATTCATTTGCACTCATCCAAATTTACCTTTCATAAGTTTATGAGCAATTGTCCATTTGAACACATGCCTTACCAATTATCTTTACTTACCTATTGAACCATCTAGAATTACATTGGATACTCAGGAATGCTCCCACATAGTGTGCCTTTCCATATAGCCGTAACCTTTCCTTTTCAATAGTGCTCACACGAGCTGTGAAATGGGCTTGTTCATATGAGCTATGAGTCGGAATGTTAGCTACACGATACTACTCACATGAGCTGTGGAGAATACGCAAAAAATGCAGGCCCTCAACCATCGGTAGGACATTCAAGACCAGCACTCGAAACACGAAATCCCTATTGAAGTGTCATTCGTATCCTAAGAATTCTTAAGGTTCAAACGAGATTATTTATCCGTCAATTACTCAAAATGTTAATCTATTTCTATATTCAAGTCAATTTGTAACCAATATAATATAACAGATAATCAATCAAACTATCATTAATAATATTATAATTCATACAAACTTACCTCGATAATTATAGCCGTAAAAGTAAAGTTGGAGATTAATTTGAAGCATTTGACTTTCCTCGATTTATGTCTAGTTATTGTTTATCTTGATCATAAATAAATAATTTCATTCAATTATTATAATTCCAACATTCTAATAAGTAATTTTATGCAATTAAACCCTTCAATCATCAATTTACAAATTTACCCTTAATACTTTAACATTTTTACAATTTAGTCCCTAAATTCTTAACTTGCAATTTCACCATTTTTTTAAGACACATGTGCTAACCGATTCTTTGAGAGGACCTAATCAGCCCATATTTACTCAAAATTTCACATAAATTCCAAGGAATCTTACACTTTTAGCAAATTAATCCTTAATCTTAAATTCATAAAAAATCACTTAACAACACAAGTTTATTTAACAACAAAATTTAATAATCTATCAATTAACATTGCAAATTCATCAATTTCATTCCTAACATATCCTTCAACCTTTAACAGTTTTGCAAATTAACCCTTGGGCTAGTTACACTAATCTAAAACGAGTTCAAAAACATAAAAATCACTAAAAACTAACCTGAAAAACACCAACATGCATGGAATATGTTTGGCCGAACCTTCCTAGTTCTCCCATGTAGTTTTCAATTCTTCATATCTCAAGAAAAAAGATAATCACTTTGTTTTACTATTAGTTTATGATATTAGTTTACCAAATTACAAGTTTATCCTTTAAAAATTATCCAAATTTCATTCACTTAATCACCCAAAACCGTCCGTTATAAACTCAAATGGTATATTTTCCATTTAATTCCATTATTTAAGAATTTCATAGCCATTTGATCCTTTTATCAAATAGAATGCAACTTCTTCATCTTTTACAATTTAGTCCTTTTACCTAATTAACCATTTAAACTTCAAAATTTTTTAACGAAATTTTAATAATGCCTTAAATTAACCTTATAGAAATTAAATAAACATTAAAATAATAAACCACTTATCAGAGTCTTGGTCTCGAAACAACTATTTTCGACACCACTGAAATTGGGTTGTTACAACTATAGTGGTGAGATTAAAATTAATAATAAATATAACATTAATTCAAAAATATGATTTTAAAAATAAAACTAACAAAGTAAGCCAATTTTTATTTATTTATTTATTTATTTAAGAAAATAAATGGTTTTACTTGAAGTAGTGTCACACAAACAAAAGTGTACCCTACAAAGTCCATAGTTAAAAGTTTAAAAGAAAAACAAAAGGAAATTTGAATCGTTGGATCCCAACCATTAACAAATCCTGGTTGTTGGTTTTTTAACCATTGAGACCAATGGTAAAATCAATTTATTTTAAAATGGAAAAAAGTTAATAAAATCCTTTCCTTCCCCTATATAAACCCTCTAAGTTCCATTTCATTCTCACTCAATTTTATCCATCCAAATCTCTAAATTTCATTCTCAAATTCAATTTTCTCTTAGTTTTCAATCTCAATATCTGAAACAATTTCAAAATTTGTTTCTTTTATTCAATAAATATTAGTAATTTTGTGCCTTTATTTGAAAGATAATGACTAATTAATTTAATTCTAGTTTAGAATTTAAATTATTTAATTATAATTAATTAAATAATAATTTGAAAATATTAAATTAATTCTCAAGTCATTTCTATACTTGGTGAAAAAAAAGCATTCATTTTTAATGCAACTCATTTCTCTAACTTCATCATTTTCATTCATTTGATTCTACATACAATTCATTTTTGGTTTCAATAAGCTAGCAAAGGGGCCGGTTGGACATATATAATTAAGTATCAAATAATTTATAGTTAGGTCCTAGCTCTCCCTAATTATATACCATTACCATAACATCCCTAACACCCCCGGTAACATCCTGAAAAGGGCCTATGCATTTTCGGGTTAATTGTACGAAGTGACATGTTTTATGTGTTAAGAATAAATTTTGAACATTTTTGGAAACCTGAAAAATGTATGGAAATGCTAAGTTAAAAAAAGGAAAGTGAACATTTATGGAAACTAGGAAAATGATTTAGAAATGATTCAAAAGAGGAAAGTGAACATTTATGGAAACTAGGAAAATGATTTAGAAATGATTCAAAAAAGGAAAGTAAACATTTGTGGAAACTTGGAAATGTAAGGAAATGTCAAGTTTAAAGAGCCAAACGAAAATTTTTGGAAACTTAGAAATGACTTAGAAATGTCGAGTTTTAAAGTTTAAAAGAGGAAATTAAGGCAAGGTGGCCTTAAGAGAAAAAGTATGTGAAATTTGACACACAACAAAGCTTGGAAAAGTGGCTCAAGATGCCACTAGGGCCTCTCGAAATGGCGCCACATGCAAGTGTATTGGGCAGGATCGAGTCACTTAGGAAGCAAATAAAGGAAGTTTTATTTTGCTACAAAGAGCAGAGAGGTGGACAGCATGAGGGCTCTTAAAAGAAGAGTTTGATTCTCTTCAAATTAGGATAAATAGTAGATAAAGGGTGATTTAATAATAGATTATTTTTAAGTGGATTATTGATGAGAATAATTTAGTGATAATTAAAAGATAAAAATTATCACATAGGAAGAGTTGGCCGATTGGGGAGTCTAAGGCTAGTATTTTTGGCCAAAAGGAAGAATAAGACCATTCTACCTATTTTCATCTTCCTTTTCCTCCTATTCTCTCTAGAACCCCTAAGTAACACCCACTTTTCTTCATTTATTTTGAAAACACATCTTGTGCAAATGAAACTTCATTACCCAAATTGCTCAACTCTTTTCTTCTTCTTCTTCTTCTTCTGCTACAAACACAATCAAAAGTCAAATATACCAATAGCCCTAGCCGATTTCTCACTAAGCCTCAAGAACCAAAATTGTGATACATATCAGGGCCATAGCCGAATAGTGCTAAGGGTTCAAGCAAGAATTCCATTGAATTCTTCAGTAAGGGTAAGATTAGGTTCGATTCTCATTCTATTTCATTTAAGTCTGTCGAAATTAAGATTCTAATACCCTCAATATATTTTTGCCGAAATCTTGAAGAGATCTTTCAGGATTTACTAAGTGTCGACTTCAAGGAAGGAAAAGTTCTTTTCCTGAAGGTACACCATATGCCACGTGTTCCCTAGTTATTCGGTGAGTTTCGGATTTAAAACAAGGTAAGTACATATATGTACATTCGCCAAAGGTCTATTTCATATACTTTAATATTAGATTAAATCTAACATATGGTTGTAGGAATTTCGACAGCATTAAGGAAGCAAGGATCTAATTCGGGATTTTAAATTTTCAAGGTAAGTAATTATGAATATTCGGCCAAGGCCTTATTTTAGTACATAGATCTATTCCCTTATTATCTTAAAAGCCGAAAACTAACCTACGTAGAGATTTAGGATTTGGCCGAATACAAGGTGAAGAAAAACAAAGTTTCCGGGATTTGATTTTTAATTCAATCGGCAACAAGGTAAGTTTAGTGCACAAATCCTACTAGGATTTGGTTTTATGACCGAATGAGTTTTTCATTAAACCTTTAATATGGGCCGAATGTAGGGAGTTAAAGACCTAAGGTAGTAAATCGAATTTTGGGATTTCAAGTGAAATTGTTAAGCAAATTAGGTGTGTACCCCACACTAAATCTCAGTAGATTTACGGTTTTAATTCATTAAATGTGTTAATATGAAAGTGTAAGAATATGGCTAAGGTACCGTGTGTACCCTACACTACTTTTAATAAGATTCATGGCTATAATAAATATATGCATGTTTATAAGAATGTGAATATGGCTAAGGTACCATGTTATGGTACAAAGTACTCAGCACGCTTCCTACTCCTACTAGGATTACTTAAATATGTTATATTTAACATGTGAAAAGTGACATGAATGTGAATTTAATTATGATATGCATGATATAAATAATATGGGGCATTCGGGTTATATGAAAAAGGGGAAGTGAAGGTGGTGACTTCGGTCCCACTATCTGAATGTAGTGACTTCGGTCACATTATCTGAATATGGTAACTTCAGTTACATTATCTGAATGTGGTGTCACATGACACAATTATTTAATCTGGTGGCTATGCCACAACTTTTATATGGGCGATGAGCACGCCGATCGCAATGACGCCTTCGATGGTGTGTAGCGGATGGAGGGTTGACTTAGTAGTCCCCTACAAGGCGCAGTTGGTACGGGATGTGTAGCGGATGGCATCTAGGTTTGGGTTTGGGTTGCATCATTATCTTGAATCATTAAATGTGAAATTATGATACGTATGAATATGATTTGTTATGCCCGAATTTGTTAAGACTTAGTGTTTGTGTACACATTGAGTCTGTCGACTCACCCTGCTAGGGAACATGTTTCTGTGACGATCGGTGATAGACAGGGTAAGGTAAGCTTAGGGATGGCCATGCACAAGAAGAAATTTCTGACTTGGACTTTTATTTTATTTTAAGTAATTTAAAGTTTATTTTGGTTTTAATTTTAGGAAATTATTTGATGTAATAAGGCAGTAGTAGCGTTTACTTTACTTTTATTTATTGAGCATACAATCTTTATATTTATTAAAAGATTAAGTAAAATTAATTTAATTCAAAGCCCAAACGCTTTTGTCACCTAAATCAAAAGGATTTTAATAACGAAATAAACTGCTTTCAACTCAAGCCCAACCCAAAACAAATTTTCCTTCAAAACGCTCAAGTTTTTCCTAAATACAAAAGAATTTGAAATGGTTTTCACCGGGAACATACCAGATTCGGTCCAAAGCTTGTGGTAGGGTGTGAGGTGTTTCAATTTGGTATCGAGCCAGTTTTAAACTCTCACCTATGGGCTAAGGCCCAAAACGTTTTCAAATCGAGCCCAAATAAGCTTTATAAAGTATCTTATGAAATAAGGTGTTTTTCCGCATGGCACCTAAGTCTCCAATTCCAGATCCACCGTGTAAGTACCCCTAACTATCTATGTGATTATGTGAATTATAGAAGGGTAGAAAAGGAATGGAACGAGAATAGCATGATAGGAACTTGAACCCTAGGATTAGTCTACTCAAACACAAATACATAAGACTTAATGCACTAAACAAACCTATGGCTAAGTCAATCGAGTTAGGGTGTGGCAACCATGGCACGCATGTTCAGGATTGGATCCCAAGAGCACGGTATTTAAGCGATCCTAGTGACTCACCTCCTCTTCGCAGAATCCTACAGTGCGTAGCTTGCTCACCCCAACCTGCAGGACTTAGTGGGTGTGGCAATCCCCAAGCATGCCTAGGAATGGTTTCAATGGGAGTTTGGTACTTAAGCAATCAGTGTGACTCACCTCTTCTCCACTCGAATCTCGCCTGGTGCATAGCTTTGGTTCACCCCGACTAAGAAGACTCTGGTCATAGGCTAAACCCAATAACTAAAACCCGAAAGGAACTAGCCATGTTTTTTAAACCCTAATTTTAAAACTCGAAAATCATTTTCTTTAATTTGTGCAAATTATTTTTTTCTACACAATGTTCAAAAATTTCGATTTATAAAATTACAAAAATACCCCTAGTGGTAAAATTACGAAAATGCCCTTGGTTTATAAAAATGTCTAAAATACCCACAATTTTATCAAAATTTCATTATTTTATAAAATGTTCAAAAACCTAATTTGCAAAATGACAAAATACCGATTTTAGAAAAAATTACGAAATTACCCCTACCCTGCAAATTGTCGAAATACCCCCGAGTTACAAAATTATCAGAACGACCCCCGATCTTCAAAAATTTTTACAACAGCACTGATTTGGAAAACAAATGCTCAAAAGCAACCATCAAGTTTTGTAAATTTCAAAATATCCTTGATTTATTAAGATTTACAAATTTACCCAGGTTAATTACCAAAATACCCTCAGATTTCAAAATTCCCAAAGTACCCCCGGGAATGCAAAATTTCCAGAATACCCTTATTGACAAAAACACCAAGGAACCTTATTTTGACAAATTACGAAAATACCCCTGTAGGGCAAATTATGAAAATACCCCTGGATAGTGGATAAACAACAACACTGAAAACTATAACATTTCTCTGAATGAACGAGAGTTCATAATTGATTGATGGATGTATGAATGTAAAGACTGTGTGCATGTATGAATATGGAAGAACTACTTCCTAGAACTATTAAACATAAAACTGTTCGTGGTTAATCAAGTGGAACAAAAACTAATTCATAAAATTCTTTAATCAGATAAACGCAAAGCGCAAGTATGAATTCAAGGGGACGTGGTCGTAACGTACGTGGCCGTGGAAGAGGCCAAATGACCTTGTCTGAACCCGTTAGATCGGGTCAAGGATCTGAGAATGTAATGCCACCACCACCCCATTACCGATGTGGAATATCGTGATCGACGGGATAACGCAGCGTCACAAGCGATGCTGCGGGTCTTGGAAAGGGTAGCGGGAGTAGGTGAAGGCATGGAAGCTCGGAAGTCGGTACCTGAGCGACTCTGAGCCAACGGAGCTGAAGTGTTCCGTGGTGTATCAAGTGTAGCACCCAATACCGCTGAGTATTGGTTGGAGGCGACTGAGCGGATTATGGATGAGCTCGACTTAACTGACGAGGAAAAGCTAAAAGGATTCACGTCGCTTCTCCGCGATGAGTCATATCAATGGTGGCTCACGGTGCGAGATGGTGCTACGACTGAGGAACTTACGTGGGAGTATGCTAAGGCAGCATACCAGAAGAAGTATGTGGGCACTCATTATATTGATGCCCAAAGAAAGGCTTTTCTAGGACTAGTTCAAGGAAACAAGTCCGTAGTGAGTATGAAGTCAATTTTATAGTCGAGCCGTTATGCTCGAGGCATGGTGTCTACTGAGCATAAGCGGTGTGTCCGGTTTGAGGACGATTTAAGGGATGACCTAAGGTTGTTAATCGCTCCACATCAGGAGCGGGAGTTTTTCGTATTAGTAGAGAAAGCTAAGGTGGCTAAAGGAATTAAGGAGTCCGTAAGGGAGAACTTCGATCGAAATAGGCAGAAGAGAGGATTTGGATCGTCAAGGCCATCCAGGAATGAGCAAAAGAGGCCTAGAGTTGAAGGGCCGCTAGGTCAGCAAGTTGGTACAGGAGGGCAGTATCGTCCTTGTGATCAGTGTGGAAAGAAGCACTTAGGAGAGTGCTGGAAAAAGACGGGAGGATGTTTTAAGTGTGGGTCAAAGGACTATATGATTAAGGACTGTCCGATGAGAACAGATGAGAATCAACTAGTAGCTCAGAATGTTAATCAGGCTGGTAGAGGTGGACAAGACCTCAATGAGGTTGTGGTCCCAACCATGGAGGAAATGGTCCTTAGTGGTCGAGAGCACCAAGCGAGGTGCCAAGGTTCGGATGCAAGGCACCAAGATTGGTTTATGCAACACCGTCATGATGAGAGTGATGTGCCAGATGTGACAATGGGTAAGTTTCTTATTTTTGGAATGCCTTTATTGCCTTGTTTATTATAGAGCTAGTTCATTCTTGTATTGCTAGTGAATGGTATGAAACCTTGGATGTGAACTTTGGAATTGTGCATAGGAGATGTGTTAGTTTTAAGATCAGAGTGCGCAGCAGTAGTGTAGTGTGGTGAGTTAGGATATACGATTATTTAAGTAATTTCGAGGACTAAATTATTTTAAGGGGTAGAATCAGAACATCCCGAAAAGGGCCTATGCATTTTCGGGTTAATTGTACTAAGTGACATGTTTTATGTGTTAAGAATAAATTTTGAACATTTTTGGAAACCTGAAAAATGTATGGAAATGCTAAGTTAAAAAGAGGAAAGTGAACATTTATGGAAACTAGGAAAATGGTTTAGAAATGATTCAAAAGAGGAAAATGAACATTTATGGAAACTAGGAAAATGATTTAGAAATGATTCAAAAAAGGAAAGTGAACATTTGTGGAAACTTGGAAATGTAAGGAAATGTCAAGTTTAAAGAGCCAAACGAAAATTTTGGAAACTTAGAAATGACTTAGAAATGTCGAGTTTTAAAGTTTAAAAGAGGAAATTAAGGCAAGGTGGCTTTAAGAGAAAAGTATGTGAAATTTGACCAACAAAAAAGCTTGGAAAAGTGGCTCAAGATGCCACTTAGGGCCTCCGAAATGGCGCCACATGCAAGTGTATTTGGGCTGTGGATCGAGTCACTTAGGAAGCAAATAAAGGAAGTTTTATTTTGCTACAAAGAGCAGAGAGGTGGACGACATGAGGGCTCTTAAAAGAAGAGTTTGATTCTCTTCAAATTCTAGATAAATAGTAGATAAAGGGTGATTTAATAATAGATTATTTTAAGTGGATTATTGATGAGAATAATTTAGGTGATAATTAAAAGATAAAATTTATCACATAGGAAGAGTTGGCCGATAGGGGAATCTAAGGCTAGTATTTTCGCCAAAAAGGGAAGAATAAGGCCATTCTACCTATTTTCATCTTCCTTTTCCTCCTATTCTCTCCGAATCCCTAAGTAACACCCACTTTTCTTCATTTGTTTTGAAAACACATCTTGTGCAAATTAAACTTCATTACCCAAATTGCTCAACTCTTTTTCTTCTTCTTCTTCTCGCTACAAACACAATCAAAAGCCGAATATACCAATAGCCCTAGTCGATTTCTCACTAAGCCTCAAGAACCAAAATTGTGATACATATCAAGGCCATAGCCGAATAGTGCTAAGGGTTCAAGCAAGAGTTCCATCGAATTCTTCAGTAAGGGTAAGATTAGGTTCGATTCTCATTCTATTTCATTTAAGTCTGTCGAAATTAAGATTCTAATACCCTCAATATATTGTTGCCGAAATCTTGAAGAGATCTTTTGGATTTACTAAGTGTCGACTTCAAGGAAGGAGAAGTTCTTTTCCCGAAGGTACACCATAGGCCACGGGTTCCCTAGTTATTCGGTGAGTTTCGGGATTTAAAAACAAGGTAAGTACATATATGTACATTCGGCCAAAGGTCTATTTCATATACTTTAATATTAGATTAAATCTAACATATGGTTATAGGAATTTCGACAAAGATTAAGGAAGCAAGGATCCAATTCGGATTTTAGATTTTCAAGGTAAGTAATTATGAATATTCGCCAAGGCCTTATTTTAGTACATAGATCTATTCCTTTATTATCTTAAAAGCCGAAAACTAACCTATGTAGAGATTTAGGATTTGGTCGAATACAAGGTGAAGAAAAACAAAGTTTTCAGGATTTGATTTTTAATTCAAACGGCAACAAGGTAAGTTTAGTGCACAAATCCTACTAGGATTTGGTTTTATGACCGAATGAGTTTTTCATTAAACCTTTAATATGGGCCTAATGTAGGGAGTTAAAGATCTAAGCGAGATCAATTTCTGGATTTCACGTGAAATTGTTACAAATCAGTAAAACCCTACACTAAATCTCAATAGATTTACGGTTTTAATTCATTAAATGTGTTAATATGAAAGTGTAAGAATATGGCTAAGGTACCGTGTGTACCCTACACTACTTTTAATAAGATTCATGGCTATAATAAATATATACATGTTTATAAGAATGTGAATATGGCTAAGGTACCATGTTATGGTACAAAGTACTCAGCACGCTTCCTACCCTCGCTAGGATTACTTAAATATGTTATATCTAACATGTGAAAAGTGACATGAATGTGAATTTAAGTATGATATGCATGATATAAATAATATGGGGCATTCGGGTTATATGAAAAGGGAAGTGAAGGTGGTGACTTGGTCCCACTATCCTAATGTAGTGACTTTGGTCACATTATCCGAATGTGGTAACTTCGGTTACATTATCTCAATGTGGTGTCACATGACACAATTATTTAACTGGTGGCTATGCTGCAACTTTTATATGGGCGATGAGCACGCCGATCGCAAATGACGCCTTCGATGGTGTGTAGCGGATGGAGGGTTGACTTAGTAGTTCCTACTTGCAAAAGTTGGTACGGGATGTGTAGCGGATGGCATCTAGGTTTGGGTTTGGGTTGCATCATTATCTTGGATCATTAAATGTGAAATTATGATACGTATGAATATGATTTGTTATGCCCGAATTTGTTAAGACTTAGTGTTTGTGTACACATTGAGTCTGCTTTGACTCACCTCGCTGTGGGAACATGTTTCGTGTGACGATCAATGATGGACCGGGTTGGAAGAAGCTTAGGGATGGCCATGCACAAAGAAGAAATTTACAACTTGGACTTTTATTTTATTTTAAGTAATTTAAAGTTTATTTTAGTTTTAATTTTGGGAAATTATTTGATGTAATAAGGTCAGTAGTAGCATTTACTTTACTTTCATTTATTGAGCATACAATCTTTATATTTATTAAAAGATTAAGTAAAATTAATTTAATTCAAAGCCCAAACGCTTTTGTCACCTAAATCAAAAGGATTTTAATAACGAAATAAACCTGCTTTTCAACTCAAGCTCAACCCAAAACAAACTTTCCTTTAAAACGCTCAAGTTTTTCCTAAATACAAAAGAATTTGAAATGGTTTTCACCGGGAACATACTGCACCGGTCCGTGCTTCATGGTAGGGTGTGGGGTGTTTCACCCCCGAGGTGACAATAGTGTCATTACGTATCTTACACGTGTTAGAATTTTTGAAGTAGATAAAATAGAATTTTTAATATTAGTGGAACAGGTAGTTGGATATTATAAGAAATTAAAAAGGCTTTTGGATTTAGAGAAATTAATTTGAGGTGTTGACTAAATTGTAAAAAGTGAGAAGTGTTAGGAAAAAGTGTGAAAATTAAAATAAGAAATGATTGAGTTAGATGTATGGGAAAAAAAGAAAGGACTTGAAGAACAATTTGACTGAGAGAGTACATGAGCTTGTGGATAAATTTGAAATTTAATGTGGATCACTTGGGATGATGATGACTTGAAATGATGACTTGATTTTTTTAAATTAAATAACAATAATTTAAAATACAAAAATTAAAGTAGATATTTCATAAAAAGATGTAGAGAAAAAAATTCAACCATCATCATCTTTTCCCATTTTCTCTCTCTCATTTCTTTCACCCTCATTTTAGCAAACTTTCTTTTCTTTCATTTAAGTCCTTTTTTTACTATTTTCAACCATTTTCAAGCTCAAACTTTAAATATTTTCCATAAATCTATCAATCGGTTTGCTCATTTCTAATTAGACTAAGGATATGTTTAGATTCATCTACTAATACAAGTTGTCTTTCTATAATACGATTCAACAATGTAATACCACTTAGTATTAGTTACAATAAACAACCAATGAGCAACATTTGTTTCTATTTTTTTTTTTTTGCATGCAAAAACCATTTGAGGAAAATAGTACAAAGCATATTAATTTGATTCATCAATAATCTTATCAATCAATCTATTCGAAAAAATTAAAAGCGTACTTAGACGATGTAACGCCCAAAAAGTTAGGGGTTTGTAGTTTTACTTAAATTCATGTAACGCCTGGGTTTGAGTTTGAGCCTGGGAAAAATTCCAGTTTTTGACCCTAAAGTGGAGAAGGGCTGTTGGCGGCAAGGGTCAAGTATAATTATGTGTGATTCTGTAGCACAAGATGAGCTGGTAGCTTAGTGGCTAGTGGCATCTTTGGGAAGGATTGGAGAGTGGGGTTCGAATCCCATAAGTTGCAAATGGAAGCTTTTATTTTATGACTTGAGAGGGGAGGAAGCAGAGTTCAAATCGAACTCTTCAAGGGGAGTTGGAGACTTGGTCAAATAATTTGAATGGAAGGAGGGGAGCAATTCAAGGAGAATGAAGTGGAGGAAATCAAGTGGATGGATGAGTGAGGGGGAGTTAGCCGAATGTGGGGAAGTGAATAGGGAATCTTGGCCAAAGACTTCTCATTTTGTAAAGTACATATTTGGTTTGTGTTAAGGGAGGTGCCAATTTTTCTTTGAATTTTTCTTGGGGAAGTGTTATCATTTCGGCACTTTTGGATGTTTCAAGTCATTTTCTCTCCACTGTGAACCTCTGCCGAATTCACTCTTTTTGAATTTTTTCTTTCTCCATCATTTCCCTTGTGAATTGTCGAAAGCACTCTTTTTCATCTTTTCTTTCTCTTTCATTTCTTCTGCTAAGTGTCGAATTAGTAAGGCTTTTCTCTCTTTTCCTTTCCTTCCTTCTTCTCAATTCTCATCTTCCCAACCGATCACTTCTTTGCTTTACCCCTAAGCCGTACCAACACATCTCCCTTCCCTTTTTCCCATCATACTTGTTGTTTTCACTTCTCTTCGAAAAGTCGAACTTGCACTTTCGCTTTTCGGGTTCTCTCTAGCCGAACATCCAACTCTTCTCTTTCTCTCATTCTTCTTTTGGTCTTGCAAAGCTGAACAAGTAGTAAGCCTTGACTCCTTCGTTGTAGGCCAAATCTAGTAGGGTCTAAGCATGTCGTCCTCTCCGTTCATTCAACCTTCAAATTTCAAAAATTGGTTGGTAAGTGTGGCTAGGGCCGAATATGGGTTGATTGAGTTCTTTTCTTATCGTTTTGGGTGCTCTCAAGCCAAAAGGCTATTTTGCTTACAATTGTGGCTGTGGGAACTATATAGCTAACATCTCCTTTCTGTTTAAACGTTGCTAGGGACTTGATTTGCTTAACCAATGTGCCAACGGAACACTCTTCCTTTACGGTAGATCTCTTGTTTGGTGGTAAGTAGTGTGAGTTGATTAATCAATTTCAATCTTTGGAGATGTCTTATCAGCGTTAAGACTAATGGATTAAGAATTTATTGTTTTCTTAGGTGCTTAATCTTGGGAGCTTCAACCTACGCTTGTAACAAGGTGTGTAACCTCACACCACTGTTTATTCTGATAGTGCAACGCTTTGTGAATTGGTCAAAAGCTAAAATACCGAAAAGCTAGAGTATCAGCAACCATGATCACTCGAGCAAGCGAGTGCTCGTAGAGGTAAATTGACCTACTAGTGTTGGCAATAAACCGTTGAGAGTGTCACGAACTCTCTTGTGAAACTGAGGCCGTAATGGGCCTTATTGAGCCAAAGCGGGCTAAGTGGGCCCAATGGGTTAACGGGCCCACATGAGCGAAAATCATAGTAAGGACCGGATGACTGATGCGACTGCGAAGTTCGCAGAACCGAGACAAAAAATAAACTGAATGGGCCACACGAGGGTGTGGGCCCATTTGGGCCAAAATTGAAGTTAGGCCCAACTACACCGTAGTGACCAAAAAGGGAACCTGTGTCGCTCGAGGCAATAGTAGCCCTAGAAAGGCCATTAGAGGATAAAATTACTGAAATACCCTCGGTGGGTACAATTACTGAAATACTCTCGACGGGTAAAATTATTGAAATACCCCTGGTGGGTAAAATTACTGAATACCCTCGTTGGGTAAAATTACTGAAATACCCTCGTTGGGTGAAATTATCGAATACCCCGAAGGGTAAATTATCGTTTACCCATAACTGATCAAATGACCGTTATACCCCTAAGGGTAGATCTAGTGTTGTGCGTGTAATCTATTTAATTGATTATGATAGTAAATTATTGCATACATTGATTTATTATGTCACGACATGTTACATTAGGTGGGGTTATGTATTGGAGGAAGTACTGTACTAGTGGCTATGCCACGTATATCGATTCAAATGGCTCGCCACGATATATCGATTTTAGTGGCTCACCACGATATCGTTATCGCAACTTTGTGCGTTGATATTAGCAAATCATTGCGTTATTGGTGTGTAGGGCTGGGTGGGTCGACTTGGTCCCCACATGGTGTGTAGGGTTGGTACCGGTGGTGTGATGGTTGGGCTGGCTTGGGCTGCATCTTGTTTGCTTTGACATAATTTTGGGGCTTAGGCCCGGACTAATTCTGCATTGGGCTTAGGCCTAAACTATGGGGGCAGTAAGGGGGATTACACACTGAGTTCTCGTAACTCACCCTTTTCTTTAACTGTGCAGGTAATCCCCGGCCTTAGAGGATTTGGAGCCGCAAGGACTCAGAGGTGGCCATACATCCTGTATGTTCTTGGGCTTAATCTAGCTACTTTATTCCAGTTTTTTTTTTACTTTTATTTTTGGGTTAATAATTTTTGTAATAAGGCCATTGAAATTATTTTTAACTTTTATATGGGCTTTCATTAAAGACTGCTAATTTATTTAACTCGGGTTTTAAAACAACAACCATTGTTTCTAAAATATCACATTTTCGTAACTTTTAAAACTAAACTTCCTAACAGATAAGTTTTTTAAAAACAAATGAATAGATGGATAATAATATTTTTAAAAGGGAATGATTTTGAGTAAAACTTGTGTTGTTAATAAGTAATGAAAATCGGGATGGCTAAACGTAGTTCGTAAATAAGTTTTAAAAATGAGCACAAAGTATTCAAACAACACCTGATGTAGAACGCTAGATCTGGTCATAACGTATGGGCTGGGTGTGGGGTGTTACATTTAGTGGTATCAGAGCCAGATTGCAAAACTCAGCTGTGGAATGGGTTTTGAAAATTTTCCAAATCTGTTTAAATTATGGTTGAGAAAAGTAGTGATATTACTGCAAGTGTGGCCCACCGAGTCTCCGGCACCAAATCCGTAAGATTTCTAACTCTATGCTGATATGACTGTATGAAGAAAACTACTAGGGATAATAGTAGTATACTTAAACTCCTTAGTTATAGAAACTGAGACTATTGGAGACTAAGACTGTGGTATATGCGACCTGCGAGAACAACCCTAATTACTACTTTTCATAAAATACTTGTTAATAATGATGAGAACTATAAGCTGATTCATAAAATTCTTAACAAGATAAGTATGCTACAACGATATGAGTGCAAGAGGTCACGGAAGGGGTACGCGTGGCCGTGGTAGAGGTCGAGGTGCTAGGGCCGGGTCCTCAGTATCAGGACACATGCCTGAAAGGGAAGCGCCAACATCACCAGATACTGAGACAAGGTCCCACGATCGAGCAAGTAGGGATGATGCCCTGTCCCAAGTAATGCTACGAGTTCTGGAAAGGGTTGCTGGAGCGAGTACTGGGTCAGTGGGCTGAGGATCAATCTCTGAACGACTCCAACCTAACGGGGCAAAAATCTTCAAGGGAATCTCTAGTGTAGCCCCGAATGTGGTAGAATATTGGTTAGATGGTTGAGCGAATCATGGATGACCTAGACTGCACCGTGGAGCAAAAGCTGAAGGGAGCAGTGTCCCTACTACGAGATGAGGCATACCAATGGTGGCTTACTGTAAGGGAAGGTACGCAGGCTGACCGTGTGACTTGGGACTTCTTTAAGGCGGCCTTTCAAGGAAAGTATGTCGGGGCAAGTTATGTGGATGCCCGGAGAAAGAAATTTCTGAATCTGGTTCAGGGAAATAAGTCTGTAGCAGAGTATGAGGTAGAGTTCCTACGATTAAGCCGGTATGCTCGAGGTATAGTCGTGATTGAATGTGAGTGCTGCGTGAGGTTTGAGGATGGTCTTTGGGATGAGTTGCGGGTACTGATAGCCCTACAGAGGGAAAGAGACTTTGCTGCCCTAGTTGAGAAGGCTGAGATTGCTGAGGATGTGAAATACTTAGAGCGTCAGAACTGTGAACAGGATAGGGGCAGAGGTAAGAAGGGTTTTGGGCATTCGAGTTCTTCTGGTGGGTCTAATAAGAGGCTTAGATTCGATGGGTTGGTCCGAATTGGAGTTTCAACTGTTGTTGGCAGATCGTAGCCTTACGCTGTGTGGGGTTGCCTCATCAAGGTGAATGTTGGAAGAGAACTGGGGCATGCTTCAGATGTGGGTTAAAGACTGTACGCAGAGGTTGGGACAGACGCAAGCTGTGGGCTAGGGATATGTTCAGCTAGGGAGAGGTGGTTAGCAGCCACTGAGAGGCCGTGGTCTAGCCAGAGGGGGAAATGGGTTTGGACGAGGTCGATGAGCACCAGGTAGAGGTGCTGGTAATATAGAGGTGAGACAACCAGGGTTGGTTTATGCTGATCGGTGTCGAGAGGATGGCGATGCACCTAACGTCATAACTGGTACGTTCCTCATTCATGATGTACCCTTTACAACTTTAATCGACATTGGGTCTACACACTCATATGTTGCATGTACTACGTCGAGAGCATTGGGTATATAGTTTGAACTTGCTGAGAGGGAACTGACAGTGGTTAGTCCACTGGGACAGTCAATTAGAGTGAATAAACTATTTAGGGATGTACCCCTAGATGTCCAAGAGGTTGTCTTTCGGAGATTTGATGGAACTGCCTTTTAGCAAGTTCGATCTCATTTTGGGCATGGATTAGTTAGTGAAACACCGTGCGAGTTCGGATTACGCTGCTAAGCATATGGTATTAAAGTCTTCAGAGGATGAGGAAATGGTCGTGATAGGAGAGCGTAGGGACTATTTGTCCAACGTAATCTCAGCATTAAAGGCTGAAAAGCTGGTTCGCAAAGGTTGCGAGGTGTTTCTGGCTTATGTTAGCACATCTGATGTTAAAAGTTTGTCTATTAGGGATGTTAGGATGATAAAGGAATTTTTGGATGTATTTCCTGAAGAGCTTCCGGGGTTGCCACCAAATTGTGAGGTCGAGCTCGGCATTGAGCTCCTATCGGGAACAGCACCGGTGTCTATCGCCCCTTATAAGATGGCACCAAAAGAGCTGGTAGAACTAAAAGATTAGATCCAAGAGCTGCTGGATTGAGGTTTCATCCGACCAACTGTGTCACCATGGGGAGCACCGGTGCTATTCATAAAGAAGAATGATGGGTCAATGCGCATGTGTATTGATTATCGTCAACAGAATAAACTGACGATTAAGAACAAGTACCCTTTACCAAGAATTGATGATCTGTTTGATCAGCTGCGAGGAGCCACAGTTTTCTCCAAGATAGATCTTAGATCGGGATACCATCAGTTGAGGGTTAAGGAGGCAGATGTGCACAAGACTGCATTCCAAACTCGTTATCGACATTACGAGTTTTTGGTCATGCCATTTGGGCTAACAAACGCACCAACTGCTTTCATGGATATGATGAATCGGGTCTTCCAACCCTATTTAGACCGATTCGTGGTGGTGTTCATAGATGATATTCTGGTGTATTCAAGAACTGAGGTGGAACATGATTCACATCTTCGTGTTGTCTTGCAAATATTGAGAGAAAGGCAGCTATATGCCAAATTCAGCAAGTGCGAGTTTTTCCTGCGAGAGGTGACATTTTTGGGTTATGTCGTGTCTGCCGAGAGAATTAAGGTTGATCCCCAAAAAGTTGAGGCTATATTAGAGTGGAAACCACCGAAGTCGGTATCTAAGATTTGAAGTTTTCTGGGTCTGGCTGGGGATTACAGATGGTTCGTTGAGGGTTCTCACTAATTACTGCACCCCTAACTAAGTTACTATGTAAAGGAGTACCGTTTGTTTGGACTGATAAATAGCAAGAGAGTTTTGAGAAACTAAAGAAGATTCTCACTGAAGCTCTAGTATTGATTCAGCCAGAGGCTGGAAAGGAATTCATTGTCTACTGTGATGCATCGCACACGAGACTGGGTTGTATGCTGATGCAAGAGGGTAAGGTGGTGGCCTATGCATCTTGTCAGCTTAGGCCGTACGAGGTGAATTATCCTACTCATGATCTGGAATCAGCCACGTGGTATTTGCACTGAAGATTTGGAGACACTACTTGTACAGAGAGAAGTCGATAGTTTATACTGACCATAAGAGTCTCAAATACCTCCTTACTTAGAAGGAGTTGAACCTTAGGCAACGAAGATGGATAAGGTTGCTTAAATATTATGATTTCTTGATCGAGTACTATCTGGGAAAAGCTAATGTGGTAGCGGATGCACTGAGCCATAAGGTTGTGTCTGATTTAAGAGCAATGTTTGCTCATCTCAGCCTGTTTGAATATGGTAGTCTGCTAGCTGAACTTCAAGTAAAACCGACGTGGGTAGTACAAATTAAAGAGAATCAGATGTTGGATGAGTCGTTGGTTCCTCGGTTTCAACAGGTGAAGAAGGGAGAGACTGAGGACTTTGGTATGAATAGTGAAGGAGTATTATGCTTCCGTGGAAGAGTTTGTGTATCGAGGGACTCTGAGTTAAGGCAGTCGATTCTGTGGGAGGCACATAGTAGCCCATACGCTATGCGTCCTAGGGGAAACAAGTTATACCGAGATCTACGTGAACTGTACTTGTAACACCCATAACCCGTATCCATCGTCGGATTAGGGTTACGGGTATTACTAAACCAAACACAAGTCAATGCACTTTATAAAAGCTATTACTTGATAAATGTGTACCAATTTATACTATCACAAATAAACATGTATATCCCATCTAATATAAAAAAAATTAACTTATATATCACGAATAATATCATTTACATCGATTAAAAACTACTTACATTCAAATAACTAAACACTATTCATTTGGTCATTTTGTATACTATGGCCGAATATAAATATTTCTCTTATTCAACATATACCAATCAAATATCGTAATAATTTAATCACATACATACCATAATTGATTGTTTACTACAAAAATTTCCCATTTCAAACCTCATAACCATATATATATATATCATCCAATGAACATTAGATCTCCAACTTGATTCAATACCTTAGCCTAGTATTAACAAGTGAACATGCTTCAACTTGTTCATTAATATAACTCACAAACATAAATTGAAATATCTTTCAATTTAAGATTTTGATTTAGCCGAACATACCTAAAGAGAACTAGACCATGACTATTTGTGACTAAAACATATTCAAGTACCTACTTTAACATCATTTAGCATATACTTCATTCATGAACATTCATTCGAAATATATAAATAAAGTACCCTCCATGAATTCATAAAACATACATACCAAAACATGCCTATATTATGACTTATAATGCACAAACATATATATCTCTTGATGCATAAACAAGTCAACCCAAACATAGAAAAATAGCCATTTTCGCATGGCATCTTTATACAATCACATTTACACTATTTAAGACTTTTCAACATGTAATTCAGCCTATACATGCCATAGTCCTTAGGTTTGAATACAAAAAGGTACCAAAATAGATGATAATGTGATTGACTTTGACAGTGATCCCCGAGCTCGAGCTTCGACTTCAAAATCTATGGAACAATGCAACAAATACACCAAGTAAGCTATTATAGCTTAGTAAGCTTTAAGCAATCTAATGCAAATTATCAATATTACTCAAAGTGATTAAAACCAAAAATGGTAAACAAGGATTTATCATTACTTATTTAATCATACAATCATGAACCACCCATTTACTCTCAAATTTAGATTCGAATATATATAACACAATTCCATACTCAATCATATTCATTTACTAAATTTCAAGACATTAACACTTACTCATGATACATTATTTCACATAGCCGAATTACATTGGTGAACCAAGCAACATTTCATTTACTCTAGTAATGTCTATTTCATTCCAACTCAATGATTCAAAATTATACCTAAAATAAATATAAGATTCCATCCACATCACACTTCACTCATATACTTGGATTCGAATAGTAAAATTTCATAGTACCCACTTACCGAATTCAACCTTTTAAGATTTAAGTTGGTCGCACACTTAGTGCCCCTCAACCGATTTCGGACACATAGTTCTCAGACATTTTATTCGCACACTTAGTGCATTTCGATCGATTTCACACACTTAGTGCATTACAACCGATTTCGCACACTTAGTGCTCAGTATTTTATAATTCGCTCACTTAGTGCATTAACCCGATTATTCCTCTTCCATATAAACATATAATCACATTTTTACTCACATGAACACTCATATATGCATATGTTCAAACCAACCAATTCTTCCTATAAATTTCCAACACATTCGATACACCAATATGCTTATAAATATATAACACTTACTCAAATACATACATCTTTCTCATTTCATTTCCACATATAAATATCACTTAGTACATATGTATATATTCAATTCACACATTCGGTTATTATTAGTTAAATTCCTTGTCACCTTCGGCATTAAGGAATTAAACATATTGTCATCACTTTAACATATACATATTCATATAAATAAAATTTTTATTCAACCCGATTGCTTAAAAGCTTACCTCGGAAGTTGACGGATTAGGTTTCTCGGCTATTCGTTCAACTTTGCTTTTCCCTGATCCAAATCCATTTCTTTTTGTTCTTGATCTAAATAAATTCAAATTAAGCTCATTCAACACTTTTCTCATTCAATTTAATCCAAAAACATATAATTGAGAAATTTAAAAATTTACCCCTAACATTTAAAATTTTTGCAATTTAGTCCTTATTACACAACTCACAAAATACACAAAATTTGGCCACCATTCTTTAGATCCGAATTTCCATCATCCCATTACAAGTCTATACAACTCATTTATTTCACATTCCAACCTCATAAAAATTTTATTTTTTACAATTAAATCTAAATTACCTAATTTCATCAAAAATTCAAGAACATTTGTTAATCTAACACATACAATCAATATTTCACCATTAATCAACAAAAAAATCAAACTCCCTTCAATGGCATCACATGAAAAACACAACCATTTCAAGAATTTACACATGGGCTAACTAAAACTCAAAACAACTATCTTAAAAATGTAAGAATTATTAAAAACCAAGCTAAATTCTTACCTTAATCAAGCTCAAATGTATCCGGATGGAACTAGGTCTTCTTTTATTTTTCTTTAGCTAATATTCAATCACTTGAAGAAGAAAGATGAACATTTTTTTTCATATGAACATTTTTTTTCATCTTTTACTTAATATATTATTTTATCAATTAATAATAATACATTAATATTAAAACATAATAAAAAAATCAATCACTATTACATGCAAATGATGGCCGGCACTAAGCCTAATTTTTGGCTAAATTTCACTTTTAACACCTCAATTTAAGAAGCCACCTTCAATTTAGTACTTACACAATCAACCACCAAATTTTCTTTTTATGCGAATAAACCCTTTTTCACAATTAAGCACTAAAACGATCAAATTTTAATACGAAAATTTCACACACACTAATTCACACATAATAAGCATTGAAATAGTATTAAATTATTTTTTGACTCGAATTAGTGGTCCTGAAACCACCATTCGATTAGGGCCAAAATCAGACTGTTACAATACTGGTGGCCAGGACTTAAGCGTTAGGTTACTGATTTTGTAAGTAAGTGTTTGACATGCCAGCATGTGAAGGCTTAGCACCAATTGCCTTTGGGAGTGCTGCAACCTGTTAAGATTCCACTTTAGAAGTGGGAGAGGGTAACTATGGATTTTGTTAGTGGGCTACCCCTGACGCTTACTAAGAAAGATTCGGTGTGGGTAATTGTTGATCGGCTGACTAAAACTGCCCACTTCATACCGGTCCGCACTGATTACTCATTGCAAAAGTTGGCAAAGTTATATGTGGTGGAAATTGTAAGGTTACATGGGGTACCAGTGTCTATCATTTTGGACAGGGACCCTAGATTCACATCACGGTTCTAGAGAGTGTTACACGAAGCTCTGGGTATAAGGTTAGATTTTAGCACAGCTTTCCATCCGCAGACTGATGGTCAGTCGGATAGGGTAATACAGATTTTGGAGGATATGTTGAGAAGCTATGTGAATGAGTTCAAGGGAAGTTGGGAAGACTATCTACCCTTAGCAGAATTTGCTTATAATAACAGTTACCAATCCAGTATTTATATGGTATCGTACGAGGCATTATATGGTCGTAGGTGTCGTACCCCTACTTGTTGGACAGAATTAGGTGAGCGGCGATTGTTGGGTCTAGAACTAGTCTCTGAAATCGAGGAAAAGGTGAAAGTGATCCGTAATCGATTAAAAAAGCATCTGATAGACAAAAGTCGTATGCTGACCTAAAGCGTAAAGAAATAGAGTACTATGTGGGGGAATATGTCTTCTTGAAGGTCTCAACTTGGAAGAAGATTTTGAGATTTGGGCGGAAGGGCAAGCTGAGCCCCAAATTTATCGGGCCTTACCGGAAATCAAAACGTGTAGGACCGGGCACCTATCAGCTTGAGCTACCTCTTGAGTTAAGTCGTATACATAATGTATTCCATGTTTCTATGCTGAAGTGATACTGTTCTGATCCTTCTCATATAGTGCCTATGGAGGAGATCGAGGTAATACCATATTTGACATTTGAGGAAGAACTGTGCAGATTATGGACCGTGATGTTAAGGTACTGAGAAGAAAATCCGTTCCATTAGTCAAGGTACTGTGGCATAATCATAGTTTAGAGGAAGCCACGTAGGAGTCTGAGGAGGTGATGCGACATCAATACCCAAATCTCTTTTGACCAGGTAAATTTTGAGGCCGAAATTTCTTTAAAGGGATAGAGTTGTAACGCCCCAAAAGTTAGGGGTTTGTATTTTTTCTTAAATTCATGTTGTGCTTATTTGGCTAGCAGTTTGAGTGTGTTTGGGGGTCTTATAGAGGCCTGGGTTCGAGTTTGAGCCTGGGAAAAATTTTAATTTTTGACCCTAAAGTGGAGAAGGGCTACTGGTGGCAAGGCTCAAGTATAATTGTGTGTGATTATGTAGCACAAGATGAGCTGGTAGCTTAGTGGCCATGGTGTCTTTAGGAAGGCTTGGAGAGTGGGGTTCGAATCCCACAAGCTGCAAATGGAAGCTTTTATTTTATGACTTGAGAGGGGAGGAAGCAGAGTTCAGATCGAACTCTTCAAGGGGAGTTGGAAACTTGGTCAAATAATTTGAATGGAAGGAGGGGAGCAATTCAAGGAGAAGGAAGTGGAGGGAATCAAGGGGATGGATGAGTGAGGGGGAGTTGGCCGATTGTGGGGAAGTGAATAGGGAATTTCGTCAAAGACTTTTCATTTTGTAAAGTGCATATTCGGTTTGTGTTAAGGGAGGTGCCGAATTTTCTTTGAATTTTTTTTGGGGAAGTGTTATCATTTCGGCACTTTTGGACGTTTCAAGTCATTTTCTCTCCATTGTAGACCTCTACCGAATTCACTCTTTTGGCATTTTTCTTTCTCCTTCATTTCCCTCACGAATTGTCGAAAGCACTCTTCTTCATCTTTTCTTTCTCTTTCATTTCTTCTGCTAAGTGCCAAATTGGTAAGGCTTTTCTCTCTTTTCCTTTCCTTCCTTCTTCTCAATTCTCATCTTCCCAACCGATCACTTCTTTTCTTTACCCCTAAGTCATACCAACACATCTCCCTTCCCTTTTTCCCATCATACTTGTTGTTTTCTCTTCTCTTCCAAAAGTCGAACTTGTACTTTCTCTTTTTGGGTTCTCTCTAGCCGAACATCCAACTCTCCTCTTTCTCTCATTATTCTCTTGGTCTTGCAAAGATGAACAAGTAGTAAGCCTTGACTCCTTGATGTAGGCCAAATCTAGTAGGGTCTAAGCATACCCTCCTCTCCGTTCATTCAGCCTTTGAATTTCAAAAATTGGTTGGTAAGTGTGGCTAGGGCCGAATATGGGTTGATTGAGTTCTTTTCTTATCATTTTGGGTGCTCTCAAGCCGAAAGGCTATTTTACTTTCAATTGTGGCCGTGGGAACTATATAGCTAACATCTCTTTTCCGTTTAAACGTTGCTAGGGACTCAATTTGCTTAACCAATGAGCCGACGAAAGACTCTTCCTTTGCGGTAGATCTCTTGTTTGGTGGTAAGTAGTGTGAGTTGATTAATCAGTTTCAATATTTAGAGATATCTTATCAGGGTTAAGACTAATGGATTAAGAATTTATTGTTTTCTTAGGTGTTTAATCTTGGGAGCTTCAACCTACGCTTGTAACAAGGTGTGCAACCTCGCACCACTGCTTATTCTGATAGTGCAACACTCTGTGAATCGGTCAAAAGCTGAAATATTGAAAAGTCAAAGTATCGGTAATCGTGATCACTCGAGCGTGCGAGCGCTCATAGAGGTAAACCGAGCCACTAGTGTTGGCGATAAACCGTTGAGAGTGCCACGAACTCTCTCGTGAAACTGAGGCCGTAATGGGCCTTGTTGAGCCGAAGCGGGCTAAGTGGGCCCAATGGGTTAATGGGCCCATATGAGCGAAAATGATAGTAAGGGTCGAATGACTGATGCGACTACGAAGTCTACAGAACCAAGATCGAAAACAAATTGAATGGGCCACACGAGCGTGTGGGCCCGTTTGGGTTGAAATTGGAAATTCAGCCCAACTACACCGCAGTGACCAAAAAAGGGACCTGTGTCACTCGAGGCGATAGTAGGCCCTAGAAAGGCCATTAGAGGATACAGTTACTGAAATACCCTCGGTGGGTAAAATTACTGAAATACCCCTAGTGGGTAAAATTATTGAAATACCCTCGTTGGGTAAAATTACTAAAACACCCTCGTTGGGTGAAATTACTAGAATACCCCGAGGGGTAAATTACCGTTTTACCCCGAACGGATCAAATGACCATTATACCCCTAGGGGTAGATCTAATGTTGTGCGTGTAATATGTTTAATTGATTATGATAGTAAATTATTGCATACATTGATTTATTATATCATGACATGTTACATTAGGTGGGGTTATGTATTGGAGGAAGTACTGTACTAGTGGTATGCCATGAAATACTGATTCATTGGCTCTGCCACGATATACTGATTTTAATGGCTCAGCCACGTATACTGTTATTGGCAGCTTTGCTATGTTGATATTAGTAGCTCGATTGCGTTATTGGTGTGTAGGGCTGGGTAGGTCGACTTGGTCCCCACATGGTGTGTAGGGTTGGTACTGGTGGTGTGATGGTTGGACTGGGTTGGGCTGCATCTTGTTTGCATTGACATAGTTTTGGGGCTTGGGCCCGGACTGATTCTGCATTGGGCTTGGGCCCAAACTATGGGGGTAGTAAGGGGGATTACACATTGAGTTCTCGTAACTCACCATTTTCTTTAACTGTGCAGGTAATCCCTGGCCTTAGAGGATTTAGAGCCGCGAGGGACTCAGAGGTGGCCACACGTCCTATATGTTCTTAGGCTTAATCTAGCTACTTTATTCCATTTTTTTTACTTTTATTTTTGGGTTAATAATTTTTGTAATAAGGCCATTGGAATTGTTTTTAACTTTTATATGGGCTTTCATTATAGACTGTTAATTTATTTAACTCGGGTTTTAAAACAACAACCATTGTTTCTAAAATATCACGTTTCCGCAACTGTTAAAACCAAACTTCCGTAACAGACAAGTTTAAAAACAAATGAATAGACGCATAATAATATTTTTAAAAGGAATGATTTTGAGTAAAACTTATGTTGTTAATAAGTAAATGAAAATCGGGATGGCTAAACATAGAAAGTTTTTGATTCGTCAATAAGTTTTAAAAATGAGCACAAAGTATTCAAACAACACATGATGTGGCATGCTAGATCCATTCATAATGCATGGGCCAGGTGTAGGGTGTTCCAGACAAAAATACTACACTTAGGGCAACAGATCCATCACATTTTTCTTGTGTTAATGGTTATAATGAGGTGGGTACAAGTTATAAAGGCTCGTTGGCTCTATTCTTACAGTTTTATTTCTTCAGTAGTTAATGAATTCAATCTGATGAAAGTAAGCAAAATCATTTGAGTATTCGAATGTGATTTTATAGGTCCGCTAAGAATAAACCTGCAAGTAAATGGTAAGGAAGTCATATTATATATATGACGGTCTATCAGGTTCTTGTTGGGGATAATATGATAGTATCCTTTATACTTTCAGAATAGATGAATGGTTTAATCAAGAAAGTTCTTTGTCTAAGGCACTGTATGAAACATCAGTTTCGACCATGTGATCGAAGAGAAGGATCCACCCACTAGAGTCCATTAGAGTAAGCACTAATAATAGTTAGTACTTGAAGGGATCGTCTCATAAAGAAGTTAACTCCAAAAGAGTCCGCAAGGAAAACTATTAATGAAAGGATTGTTTGAAATTACCGTCAAGGTGTCAAACGTCTCTACCTAGGCATTCTTGATTATGCCTCGATGAAATCTCACTAATGGAACCTTACTTAGACAAGGCTACACCAGCAAGATTTGACAGATATGCTTTTGCACCAGCAAAGCCATGTGGTTTCTGAATAATAAACTGCTAGTTTAATAAATATTATGTTAACGTTAGGTATGGACTACTCACTAGGTTCAAATGAACTTACTAATACATTTACTATGAATTGAGGTTTATTTGTTGATTCTAAGAATCATGGAGGGATTTGGGATAGAGCTCGCCAAGCTCAGGCAACTCATTTAATAGGATTAGTAATATGCATACAAGAGGGAAGACCTAGAGGCAGAGTCTTAGGGTCCAAGTCGAGTTGTAAATAGAATTTTAAATTTCAAGTTAAGTGATTAATTCATGGTAGTGAAATGGTCATTGAAAATGTTTTTATGGGTCTTAACCTTGTAATAAATTCCTTAAGCTTAATAAATTATTCATCTATGATACAAATGTCTATTAGATTGTTTTTATTTGGTATCCGAAATGTTCTAAGTTAAATTTCTATAATAAGAGTTAATACTATAAGACTTCCAACTTGTGGTATATATTCATAAGGTATATGTTGGTTAGTGAGTGAGTGAAGTGTAGCACCTTGTATCCGGACCTAGCGATCGGGTTGGGTATAGGTGTTACAAAATGAATTGTTGAAATATAAAAAGGGTGATATGAATGAAATTTGTGATGAATATGTTTATAATGATCAACACTAATGATAAGATAGGATAAGTAGGCATATCTTTGAGAATTTACTGAGCTTATCGAGGTCACGTGTTAGTTGTTTAAACACGTTGGTATCGGATCATTGAGAAATTGTAGTTTCAACTTGGGAACTTAGCATCACCCTTCAATCGAGGTTGTAATATATTTACATTAGCTGATATTTGTATAAGAACTTTGGTATGTACACAAAGACTTAGTTTGGATTTGTATTGCAAATTTGATAGGTGCTTTTGAACCTCTTTTGTATTTCAAATTGAGCTTTGAATTGATAATTATTTTGAATAAATATACAGTGTATATTTTGAGCCAAAATGGGTTTGAATTGTGTTTTTATAATTTATTGAAAATTAGTGGTGTGTTTTGTGCATGATGGAGGTGATTTGGGATAATTTGGAGTGATTTTGGGGTTGATTAAGGGGTGACGAGGCAACATGCTCTTATGATGTCAAGACCTCGGCCTTGTGACATCTTGACATCGTTCAATTAGCAAGTGACATCACAATGGCATATTTTTTGACTTCATGACCTCATGCACTATCTTAACATTTTACACAACCTTGTCCCCATTGCATTGTTTGTCCATTTTGAGTCCCAAACGTCTCCAATCTTTCCCGAATCACTCCTAAATGGTTTTAAATTGATTCTAAAGCCTTCAAATTTTTTTAATTAAATATTTATTACTTCATAAAAATGTTTAAAGCTAAAAAATTTAAGTAAATATGATATTTTCGTTTCATATATGTTCCAGTAGCATCTTCCTTTCGTACTGTACACCTGGATAAGTGAGGGGTATTATAACAATTGCAAGTGAGCATGGATAATGAAGTACCTAAAATCTTCCATGGTCATAAGTTCTTTCTTGTAGGTTGACATGATATGATCCCCTGATAATACCCTTGTCAAGTTGATGGAATTTGTAACTCGACATATTGTATTTGTACGTGAATATAATTGTAATAAAGTTTGATTTCGTCTGATTTTCCTCCATGGCCTTGCTCAGTTCCTTACACCAAATGTTTCTACCTTTCATCTATCCAATTTGTTTTTTTCCCATTGGAAACTAGAATGATAAGAAAAAATATGTTTCTTTCACCATCAAGGTTATAAGCAAATAACGCATCCCTTTCAATACAAATTTATGCATTTCGCTAGGTTCATTATCATATGACTATATCATATACCTCTATCATATGATTTAGCCTATTGTTTCTTGGGTATCCGATTAAGTTATTTACACCATCTTTGTTTAGTGCCTTTAAATTCTCTAACATTTCACAAAATCGATCCTGTACGAACTCGTACCTTTTCGAAGTAAATATAGAGTATAACAAATGGATCAAAATGATGTATATATTAAAGAACTATATAGAGAATAACATTTACTACGTACCCATGTTAATAACATGTCAATGTTCCTCATCCTTATGGAACATCCATATGTAATTGGCTCCGATATGTTGTATGCAATACCTATAGTGTGTATGATCCTAAAGGCTTCCACTTCAATCAATCATAGTGTATATGTCAATTGCCCTATTATAAATTATGCATATCTTGAGTTGCAGTACAACATGCCTTCTCAAGTTAGTTAAGAAGAACTCCCAGGTCTTATTTGCATATTCTTATTCAATAATTACAAATGTTATTCGCAGGATGTTTCAAACCAGCTTGTGCAACGACCAACAACAAGTGATGCTTATATCTTTTGTACATGAATGTACCATCAATTTGGATGAGCGGTTTACAATACTAAAATGCATCAATGCATGGCCTAAATGTCCGAAAAAGACGATGGAAATGTCTTTTTCCTTGGACCATTAATCTTCATAGTAGGCAAGTTCTATTTGCAAATCAACGGTGGTACCTAGGATTTATTGATTCAATATACTCAACCATTTTCATAGCTCCTTATACATTTTATCCCACCTACTATGCATTTTATTCATTGCCTTCTATTTTGCAACTCATGCGTTATATTAGCTACGGATATTAACAATAAAAACCAGTACGAGAATCCTAGGATTCACTTTCACAGAAGGTAAGATAATGTCAAAATCCAATTTTGGATTATCTTGTGAAATACCTTTAACAATACATGTAACACCCCTTCCCAACCTGATTGCCAGGTCTGAGCTGATGCTACATTCGTTTCCAGAGCAACTACAATAAATTTCAATACATTTTAACTATTTCAACATGCTTACTAGAATAAACCACATTTCAATATGATGTAAAATCATTTATGGGTCTTATACAACCTTAAGAAAGCTCTTTTACTAACTTAAGATTGATTAAGGACTTAACTGAAAAAAATCAAAATTTTTGAGTTGATGTCGCAACATCATGGTTTTCATAACGCAACATCATCAGTCAATGGGTCATGTTGTGAATTTAGAAATCTCGATGTTCATGCGCTACTCACTATCTAACTATGTTGCAGCATTGGGGACTTGTGATCGTGACATCGCCATTGTTTTGGAAAAAAATTGCATCGGTACATATTCAATGCTTCGAACCAAACACATTTCATTACACCTATGCATATGCCAATTTCAACAATACTATATCATGACAACCTTTGCCAAATCAAGCTTGTAACACCTTGGAAAACAAGCATTCAAATGGAATAAAACTCATGTTCAAAACATAACATATTCAAGCCAATTACCAACTTAACTTACCAGTTACCTCACTATGCAAACCTTAACATATATAAATTATGCAAACTTGAAATCATCAAACCAAATGACATCAAACATGACCAAAACTATGCATCATCTAGGTCATATATCAAGCTTATCATGCAAATTCAACCTTAGCCACAAGTTCAACCATGACATTCACATTAAAGAAATGACCACTTACATAACCAAATAATTTATATACATGCCACAATTATAGGACTCAAAATGAACATAATTCTAGCATCTTAATGATAGTCTGTGGTCTGTACTGATCTAGCTCGGTGAGTTCTGCATGTTAGAGATCTACAAGTTGGGAAAACAATGATAGTAAGCATTTAAATGCTTAGTAAGTTCAAGTTGAAATTACACACTTACCTTGCTCAAAGGTGAGCATATTAACTATCATATTTTTGGCATACATTTGGCTAGGACAAGACACTTTAAATAACTAAAAAGTGAGCATATGAGCATAAGTATTCATGTGCATCTAATAGTATAAGCATAACTCAACACATCACAAATTTGTAAAAATTTCACATATAAAAATCTCAATATCATATGCTATCATCAATTCACAAATTTATATCATTTCAACCGAATCTCATATCATATTAGTTTATCAAGTTCAAAACATATCATTTTTCAATTTTTAGATTCAATTTCAGTGTTACGCTCAATGGAACCCTAGTATAATGGACTCGGATACACGAGTGAATTACACCATACTAGATAACTTGTATGAGCTTAAACTACACCACACCAAGGCACCGAAGTGCAAAGCCTGTAGGCATCAAATGTTTAAACATTTTCAATTACATCTCTCCACCACACCAAAGTCTCCATGGAGACAAATAATACTCAATGATTTGGAATAGATACTGGACTCGATATAACCTATCATAATCTACGTATAATCATATACCCCTACAAGTGCGCATATGACCTTATTAGCATACTAATTGTGTTCTAACCTTTTACTAAGTTCACATGGGAATCTATCATACAAATTACATTTTCATACCCTGTATCATTCACATTTGCTAATTATACCATGTAATTGGTCATTTTCATACCCTATAATTATTCATATTTTCACATTTCATTTTAATTTAATCTACTACTAGCCTTGTATGCCAAATTCATCAATAATTCAAATAATGTTCATATATAATTATAATAAGTAAAACAAGCATACATATAACACAAGGAAAGGTAGTAAGTTCCATATGAACATATATTTTCAAAACACAAACGGGTAGATTCTTTAGCGACTAATCCATAATATTTGCTTTTCCCCTATTAGCTCCACTTTGATCCAATTCTTAGTCTATGTAAATATTTTATATACCAAATCAATACCATAAACCCAAGATAAGCATGTCTTTTGATTCATAGCTTAAAATTAAAATCTAATTTCACATTCTCTCGGTAAGGACCCTATACTTTCTATTTTTAGCAAAATTTCATGACATATTTTACGGTTATTCAATTTGGTCCCTAATATTACAAAGTTAACAAACAATCTTAACTAACTTTACAAATTAGTCATTTTCATAATCTAAGCTCAATATCTATCAATTCCAAGCCTAATCCATCAATTTATCAACAATGGAAACTTGTTAAATTTTCAAAATTGATCAAATTGGTACATAGGCTAGCTAATTCAAGCTTCCATGATCACAAATCTATAAAAATTATAAGAAAAATACTTGATGTTCATACCTATATAGTGGCAAAATGTTAGATGAATTCAAAGCTTTCTTCCTTCTAAGCATGGGCGGTTGGAAGAGTAAAGAAGATGATGAAAAGTTCCACTAACACACGTATTTATACTTAGTTTAGTTTTAATTAAGCTTATTTAATTAGTGTTAATTAAGTTTTATTATACTTAAACTATCATTAACAAGACAAAGTGGAAATCCACATCATCATCCACTAAGTATAAGAAAACACTAGTTTAATAACCATTTTAGTCCCTAGGATAATTGCTATGTAAGTCCTTAAGCCTTTTCTTAATGAAAACTCAATAATGATTGGACTTCTACAACTTCGTCCTTGAGCTTTGATTAACTATTTTAACGATGAAATTTCTTGACCGAACTTCAATATTTTTTTATAATAATTACATAAATATTCCTATTTTATATTTGCAGACTCGGTTTACGGAAATAAGGTTTTGAAATTGCATTTTCCAGTACCATTGAAAATTAGGTTGTTATAATATACAAGTATTTGGAACATCATATTTCTTTATCGTCCACAACCTTGTCGTCTTCCTCACAGGTGCCATGATTTTCTAAGGAGTTCCCTCGCCAAGCTTTACATACTTCACCTCATATGTATTTGATCTAGATTTCATAAATTAAAAATTGATCCCATTTTTTATGTTGTACCACTTTACTAAAATAATAGTATTTATGATGGAAATCTCCATTTTGACTTGCAAATTGCCAAAATTTTTAGAAGAACCCACATGGATCGATCTTCTATGAGGTAATTCTAGAAATTCCAACACATGTCGAGCATCAATGTCAACATTGAACATGTGGGATAAAGGTCCATACAGCCTAAAATCTTACTAGATTCCTCTAGTATTGTCCTGAACTTCATTGTTAGAATCACTCCCCTTTGGTATGCTTCTAACATAACGCACTTTTGCCACGTGTCACCCACCTTGGTAAAAAAAAAGGCCTATTTCCCTAATTAATAAAACATCCAGCCTAAAATCCTTTTTTTTTCTTTTTTACAATTTTGCCTTACTTTTCCAATAATAGGATATGTGTTTCAATTCAATTGTAATGGTGGTGATAAAATAAAGTAAAAATAAATTCTAATAAGGCCTTGGTATAGTTGGCAAAGGTGGAGGCTCTAGGTCCTGAGTGCCCAAACTCGAGACTCACCATGTGCAATTAAATGTGTAAGCCTCTATAACATCCTGAATTAATGGGCCAATGCATTTAATGTGTGGTTATGTTTAATGAGAGTGTTAGGGGTCTAGAATGGGCTCAGGAATTGGGCCAAGGCCTTAATTGAATTCTATGATTAGACACTCTAGTGGAAAGCCTGATAAGATAGAGTTTAAAAGATGTTATCTGTGTTTTAAATACAAAGTGGGCTTGTGGCCCAGTGGCAAAGTGGTGCCACTTAGAGAGCAAGGAGGTGGCGTCAACTGAGGAGGCCCACATTCAAGTTACATGAAGCCCAATTCTCTTAATTAAAGTTAGCTAAAGTTCGGCAATTAATTAGGTAGAGTTGGAAGGCAACAAGGCTTAAATATAGGAGGATTTATTTGAGTGGATAATAAAGATAATATGGCAAATAAAGGGAGGAAATTTAGGATCTGATCTGCTGGTCACAGTAGTGGCTGAACTTCCAACTCTAGGGGAAGGAGGAAATCGGTTTTGATGAGGCTAAAAGGGGGGTACTGAAATTTTCCTTGTTAATTAATTAGTTTTAGTTTTCAAAAGAGGGCAATTTCGGCTTTTGGTTACTGTGTGTGCCGAAAATTTAATTAAAGAAATAGGGTTCTTCTTAATTTCAGCATTTATTCTCATTCTCTTCTCTTGGTTGTTTCCTTTTTCAAAAAGCCGAAAACTCTTAAAGTTCCATCTTTCTCTTCTTCTTTTTTTCTGCTATAGCCGAATCCCCTAGTGTCCACTCTTTTCCTTTCTTTTTCTTCCTGCCGAATTCTTCAGTAAAAGCCAAAATCTTCTTGCTGATTTCTTCTTTAAAAGTCGAAATCTCCATAGATTTCTTTGAATCATCTTCTCTTTTTGATTTTCACAAAAAGCTAGAATCTTCTCTCAAGAGTTAGCCGAAACCCCTATAATGAGGTAAGTGTCGACTCTTGTTATTCCTTAAGATCTCTTTCAGTTTTTAGGGGCCAAGGCCAAATGGCCACTTGGTTTGTTAAGGCTGTCGATTAGACTAATACTTCCTATCTTTTTACGTGTTGGGCGACATTCGAGAAGTGAAGAAGATCGCGTAGATCTAAAAGCCAGAATTGTTAGTTTCTGAATCTCATATATCTCTCTTTTGGGGATTTCAAGGTAAGGGGTTCTCTTTAGATTTTCGTTAGATTCGCTATCTTAATTGTGATCTTAACCATATGTTATGATGGTAGCAACTGATAAGGTCTTTTGATGGAATCAAATATCGATCAGGCGAAGGAGGGGATTGGATCTGTTAAACCAATCCTTAAGTTTAAGAAGCGAGTGGTGTAGCTAGTTTAGGATTGGCCACCGGGTTGTGGACCAACTTCGAAACAAAACCTTAGAAAGTTAGCAGTCGTATCGACTTCTGATAGCATCGACATAGAAAGTATTGTCCTATCGGTAATCAGGTGTGTGGATCTCTATCACACTACTTAATCTGTATTATATGTATGTTATGGGCTAAAAGAAGGATAAAGAGGTTGTATGAACAGTCGTAATACCCAAAAAGGGTAGGCAAGGGATGCCAGGTACGTAATCATAGAAACTTCTCATGTGTATCGAAGTATGTGAAAGTATGTGATCTGTTTAAATAGTTTAATGTTCTGATTCTTGCATGTATGCATGCATGGGATGGGATTGATATGATGAAGGGGAGCAGGTCACGAGGCGATCAGTGGCTTTGCCACATAGGTCACATGGTGATCGGTCTTTATGACAGGCAGCGCAACTGTCGATATATTATTAAGGTTGCATAGCAATCGGTGGCTTTGCCACATAGGTCACATAGTGATCGATCTTTGTGACGATGCGAACACAAATTGTCGATATAGTGTGTAGCGGACGGAGGGTTGATTGTAGAAATCCCACGGTGTGATGGTTGGTACGGGTGTGTAGAGAATGGACTCTTAGGTTTGGGATGGGCCATGTTGTATGAAAATATATTCTGTTGCCATTGTTATGGCCCAAGCCCATAATGTGTTTGTGGGCCCAAGGCTTTTATGTGTTTTTGGGATTTACACACTGAGTCTTGGTGACTCACCCTTTTATTTTTCTCAACTTTTCAGATGAGCAGTAGGTCGTGGACATGGGAGCCGAGTCGGACTCGAGGGGCCATCAAGACTATTATTTCCTTAAACTATTTTAGGTTATCTTTTAAGTTTTAATTTTGGGATATTTTTTTTGTAATAAGGCCTCCATAACTTGGTTATTTTTCTTTATTATTATCATGTCACATTTTTATAAACTTATGTTTTCAAAACTTTAATTATAAAGCGAGAGGAAAATGGGCTTTTCAAACACATTCACGCAAATCTTAAAGTTTCATTCAAGAATTACACAATTAATGATTAATCGGTTATAATAAACTGAGATTTTCAAAACCCTTCAAGGCAAAGTTTGCAACGTTCAACCTGTAGCATACCAGATCCAGTCATGACGTATGGGTTGGGTTTGGGGTGTTACATTTTTGGTATCAGAGCCCAGTTCAAAACTAGGGCTATGAAATGGGTCCAGTAGTGATTTGTAAAAGTGATATAAGTTTGGAAAAAGTTTGGTTGAGATACGGCCTTCGAGTCTACCGGCACCTGATCCACGCTGGTAATTATCCTAAACTCATTATGTGATATGCATGTTGGGCTTGATGGGCTCCATAGGGATGTAGGCTAGTATGATTAAAGCTTGATGGACTCTAGGTTTAGGTTAAACAATTCTTCAAATTCCATAAGACTTAATTTTTTTAATTAAACATGTATGTGAACAAGTCAGAGGGTTAGGGTGTGATAACAGGCATACGCATGTCTAGAATTGGATCCAGGGAGAGCTTGGTATTTAAGCGGCCATAGCGGCTCACCTCCTCTTCACCGGAATCCTCCCTGGTGCGTAGTGACTGTTCACCTTAGCCACGAGGACTTGTTGGCGGGCCAAAATTTATAACTAAAACCCGAAAGGGACCAGCCACCTTATTTTGCAAAATTTCTAAAATACTCCTAGTTATGTAAAATTTTGAAATAACCTTGATTTGTGAAAATTTTCTCAAGATACCATTGGTTTGCAAAATTATCGAGATACCCTTGGTTTGCAAAAATTATCGAAATACCCCGAGTTGCAAAACTACCAAAATACCCCTATTTTGTAAAATCACCAAGATATCCTATTTTGGAAAATTACGAAAATACCCCTATAGGATAAAAATTACAAAAATACCCCGGGTAGTGAAACGACAAAAATACCCCTAGGTGATGAATGTGAGTTCATGGATGCTGCTTGTATGTTGATGTATGATGGTTGAATGTATGTGGTTTCTAGAACTTGGAGATTCAGACTTGAGACTGAAACCCGTAGATATAGTTTCGAATTCGAAAGAACTACTCTTGAAACTACTGTACATAAGATTGTTCATGGTTAA
Organism: Gossypium rotundifolium; assembly: GCA_025506655.1. Lineage (NCBI taxonomy): Eukaryota > Viridiplantae > Streptophyta > Magnoliopsida > Malvales > Malvaceae > Gossypium > Gossypium rotundifolium. The sequence continues at coordinate 79,702,495 of CP106734.1, read as the reverse complement.
TCAGTACAAGTAGCTAATAATTCATAAAAAAATCCTAATGAGATAAACGCGAATCAGTAGAATGAGCACTAGAGGACGTGGTGTGCGTGGCTGAGGTAGAGGCAAGATTGCTGTGTCGAACCCGTAAGGTCTGGTCACGAGTCAAGGAATGAGGTACCAGTGCCACCAATTTGTGAAGGCGAATTTCAAGATAGACGGATAGGAGATGATGCGGTATCTCAGGCGATGTTGAGGGTTTTAGAGAGGGTAGCTGGGGAAGGCATGGGCACAGGAGCCCGAAAATCTATGTCGGAGCGACTTAGAGCCAATGGGGCAGAAGTGTTTAAGGGAATTTCTGGTGTAGCCCTTAGTATAGCTGAGTATTGGTTGAAGGTAGTCGAGCGCATAATAGATGATCTGGATTTCACGGGAGAAGAGAAGCTGAAAGGAGTAGTGTCCCTTCTCCGGGACGAAGCGTATCAATGGTGGCTTACGGTTAAGGATGGTACCATGGCTGACCGTATCACCTGGGATTACTTCAAAGCAGCGTTCCAGAGCAAGTACATTGGAACGAGTTATGTGGATGCGCAGCATAGAGCGTTCCTGAATCTGGTTTAGGGAAGTAGGTCGGTGGCGGCATATGAAGTGGAATTCTTACGCTTGAGTCGTTATGCTCGAGGGATGGTGGCCACAGAACATGAACGGTGTGTTCGATTTGAAGATGGCCTAAAGGATGATCTACGTGTTTTGATAGCTCCACAGCGGGAAAGGAATTTTCTGTGCTTGTGGAGAAAGCTAAGATAGCTGAGGAAGTGAGACGGACGAAAAAACTAAACCAAGATAGAGATAGGGGTGGAGGTAAGAGAAATTTTGGATTATCAGGGACAATTGGGAGTACTCAGAAAAGACCTAGGTCGGATGGACCGAGAGGCAAGCCGAGACACTGCACGCCGACCAAACATGGAAGTGTACTCGATGTGGTAAATTTCATGTAGGTGAGTGTTGCGCAGGCAGTGGGAAGTGCTTTAGGTGTGGATATTTGGATCATCATATTAGAGACTGTCCACAGCCACGAAGCGATGTAGGACCCGCAAGGCAGGACAATGCTCAGTTGGGCAGAGGAGGTCAGCAGCCGCAGGTCGTGGTTTAGCTAGAGGTGGTAACAGTTTTGATCGGGGCCGTGAAGCACCAAGCCGAAGGGCAGGAAACACTGAGGCAAGGCAGCCGGGGTTAGTCTATGCTGCCAGACGTCGAGAGGAGGCCGACGCACCGGATGTTATAACCGGTACATTTTTAGTATTTGGTTTACCTTACACTGTATTGATTGACATTGGGTCGACACATTCATATGTTGCTAGTAGTGTGTCTGGAACTTTAAGTTTAGATTTTGAGATTACCCTTAGGGTGATAACTGTAATTAGCCCTTAGGATAATCTATGGTAGTAGATAAACTTTATCGGAAGGTACCCTTAGAAGTTCAGGGAATAGTTTTCCTAATGGATCTGATGGAATTACCATTCGAGGAGTTCGACTTAATATTAGGCATGGACTGGTTGGTGAAGTACCAAGCTAATTTAGATTTTGCAGCCAAGCGTATGGTGTTAAGAACCCCCGAGGGTGGTGAAGTGTTGGTGATAGGAGAAAGGGGGAACTGTTTGTCGAATATGGTGACTGCCCTAAGAGCAAAAAGGATGGTGAGAAAAGGATGCGATGCAGTATTAATGTTTGTTAGGGCTCTGGAAGCCAAGGACCTAACTGTTGGGGACGTTAGGACGGTGAAAGAGTTTTCTTCTGTTTTTCCAGAAGAGCTTCTGGGATTGCCCCCGGATCGTGAAGTGGAGTTTGAAATTGATCTTCTTCCGGGAACAGCGCCAGTATCTTTTGCTCCGTATAGAATGGCGCCGAAGGAGTTGGTGGAATTGAAAGCTCAGATTCAAGAGTTGCTAGATAAAGGATTTATTCAACCAAGTGTGTCGCCTTGGGGAGCCCCAGTGTTATTTGTTAAGAAGAAGGATGGATCAATGCGTATGTGCATTGACTACCATCAGCTGAACAAGTTGACTATCAAGAACAAGTATCCATTGCCAAGGATTGATGACTTGTTCGATCAACTAAAAGGGGCGTCAGTGTTCTCAAAGATAGATCTGAGGTCAGGATACCATCAGCTTAAGGTCAAGAAGGTAGATATTCATAAGACGGCATTTAGAACTCGCTACGGTCACTACTAATTCATGGTGATGCCATTTAGATTGACCAACGTGCCAGCAGCATTTATGGATATGATGAACCGAGTGTTTTAACCCTACTTGGATCAGTTTGTCGTGGTATTTATAGATGATATCCTGGTTTACTCAAGATCAGAAGAAGAGCATGATTCACATCTATGAGTGGTTTTGTAGATTCTGAGGGAGAAGCAGTTGTATGCCAAATTCAATAAATGCGAATTTTGGCTAAGTGAAGTTACATTTTTAGGCCATGTTGTGTCGGCAGAGGGGATTAGGGTTGACCCTTGAAAAATTGAAGCGGTGTTGGATTGGAAGCCGCCTAGGTCTGTGATAGAAATTTGGAGTTTTCTTGGTCTAGCCGGATATTACAGAAGGTTTGTTGAAGGATTCTCTTCAATTGCGGCACCATTAACTAAGTTATTATGGAAAGGAGTTCCATTTATTTGGTCTAGTAAGTAGCAAGAGAGTTTCAAGAAGTTGAAAAGGATTTTAACGGAGGCTTCGGTATTGATTCAACTGAAGGCTGGGAAGGAATTCGTGATTTACTGTGATGCGTCACACACGGCACTAGGATGCGTGTTGATGCAAGATGGAAAGGTTGTTGCTTATGTATCTCGGCAGTTAAGACTGCACGAAGCAAATTATCCCACCCATGATTTGGAGTTGGCGGCGGTGGTTTTGCTTTAAAGATTTAGAGACATTATTCAGACGGGAGAAATCATTATTTATCTGATTATAAAAGCCTAAAATACCTTTTGACCTAGAAGGAGTTGAATTTAAGGCAGAGAAGGTGGATCGAGTTGTTAAAGGGTTATGATTGCTAAATCGAGTATCATCCGGGTAAAGTTAATGTGGTGGCGAATACCTTAAGTTGTAAAGTAATCTCTGACTTGAGGGCAATGTTTGCTCACCTTAGTTTGTACGATGATGGAAGCTTATTAGCTAAGCTTCAAGTGAAACTCTCTTGGGTCATTCAGGTTAAGGAGAAGCAGCAGACCGATGAGTTGCTAAAGGAGAAGTTTCATGTAGGATCAAGTGATGGATCGACGGACTTCAGTTTGAATAAGGAAGGACTGTTATGTTTTTAAGGGAGAGTTTGCATGCGAAAAGATCTGAAATTAAGGCATAGGATTTTGCAAGAAGCGCATGGAAGTTCATACGCTATGCACCCCGGAGGGAGTAAGATGTATCGGGATTTGCGGGATCGATTACGGTGGCGGGCTTGAAGCGTGAGGTAACCGAATTGGTGAGTAAGTGTTTGACTGTCGGCAGTAAAGGGGGAGCATTAGTTACCATTAGGGTTGTTGCAGCCAGTGAAGATTCCACAATGGAAGTGGGAAAGGATCACAATGGACTTTGTTAGTGGGCTAGCCCTCACGCCTACTAAGAAAGTTCAGTCTGGGTGATTATTGATCGCTTGACGAAATTTGCTCATTTCATACTAGTACGGGTCGATTACTCTTTACAAAAATTGGCTAAGCTATACATAGCAGAGGTGGTAAGGTTGCATGGAGTACCAGTATCGATCATAACGGACAGGGACCCAAGGTTCACGTCGCGATTTTGGAATGCGTTGCACCAAGTACGAAGTCAGATTTTAGTACAGCGTTTCTTCCTAGACCGATGGACAGTCTGAGTGGGTAATTCAGATCTTGGAGGACATGTTAAGGGGTTGTGTCATTGATTTTAGAGGTAGTTGGGAGGAGTTTTTACCATTAGCGAAATTTGCTTACAACAACAGCTACCAGTCTAGTATTCAAATGGCGTCCTATGAAGCATTGTACTGGCGAAAGTGTCATACTTCTACCTGTTGGATAGAGTTGGGGGACCTTCAGATTTTGGGGCCAGAATTGGTTACCGAGACAGAGAAGAAGGTTGAGTTAATTCGGGCTCGACTAAAGGAAGCCTCGGACAAACAAAAGTCCTATGCTGATTTGAAGCGTAAGGACATAGAGTTTACAGTGGGTGATAAGGTGTTCTTGAAGGTGTCACCGTGGAAGAAAATGCTGAGGTTTGGAAGGAAGGGTAAATTAAGTCCCAGATTTATCGGGCCTTATCGGGTGTTGAAGCGAGTAGGGCCAGTAGCCTATCAGCTAGAGCTACCTTCATAGTTAAGCCAGATCCACAATGTGTTTCATGTCTCTATGCTGAGATGATATCATTCAAATTCGTCTCATGTAGTGCCTGTGGAGGAAATCGAGCTAAGATCTGACCTATCCTTTGAGGAAGAGCCAGTAGAAATCTTGGATCATGATGTCAAAGTGTTGCGAAGGAAGACGGTTCCATTGGTTAAGGTTCTATGGCGGGATCACAGTTTTGAGGAGGCTACTTGGGAACCAGAGGAGACAATGCGGCAGCAGTACCCGCATCTATTCTGATCAGGTAATTTTGTGGCCGAAATTTTTTTAAGGGGGTAGAACTGTAACATCCTGAATTAATGGGCCAATGCGTTTAATGTGTGGTTATGTTTAATGAGAGTGTTCGGGGTCCAGAATGGGCTCAGGAATTGGGCCAAGGCCTTAATTGAATTCTCTGATTAGACTCTCTAGTGGAAAGCCTGATAAGATAGGTCTTAAAAGATGTTATCTGTGTTTTAAATACAAAAGGGGCTTGTGGCCCAGTGGCAAAGTGGCGCCACTTAGAGAGCAAAGAGGTGGGGTCAACTGAGGAGGCCCACATTTAAGTTACATGAAGCCCAATTCTCTTAATTAAAGTTAGCTAAAGTTCGGCAATTAATTAGGTAGAGTTGGACGGCAACAAGGCTTAAATATAGGAGGATTTATTTGAGTGGATAATAAAGATAATATGGTAGATAAAGGGACAAAATTTAGGATCTGATCTGCTGGTCACAGTAGTGGCCGAACTTCTAACTCTAGGGGAAGGAGGAAATCGGTTTGATGAGGCTAAAGAGTGCGAAATTTCCTTGTTAATTAATTAGTTTTAGTTTTCAAAAGAGGGCAATTCCGACTTTTGGTTAGTGTGTGTGCCAAAAATTTGATTAAAGAAATAGGGTACTTCTTAATTTCGACATTTATTCTCATTCTCTTCTCTTGGTTGTTTCCTTTCTCAAAAAGCCAAAAACTCGTAAAGTTCTATCTTCCTCTTCTTCTTCTTTTCTGCTATAGCCGAATACCCTAGTGTCCATTCTTTTCCTTTCTTTTTCTTCCTGCCGACTTCTTCAGTAAAAGCCGAAATCTTCTTGCAGATTTCTTCTTTAAAAGCTGAAATCTCCATAGATTTCTTTGAATCATCTTCTCTTTTTGATTTTCACAAAAAGCCGGAATCATCTCTCAAGAGTTAGCCAAAACCCCCATATTGAGGTAAGTGTCGACTCTTGTTATTCCTTAAGATCTCTTTCGGTTTTTAGGGGCTAAGGTCGAATGGCCACCTGGTTTGTTAAGGCTGTCGATTAGACTAATACTTCCTATGTTTCTACGTGTTGGGCGACATTCGAGAAGTGAAGAAGATCGCGTAGATCTAAAAGCCAAAATTGTTAGTTTCTGAATCTCATATATCTCTCTACTCGGGATTTCAAGGTAAGGGGTTCTCTTTAGATTTCCGTTAGATTCGCTATCGTAATTGTGATCTTAACCATATGTTATGATGGTAACAACTGATAAGGTCTTTTGATGGAATCAAATATCAATCAGGGGAAGAAGGGGATTGGATCTGTTAAACCAATCCCTAAGTTTAAGAAGCGAGCGGTGTCAGCAGTTCGGGATTGGCCACCAGGTTTTGGACCAGCTTCGGAATAAAACCTTAGAAAATTAGCAGTCGTATCAACTTGTGATAGCGTCGACATAGAATGTATTGTCCTATCAGTAATCAGGTGTGTGGATCTCTTTCACACTAGTTAATCTGTATTATATGTATGTTATGGACTACAAGCTGGATAAAGAGGCTGTATGAACAGTCGTAATACCCAAAAAGGGTAGGCAAGGGATGCCATGTACGTAATCATAGAAACTTCTCTATGTGTATCGAATTATATGAAAGTATGTGATCTGTTTAGATAGTTTAATGTTCTGATTCTTGCATGTATGTATGCATGGGATGGGATTGATATGATGAAGGGGAGCAGGTTGCGAGGCGATCGGTGGCTTTGCCACATAGGTCACATGGTGATCGGTCTTTATGACAGGCAGCGCAGCTGTCGATATATTATTAATGTCGCATAGCGATCGATGGCTTTGCCACATAGGTCACATAGTGATCGGTCTTTGTGACAGGCAGCACAGCTGTCGATATGGTGTGTAGCGGATGGAGGGTTGATTGTAGAAATCCCCACGGTGTGATGGTTCGTACGGGGGTGTGTAGAGGATGGACTCTTAGGTTTGGGATGGGCCATGTTGCATGAAAATACATTATGTTGCCATTGTTATGGCCCAAGGCCCATAATGTGTTTGTGGGCCCAATGCTTTTATGTATTTTTGGGATTTACACACTGAGTCTTGGTGACTCACCCTTTTATTTTTCCCAACTTTTCAGATGAGCAGTAGATAGTGGACATGGGAGCCGAGTCGGACTCGAGGGGCCATCAAGACTATTATTTCCATAAACTATTTTCGGTTATCTTTTAAGCTTTAATTTTGGGATATTTTTTTTGTAATAAGGCCTCCATAACTTCGGTTATTTTTCTTTATTATTATCATGTCACATTTTTATAAACTTATGTTTTAAAAACTTTAATTGTAAAGCGAGAGGAAAATGGGCTTTTCAAACACATTCACGCAAATCTTAAAGTTTCATTCAAGAATTACACAATTAATGATTAATCGGTTATAATAAACTGAGATTTTTAAAACCCTTCAAGGCAAAGTTTGCAACGTTCAACCCATAGCATACCAGATCCGGTCATGACGTATGGGCTGGGTTTGGGGTGTTACAGTCTCCAAGTCCTACCATGAATTGTTTTCATATGTAGGTTTTAGTCTAATTAATCAATTTATAGTTTGGTTTGTTCTTGTTCATAATTTGTTTGTGTTGGAATAGTTTGATTCTTTGTTTCAGTTCTTACTCTATTTATGTTGTAATAATTTGATTCTACATTTGATGGTTACTCTAACATGTATTTATATCTCTACTTCTATTATAATGTACTTGTAAACTTAAAAAAATCATAAAAATATTAAAAAGTGCATATATAATAAAAAATATTAAAACTATATTTATATTAATAATGCTAAATGATATTTAAAGATATTAAAATTACATTCATATTTAAAATAGAATTATTATTTTTATATTGATTGATATATAAAATCGTTATAATTTAAAGAAATTAAAACTTACAAAAGAGCAAGAGTGCTTTTCTTAGTGTCCTAGTGAAAACAATAACTACTGTGGTTTGGGATGGAGGAAAGTGGTGGCGTAGAGAGGTTGGGAAGAGACGAAATCTCCCTTCTGGCGAAAGAATTCATCCAATTATCGGTTCAAAGTTCGATGGTTGTACCAAGTGAGAAACCAACTTTGTTATGTACGATATGGATAGGAAAATCTTACAATCCGGACAATTTTAGGTTACAGATGAAAAGTATCTGGAAGACTAGGAAAAAATTGAGATTCAACTGATAGGGAAAAATTTGTTTTGATTGTGTTTGAAACTGAAGAAGATCTAGAGACAGTTATGGAGGGCCGGCCATGGCTATTTCGGAAGCAACTTATACTCTTTGATCGGTTGGTTAAACCCATGGAAAGAATTCAGATCTGGCTTATTTCTTCCCCGTATTGGATCAAGATTGGATCGTGTTTACCAGAATTCGACAAAAAAGATCTCCTGCACGCTATTGGAGTTATTTTTGGAGGAGTAATTAGATATGAAATTAAAGGAGATTTTTGTCACCTTAGAATCCAATTGGATGTGCAGAAACCTCTTCGTAAAGGTATTTTTGTCTTAGATGATACTCAACAGAAATAGTGGATCTCCTTTAAATATGAGAATTTATTGACTTTCTACTTTTGATGTGGACGAATGGAGCATGGGTTCAAGGACTGTATTGGGTTAATACCTGCAGAAAAGAACAAACTTAGAGATGATTTACCATATTCATTAGCAATAAAAGCTTAACTAAATTTAATTGGGAAAGAAAGTTTAAAATTTAGCTCCCTCTCAAAAAAAATGATGTCCCAATGTTCCTGCACATGTGACACGGAGATGCTTTCTGGGATAAATAAAAAGCAAGATGATGGGAATTCTATGGCTTGGAGTTTGTAAGATAATTTACAACTAAAAGGGAAAGAGAAGGCGGAGAAGATGTAGGTAGATTTGAAATAAAAAACCTAATGTGCGACACGAAACAGTCGGGGCTTTTCACAACGCCAAAATTAAGGTACGATGATGGAATGTTTAAAAGTCATAATGAAGCTAACGTGTTGGAGGAAAGGTATGTTATAGAGAACATTGAGAGATTGAATGGGATAGACATTACGGTGGAAGACAAATCCAAATCAGTCAAGAAGACAAGCTGGAAAAGAATTAGACCAATGGTAATGATGAATTAAGATGAGGAAGATAGCTTAATGAGAAAGAGAAAATAAGAAGAAATGGAAACCGATGAGCGTTGTATGATAAATTCTCATGAACACAAATCTAAAAGGATAAAACATGAGAATAAATGTGCACATGTAGTAGCTCCTTTAAACTTGACGTTGGAAACCTTAGAACAATTTTGTGTTCCTAATCAATATGGATCGGCAGCTGACTAAAGGCAAGCCAACCGGGTGTAATGAAAACCATATGTTAGAATGTCAGTGGACTGGGGAGTCCACAAGCTACACAGTAGGCTTTGGTATTTGCTAAAGCAATACAATCCTCAGATGGTATTTTTTATGGAGACAAAAATTGATGAGAAACATATGGAAAAAGTCAGATAGAGATTCGGTTTTGTGAATGGAATTGATGTGGGAGCGAAAGGTTCTCGTGATGGGCTATGCTTGGCATGGAAAGGGAAAATTACTGTTAACTTAAGGAGTTGCTCCAAAAGTCACATTGATGTTTTGATTAAGGAGGATAATTTTGCAAAGGAATGGAGATTTATGGGTTTTATGGTCCACCTTATTTAAGCAACAAGAATGTATCTTGGAATTTATTAAGAAAACTAGGTCAAGATCAAACCTATCCTTGGTTGGTATGTGGCGACTTCAACGAAATCATGTATTCATTTGGAAAGAGTGGAGGAATACAGAGGGAGGAGAGAAGAATGGAGGCATTCTGTGAGGTTCTTGAAGAATGCCAATTAGTGGATGTAGGGTATATAGGGTATGGTTTACATGGGAGAGAGGGAACTTTCCGAAAACAAACATCAATGAGAGATTAGACAGGGGAGTTGTGAATGAAAAATGGATGCATCTTTTTCCAAAGAGCAGCATTCGACATTTACCACACTCGATATCGAACCACTGCCCCCTTATTCTAAATATAGATAATGCAAGAATTTGTATGGGGACCCTAAGGTTTAAATTTGAGGCGTGGTGGACCATATAGGAATCTATTGAATAATAAATTAACTCCTAACTGGTACACTTATTGAAAAACTCGAAAGGTTGCAAATCAGATTGAAGAGGTGGACAAGTACAATTAAGAAAGGTCGGAAAGGTTTAAAACAAAAATTTACTAAGGAATTAGAAAGTTTAATGGAGAAGAAGAGGGATGAAGATACAATGGCAACGCTAATTGATACAAAAATTCAACTTAATATGGAGATTGATAAAGATGAGATGTTTTGGGAGCAAAGGGCACTGGTCAATTGGCTTCAACTAGAGGACAATAATTCTGCCTTTTTTCATAAGCATGCCTTAGTTCATGTACAGATAAACATAATAAATAGGTTAGAATTAGATGAAGGAAGGGAAATCTAGGACGAATGAGAGATTAGTGAGGCTGGCACTATGTTTTTTCAGAAGCTAATAAGATTGGGAATTTGTCCCATCTACTTACGAGTATCGACATTAGTATCTCCTCTGATATCAATACAGCTTTATTATCAACATTTGAAAGGAATGGGTCCTACCAAAGCACCAGGAACAGATGGTTTTCCGGCATTGTTCTTTTAGAGATGCTGACACATTGTAGGTAAAGATGTCGCAACTTTTTGTTTGAGAATTTTGAATAGTGGTAATGATTTTGACTCTATAAATTTGATGGATATTGTCCTTATTCCAAAAATCCTGAATCCTACAAGTCTTTTTAATTTTAGACCTATTAGTTTTTTTATTGTCATTTATAAAATTGTGGTGAAAACAATAGCAATTAGCCTTCAAGGAGTCACTGAGATATGTATTGACAGTGCTCAAAGTGCTTTCGTATTCAGAAGATTAATTTATGAAAATGTGATATTAGCATATGAGATTTTACACACTTTTCGCCAGAAATGTACCGAAAAAAAGGATATATGGCAGTAAAGCTCAATATGAGAAAAGCCTATGATAGAGTTGAATGGGGCTTTCTAAAGGAAGTAATGGTACGAATGGGCTTTGTAGTGAAATGGGTGGTGTAACACCCCTTACCTGATTCTGATGTTGGGATCAGATACGAGGCATTACTGTACTTAATCTTACTTAATCTTACACTTACGAGCCATAAAATTCGTTACATCTTAAAAACTTTTCTTTTCAATCATAATGTGCATATAATAGGCCTACGGAGCCCTAATTGTATGTTCGGAGTGAATCGAAATTCATTCGGGAACTAAAAGCTCTTAAAAACTTTTTGCCTAAATAGGGCCCACACATCCGTGTGGTCCAAAGGACATGCCCGAGTGCCCTAAGACATGCCCGTGTTCGACACCCGTGGTCGACACTGACTTATTTCACACGATTGAGCACACATCCGTGTCTATAACCTGTGTCTTTCACATGGCCTAGACAAGCACATGTCTTCCACCCGTGGAGCTCTTTATTTATGACGTCATCAAACACTTAAAAGCACACGGCCAGGGCACACCCCTGTGTGATGGCCCGTGTGACGAATCATTTTCTCGTGGGTTGATGCAGGGGACACACGGCCTATTTACATGCCCATGGGGCTGACTATGTGTCACACACGGCCTAGACACATGCCCATGTGTCTACCCGTGTGGAAAATTGTAGGCTATTTTCCAAGCCAATTGCCACCCTGAAACATAAACACCCTTAATTCATTTCAAGTATCTCAATTATTCCATCCATTACATAAACTTAAATGCATAACCTCATCAACATAAAAGGTATAAAACTTAGCAAATATCGACCAATTTCTAATGGCCATATACAAAAGGACGCACAAACTTGATAACTAACCATTTTTCTTCTATATGACATAACTCAAAATGGTCAAAATGCTATACATGCCATACTCAAAATAATAAACTTTGCTATACCAAAATAATGGTTGATAGTGTGATCCGAGCTCCGATGTCCTTCAATCCCCGAACTAGCTTGGCGAAACTACAAGGAAAGAGGGAAAAGAGAGGGGTAAGCATATAACTTAGTAAGTTTGCATGAAATCTTATGTATCAACATAAATAATCAAAACAACTCATCTTTCTCATAACACATGAACAATATAAGTATTAAATGCAAAAGCATACTTACTCATACTTACTCTTACCCATCTCATTTCACAATATGATCTCATACTTTGTATTTTTACTTATGGTACCTGTATCACTTAGTCACACAATGTAGCACATTTGCTAAAGTAATCATAAATTCAAATCTTTAACTTACTTAACTTAATTAAAAACAACTCATTACTTATCTTTAATAACTTATCTCTTTTATTTCTTCTTTCACATTTGGCTCTTTTGCCCGTTGAATTTCGGAATAACAGATGATACTCAACCTTGTCAAACATATGTCTTGGTGCCAATGCCATATCCCAGATATGGTCTTACATGGGATTGCCTCATATTCTGAAGCCATATCCCAGATATGGTCTTACACGGGATTCCTTAGCTTAATATCAATGCCATGTCCCAAACATGGTCTTACATGAAATCTTCTTTTGGTGCCGAAGCCATGTCCCAGACATGGTCTTACATGGGACTTGCCTCATATGGTGTCGATGCCATATCCCAGACATGGTCTTACACGAGACCTTCCTCATATGGTGTCAATGCCATGTCTCAGACATGGTCTTACATGAGACCTTCCTTATTCGATGTTGATGCCATGTCCCAGACATGATCTTACACAGGATCTACGTTCAGTGCAGATGCCATGTCCCAGACATGGCCTTACATGGGACCTACATTCCTTAATGCTAATGCCATGTCCCAGACATGGTCTTATACGGGTTTTCCTTGGTTCATGTTATGACATAGGTATCCTCGCTATTCCGAGACTTCAATCGGGACTTTTACTTGCTTACTTATTCTCCTTCACTTTATCATCATAGTGTTAATGATCATTTCATGTAAAGAATATACATTTCATAAAAATAACAACTAATTTTAAACATAACAACAAATGTAACCTTAATTTCATACAAACTTACCTCGGTATTCAAAATGTGTTGAATTGTACAATTTAGTCCTCGACTTTGTTTTTGCCTTAGTTTCAATCCAAGCTTCGTGTTTCTTGATCTATAATGACAATTTAACTTGTTTAATACTCACAATGACTAAATTGACTCATAATTCATACTTGGAAAAATTACAATTTTGCCCCTTAAACATTCTCATAATTACACTTTTTCCCCTAGATTTGTAAAATAATTTTCATTCAACTTCCTTGTATTTTAAGCCTAGCCGAATCATTTTCTTGACTATAGCAACCTTCAATTTCTACTATTTCACTCATGTATGACCAATTTCATAACTTTCACAACTTAGTCCTTACATGCATTTTTCATGAAAATCACTTAGAAAAAGATGTTTACCCAACATGAAACTTTCATAATCTTCCATAAAACATCGAAATACATGCATGTCATACTTGGGTAAATTTTTGAACATGAACCCTAGCTCAAAATATAGCTAGAAATAGCTAAACTGAGCTACGATGGTCTCAAAAATACGAAGAACATTAAAAACGGGGCTAGGATGCACTTACTATCGAGCTTGAAAGTTGAAGAAACCCTAGCTATGTCTTCCTTGTGATTTTCGGCCAAGGGGAAGAAGATGGACACCATTTTTGACTTCTTTTTCCCTTTTTAATTTATTAATTTACCAAATGACCAAATTACCCTTAATGCCCTTTCTTGATATTTTTCCTTCCCATATCCATTTTTGTCCATCATAACAAATAATGGTCTAATTGCTAAATAAGGACCTTTAGTAATTTTTATGATACTATTTCATACTTAAATTTTCTAGAATCTCATATTTCCTAATTCTTGCAATTTAGTCCTAATAGACAATTTATTCACTAACTAATAAAATTCCTTCATGAAACTTTCACACAATTATGCAAACACCTCATCACCTTGTAAAATCATTTAAACACATATTTCTACTTCAAATTTGTGGTCTCGCACCACTATTCCGACTAGGCCCTAAGTCGGGATGTTACAATTCTCCTCCTTAGGGATTTTCGTCCTCAAAAATCTTACCAGTGAAAAGGTTCGGATACTGATTCCTCATAGCCTTCTCAAGCTCCCAAGTAGCCTCTTCTACCCCATGTCTTTGCCATAAGACTTTCACAAGAGCTATAATTTTATTTCTTAATTGATTGACTTCTTGGGCTAGAATCTTAACTAGTTCTTCCCTATAGGTCATATCAGGCTATATCTCAATTTTTGTCGGTGTAATTACATGCGAAGGGTCTGATCGATAGCGTCGTAGCATAGACACATGAAATACATCATGAATCTCTAACTCAGGTGGCAAAGCCTAGCCCTATCCTCTCAGTGTTCTCGTATGGTCCGATAAAACATGGACTCAATTTTCCTTTTCGGTCGAATCTAAGAACTTTTCTCAATGGTGACACTTTTAGGAATACTTTATCATCGACTTGATATTCAATCTCTTTCCTTTTCAAATCTGAATGGGATTTTTGTCGATCAGAGGCAGCTTTTAAGAAATCTCGAATCACCTTTACTTTTTTTGGTTTCTTTAACCAAGTCCACTCCATGAATCTAGTTTTCCTTAAGTTCAGTCCAATATAAAAGCGTTCGATACTTACGCCCATATAAAGCCTCATAAGGTGCCATTTTCAAGCTTGACTGAAAACTATTATTGTAGGTAAATTCTACCAACGGTAGGTATTTTTCCCAACTACCTTACAACTCAAGAACACAACATCTGAGCATATCTTCAAGTACTTCTATTAACCTCTCCATCTGGCCGTCAGTTTGGGGGTGAAATGCCATACTAAAACTCAACTTTTACCCAAGGCCTCTTGCAACTTTCTCTAAAATTTAGATGTGAATATCGGATCTCTATCCTAAATGATCGATAATGGTACTCTATGAAGCCTTACTATCTCTGATACATACAAGTTTTCCAACTTTTCAAGTGAGTAGTCAACTCGAACAGGTATAAAATGGGCTGATTTCTTAAGTCTATCGACTACGACCCATACGACATCTTTCTTGCTCGGTGTCAACGGTAAACCCATTACAAAGTCCATAGTAACTTGGTCCCATTTCCACTTGGGTACCATTATAGGTTGAAGCAAACCCGAAGGTACTTAGTGCTCGGCCTTTACTTATTGACAAACCAAGCATCTTGAAACAAATTCAGAAATATCTTTCTTTATACACGGCCACTAGTACCATTTCTTCAAATCATTATACATCTTGTTACTACCCAGATGTACAGATAAACATCCGTTATGTGCCTTATGCAGAACTTTACTAACAAGCTCCTCGTTCCTCAGTACACACACTCGGTCTCTGAACATTAAACATCCTTCTGAATTAATGCAAAAGTTGGAATCAACGCCTGACTCACATTGAGCTCTTCTGGCTTGCAAATCACTATCGTGTCTCTGAGCCTTATAAATATCTTAAAAGAACATCGGTCTAACCCTCAATTCGACTAGAATTAAATCATCATTAGATAAACTCACCCGTGTATTCATAGCCCTCAAGGCAAATAAGGATTTTCTGCTTAAAGCATCGACAACTACATTCGCTTTTCCGGGTGATAATCAATAATTAACTCATAATCTTTTATCAACTCCATCCATCTTCGTTGCCTTAAGTTCAATTCTTTCTGAGTCATCAAATACCTTAGACTTTTGTGATCAATGAATATCTGACATTTTTCGCCATACAAATGGTGTCTTCAAATCTTCAATGCAAAAATTATGGCAGCTAACTCTAAGTCATGTGTCGGATAGTTCTTCTCATGTGGCTTTAGCTGTCTGGAGGCATATGCTACCACCTTGCCTCCTTGCATAAGTACACAGCCCAATCCATTTAAGGATGCGTCGCTATAAATCACAAATTCCTTTCCTGGCTCAGGTTGTACTAAAATTGGAGCCTCCATCAATATCGCCTTTAATCTCTCAAAACTTTGTTGGCATTTTTCTGTCCATTCAAACTTTACATTTTCTGTAATAACTTCATCATTGGAGTCGCTATCATGGAAAACCCCTTGACGAATTGCCTATAGTAGCCAGCTAGGCCCAGAAAACTTCTAATCTCAGATACATTTTTAGGCGGTTTCCAATCAACAATAGCTAAAATTTTACTTGGGTCTACTCAAACTCCCTCTCTCGAGATAATGTGTCCCAGAAATCTGACTTCCTTGAGCCAAAATTCACTTTTGCTGGACTTGGCATATAACTAATTATCTCGTAGAATCTGTAGAACGGTCTTCAAGTGCTCAGCATGCTCTGACTCATCTCGGGAATAGACAAATATATCATCAATAAAAACAACCACAAACTTATCTAGATATGGCTGAAAGATGCGGTTCATTAGATCAATGAACACTACCGGGGCATTAGTTAAACCAAAAGGCATGACTAAAAATTCATAGTGCCCATACCTTGTTCGGAAAGTAGTCTTAGGCACATTTGAGTCTTTTACTCTCAACTGGTAGTATCTCGACCTCAAGTCTATATTGGAGAACACAGTGGCTCCCTTCAATTGATCAAACAAATATTCAATCATTGGCAATGGGTACTTTTTCTTCATTGTTACCTTATTAAGCTATCGGTAATCTATGCACAATCTCATAGAGTCATCATTCTTTTCACAAATAATACCGGAGCACCACGTGGAGAGCAATTCGGCCTAGTAAAACCTTTTCTGTCAATTATTGCAACTGCGCCTTCAATTCCTTCAACTCAGTTGGAGTCATTTTGTAAGGAGAAATCGATATCGGTACAGTACCGGGCTAACTCAATGCCAAACTCGACCTCTCTAACTGGAGGTAGTCCTAGCAATTCCTCGGGAAAAACATCTGGGTACTCACATACTACTAGGACTAATTCAATCTTTAACTTAGTTTCCTTGGCTTTCATCACAAAAGCAAGATATGCCTCGTATCCTTTTCTTATATGCCTTCGAGCTGACATTTGAGAGATCACTACTGGCGGTCTGTCTTGTTCATTTGATTCAACACAAAGAGTATCCCCATTTTCACATCTCAACTTAATATATTTCGTTCCACAATTTACTGTCACATCATGAGTTGTTAACCAGTCCATACCAAGAATAATATCAAATTCATCAAACGGCAACAGCATGAGGTTTACCTTAAAATAATGACCTCTAATCATAAATGGGCAATCTTTGCATACTTCACTTACTAAAACACTTTTTCCTAGAGGATTAGACACTTTTATCATAAACTCGTAGATTCAATAGGTATATTCATGCTAGATGCTAATTTCATGCAAATGTATGAATGGGTAGACCTCTGATCAATTAAAGAGACAACATTGGTGTTATGAAGAGAAAATGTATCCGTAATTACATCGGGAGATGATGCCTCTTCGCGAGCGCGAATGGCGTAAGTCCTTGCAGTGCTCTACCCTCGGATCTTATAGCTTGTTATCGGGGTGTACCCTTACTACTTGCCCCACTTCTCGGGTTCCTTTGTGGTTTTCCCCTAGTAGTGCTTTTGGGTTTCGCACTATGAGTTTTCTCTTCTTTAACCATCTCAAGGCATTCTCTGATAAAGTGATCTTGGGAACCACACTTGAAACAAGTATTCTCATGTGCTTGACACTCTCCAGGATGTCGTCTGCCACACTGTGGGCATTCCGACCTATTAGATCGAATGTTCCCAACACTAGCGACTGAAGTAGTCTGAGCTTTATTCCCTAAAAACTGTTTACTCTTGCCTTGTTGGAAAAGTTGTCTGAGGTAGCTGATCGGGTGGAGAAATCTCTTGATTTTTTGGATGAAGACTGGAATGACTTACTCCATTGTCTCTTTCTAGAGTCATGAGACTCCATCTCAACTTTTCTTTTCTCCTTAATTAATTCTTCAACCTTACAAGCTCGATATACCAGCACAATAAATTCTTTCAACTCTAGTACAGCAACAGACAATTTAAATCTCTTCCAAATGATGGCTTTAGTGGAGACACATTCCCGAGTGTATTTGCTGAGCCTTATAAATTCACGCTCATACTCTGTTACTGACATTTTACCTTGTTTTAGTTCCAAGAATTCCTTTCCTTTCTGATTAATGAACCTCTAACTAATGTACTTTTTCCTAAATTCTTCATGGAAAAGCTCCCATGTAATCATTTCCCTTGGTACAACCGACACAAGGGTATTCCACCACTGATATGCAGAATCTCTTAAAAGAGAAACCACACACTTTATACACTCATCAGGTGTGCAAGACAATTCATTAAATACCCTATGGTATTTTTCAGCCAAAACTCTGCTCTTTCTGGATCATCATCTTTACTAGCCTGAAACTTCTCTGCTCCATGTTTCCGGATCCTATCAACCGAAGGTTTTTCCCTTCTTACCACTTCTACTACCTAAGGGGCTACAGGCGTAGGCTGAGGAATAGGCGGGGGTGGAGGGGTGGGCATTCGGGTTCGTACGAACGAACTCTATCTTCCAAGCATTCATCATGTGGAGAAAGACTTCTCTAGCCTCTTCTTCGCCTCTCTGGCTTACTGTTGTGGGTCTATTCTCATTCTCATTCGGCACTGTCCCTTCAGCGGGAGCCGATGCGTTACTTTATACATCATCAGCCATAACTCTTTTGGGATCCATTTACTATATAGAAAAACACAATTTAAGCCGTCAGGAGTCGTCACACTATCATCATATAAATATTCATAGGTATGGAATGTATAGCTAGACTCATGCTTACGCTATGTTAGTCCTAGAACCGACTAAGTCGTAGCTTTGATACCACTAAATGTAACACCCCTTACCTAATTCCGACGCCGGATCAGATACGAGGCATTACTGTACTTAATCTTACACTTACAAGCCTTAAAATTTTGTTACATCTTAAAAAGTTTTTAAGAGCTTTTATATGCACATTCATCCGGGAACTTAAAAGCTCTTAAAAACTTTTTGCCTAAATAGGGGCCACACGCCCGTGTGGTCCAAGAGACACGCCCTTTGTGCCCTAAGACATGCCTATGTTCGACACCGTGTCAACACTGACTTATTTCACACGATTGAGCACAAGCCCGTGTCTATAACCTGTGTCCTTCACACGGCCTAGACACGCCTGTGTCTACCACCGTGGAGCTCTTTATTTATGACATCATCAAACCCTTAATAGCACACGACCAGGGCACACGCCTTGTGATGGGCCGTGTGACGAATCATTTTCTCGTGGGTTGATGCAGGGGACACACGGCCAATTTACACTGTAACAGCCCAGTTTAGACCCTAGTCGAAATAGTGGTTTCGAGACCATAAATCCTAGATTGAAATAATATTTTAATATTATTTTTTTATGTGTACAGTATGCAAATTAGCCTGTGTGAAATTTTTGTGTGAAGATTTTATTAATTGTGTGATTAAATTGCGAAAAAGACTAAATCGTATAAAGTGCAAAATACTGTGTACTGATTGTTAAGTGCTTAATTGTTGTTGTCTTTTTAATAAGATGGCCTTATGAGGCAATTAAACCACTATTAAGGTTAGTGGGTGGTAATGGACCAAAATAACCTTAATGAATAAATGTTTTATAAGTTAAATAAAAGGTTAGTTCCGTAATTAGTAAAATAAGTCATAAATAATAAAACAAAACACATAAGATGACCATTATCATCTTTCTTAGCCGAATTTGAGGAAGAAAAAGAAGGGTTTATAGCTTTGTGATATTCGGCCATTGTTACTTTGATTGAGGTATATTCTTTGATCGATTTTTGATGATTTTTACGTTTTTGAGATCGTTTCTTCGTGCTCTTTCAAACCCATGCTTACATTTTGTGAATTGGTGATGTTTTTGAAATGTACCATTGATGAACATGTGAGTTCTTTAATGTTTGGTGGCGGAAAATGAAAGCTTAATGTTGGGTTAATATAGTTTGCATTGGGATTTTTAATGAAATTGAGTATTTTGGGCTTAATTGAGAAAATGAGAAGTAGGAGGACTAAATTATGAAATAAATGAAATGTGTGGGCTTGTATTAGCATGGGAAGAATTCAGCTAAGCTTATGTGGATAGAAATTTGGTGTACTATGTGATTTGAAAAATTGGGGACTAAAGTGTCGAAATGTGAAAATGTGAGGGCTATTTTGTAAAATGCCCTAAATAAGTGTGTCTGGACTAAATTGAATGAATTTTGATTGAATGGGTTAAATTTGAATATGTATAGACCAAGAAAGGAGAGGCTCAGATTGAGATTGAGGCAAAGACAAAGTGCTCGATTAATCAACCGTTTCGGTATTTCGACGTCGAGGTAAGTTCAGACATAATACGTATGTTTAACTATGTTTAATGTTATAAGATGAATGGTATAATATTATTGAATCATGAATTCTATGTGAGGGCTCGAGTCATGTGGCACTAAGTATGCGTATTTGGAAATGTGACCGAGATGATTAGCATTGTGTGTGCGAAATAATACAAGTTTCGGCTATGTGGTTGGCACTGTATGTGCGACACCAATTTAAGATCGATTTGATATAGATGCACTAAGTGTGCGATGTTAATTAAGCTTCGGCTAACGATTTGGGGCACTAAGTGTACGATTGAACCGAAGAAGAGACAAAAGTTGATCAAAATGAAATAGTGAGTATTGAGTAGCATACGTAATCGACAACTAAGTGTTGGCTAAGGTATGTTCAGAACCTATGTGGTTAATGAAACTATGAATAAGTTTATGGAAGGTTAATTGAACATATTAGCTTTGGATAGTATGATATATGTGATTGTGAAATAATCTATGTGATGGTTTGTTTTGGTATAATGTGTTATGTTACGAACTTACTAAGCTTTTGAAAGCTTACTATGTGATTGTTCCTCTATTTTATAGTGTCAGTAAAGCTAGCTCAGATATGGGGATCGCCAGCATCTCTATCACACTATCGGCAATCTGTTTTGGTACTTTTGGAAAGATGTATATAGATGGAATATGGCATGTATAGGCTAGAAGTTATGGCATGTGTTGAAATGCTTAATCCTTGCCATGTGATTTGGCTTGGAGGTTAAATGATGTTGAACTTATGAATGAGCTATAAATATGGTATATTTCATGATTATGTGGTTGATGAAAGATGTGAATTAAAGATGAATTATAGCATAGAATATATAATGCTTGATATATATATGTTTTGAGATGCATAATTGTTACTTTGAATGGACTCATTTGTGATGATATTAGGTATGGAAGTAGATAGTATTGTTGATGATTAATTGGTGCATGAATTGGTATGTTTTGAAAGCATTTAGAAGTATGAATTGGTATTGCTTTGAAGCTTGTAGGTATGACCCAAGTGTGGATGGAAAGTTGGCCTTGCAAATGACCTATTTCGCATACATGACCAAGAGACACGGGCGTGTGTCTCTGCCGTGTGTTTCAAAAATAACTTTTAGGTGTGTCTGGACAGTGTACACGGCCGAGGCCTATGGGCGTGCATGGTGGCCGTGTGATCAAGTCAGTAGCTAGCCTAATTTTACACGGCCATGGCACACGGGTGTGTCTAGTGGCCATGGGAATAAGTTAGTATGTATGCTCTGTTTTGGCACAGCCTGGAAACATGGGTGTGTCTGGTAGCTGTGTGAGGCACACGGCCTAACTGCAAGGGCGTGGAACCTCAGCAGTATTGAAAAATGTTTAAATTTCTAATAACTTTCATATGTGTTTGGTTTAGTCCTGACCTTTTCCTATCATGTGTTTAAGGTCTCATAGACCTAGATAAGGGACTATATGCTCGTATTTGAGTATGTATGATTGATTATTGACTTTGTGTCGTAAAGTGAATGTGAAGTGTTTTGATGATTCAGTAATGCCTCTTAACCCTAGTCTGGTGACGGTTACAGGTTAGGGGTGTTACATTTTATTGGTATCAGAGCTACAGTTTAGTCAATTCTCAGACTAACATAGCGTGTGTGAGTCTAGCTATACATGCCATATATGGAATTGTGATAGTGTGATGAATTTTGACAGTTATAAATGTGTTTTCGTATAGTAAAGGATCCGATTGAGCAGTTCCTGACGATGTTGAGAGTAACGCGCCTGCTCCCGCTCAAGGGACAGGACGGCTACATCTAGGCCAAATGATAGTAATGAGGGAGGAGAGGCTAAGCAAGACTTCTTCCGAATGATGAGTGAGTGGTTTTCGGAGTTCATTCGAACAAATCCGGCTATTCCATAACCTCCACCCTCACAAGTACCTATTGTGCCCCAAGTTGTAGATCTGATCCGACTGAATAAGCCTCCTGTGGATAAGATTCGAAAGTATGGGCTGAAGAGTTTAGGGCCATAGCTGATAATGATGCTGGGCGAGCCAAGTTTTGGCTCGAGAATACAATTCGGGTATTGGATGAGGTGCCATTGACCCCTGATGAATGTATCAAGTGTGCAGTTTCTTTGTTGAGAGATACGTCGTATAACTGGTGGAAGACATTGATATACGTGGTTCCGAGAGAGAGAATCACCTGGAATTTCTTTCAAACTAAATTCAAAAAGAAGTATATTAGTCAACGATTCATTGATCGGAAACGTAAAGAGTTCCTTGTGTTGAAACAAGTTCATTTGTCAATTACTGAGTACAAGCGGGAATTTGTGAGACTGAGCCAGTATACACGAGAATGTGTTTCGACCGAAGCTACTATGTGTAAATGCTTCATAGAAGGGTTGAATGAGGACATTAAGTCGTTGGTTGGGATACTTGACATAAACGAATTTGTTGTGTTAGTCGAAAGAGCATGCAAAGCCGAGAAGCTCAGTAAAGAAAAGAAGAAAGCCGTCTGTGAAGCTCGTGATGAAAGAAAAAGATTGATGAGTAAGTCGTCTCAACCTTCGATGAAGAGATTTAGAGATGCAAGCAACTGATCAAATGCTTCATTTGGATATACGAGTAGAGATCGTATGAGACTAAGTGTTGGTACGAGAACTCAAGCTCCAATGAAATCAAGTGTTAGTAGTGCCAAAAGCGACAAGCCTGACTGTAGACAGTGTGGAAGGTGACATATGGGAGAATGCTGGGGCAAGTATAATAATCGAACTTGTTATAAGTGTGGATCACGAGACCATTTCATTAAAGATTGTCCAAAGTTAGCTGAAGAAGAGAATGTTCAGAACGTGAGATCGAGCAATGTGATGACAAGGGGTAGATCACCCAGAAACACTGGGAATGTGAGTGGAAGTCAAAGAGGGACTACCGATATAGCTATGAGATCAGAGGCGAGAGCACCTACCCGAGACTATGCTATACGCGTGCAAGAGGAAGTGTCATCGCCAGATGACATTACTAGTACATTTACTCTATTTGATACTGATGTGATTGCATTGATAGATCCAGGATCTACTCATTCCTATGTGTGAGTGAATCTTGTATCAAGTAAGACTCTACCTGTTGAGTCTACTGAATTTGTGATTAGAGTATTGAACCCCTTAGGCAAGTGTGTCTTCGTGGATAAAGTGTGCAA
The DNA here is from genome assembly GCA_025506655.1 of Gossypium rotundifolium. NCBI lineage: Eukaryota > Viridiplantae > Streptophyta > Magnoliopsida > Malvales > Malvaceae > Gossypium > Gossypium rotundifolium. The sequence continues at coordinate 79,679,332 of CP106734.1, read as the reverse complement.
GAACTGTCCGTTGATGATTCGGGATGTTTGTTTTTCGGCTCATTTTAATTTGTGTAACACCCCTAACCCGAAACCATCGCCGGAATAGGGTTGAGAGGCATTACCGAACAATCGAAACATTTCGCATCCATTTCATGACACAAAGTCAATCATCAATCATACATACTCAAATAAAAACATATAGTCGCTTATCTAGGTCTACGAGACCTTAAACACATAATAGAAAGAGGTCGAGACTAAACTGAGCACTTAGAAAAATTTTCCCAAAAATTAAAATATTCTTCAATACAATTGAGGTCACATGCCCGCGCAATCAGGCCGTGTGCCTCACACGACTACCAGACACACCTATGTGTCTAGGCCATGCCAAAACAGAGCATGTATTCTAACTTCTCCACACGGCCACCAAGCATGCCCGTGTGCTAAAGCGTGTACTCTTAGGCAATATACTGACTTTATCCCACGGTCATTAGGCAAGCCTGTATGCCATGGCCATGTATCCTTAAGCCAGCTACTGACTTAGTCACAAGCCATCATGCACGCCCGTGCCTCTTGACCAATATGCAAAATAGGCCATTTGGAAGGCCAAATTTTCCACCCACACAAGGATCAACCCACAAGCTTCAATATAATATCAATTCATGCTTCTAAATACATTCAAACATACCAATTCATGCACCAAATTGCACAACTAAAACACAAGCATAACCAATCATAATTCATCCACCATATTACCATAAGTTCATTCAAAGTAACAATGGTATATCTCAAAATATACATATATCTTACATTAGGTAATTCATGCCATAATTCATCTTCAAACCATATCTTTCATCAACCACAAAGTCATGAAATATACCACATTCATAGCTCATTCATAAATTCTACATCATCCAACTTCTAAGCCAAATTACATAGCAAGGATTAAACATTTCAAGACATATCTTAACTTCTAGCCTATACATGTCATATTTCAACTATATACATTTGTCTAAAAGTACCAAAATAGTGTGATAGAGATGGTGACAATCCTCGAAACCGAGCTACCTTTACTGACACTGTAAAGTAGAGAAACAAATCACACAGTAAGCTTTCCAAAGGTTAGTAAGTTCGTAAAAAAATACATTAACCAAAACAAATCATCATATAGATTATTTCACAATCTCCTATCTCAAATCATCCAAAACTAATATATTCAATTGGCCTTCCAACTCATTCATAGGTTCATCAACCAAATAGGTTTTGAACGTACCTTAGCCAACACTTAGTTGTCGATTACATTTGCTACTCAATACTCACTTTTTCATTTCAATCGACTTTCATCCCTTCTTATTTCAATCGCACACTTAGTGTCCAAATAGTTAGCTGAAGCTTAATTAGCATCGCACACATAGTGTATCTATATCAAACCGATATTAAATCGGTATCGCACACACAATGTCAACCACAGAGCCGAAGCTTGTATTATTTTGCACACACAGTGCTAATCATCTCAGTCACATTTCTGAATATGCACACTTAGTGCCACATAACTCAAGCCCTCACATAGCATTCACATTTCAATATTATCATACCATTTATTTCACAACATTAAACATAGCTAAATACATGTATTATGTCCGAACTTACCTCGGACGTCGAACTATCGAAACGGTCGATTAATCGAGCACTTTATCTTTGCCTCGATCTCGATCTGAACCTCTCCTTTCTTGGGCTATACACATTCAAATTTAATCCATTCAATCACCAATTCATTCAATTTAATCCACACACACTTATTTAGGGCATTTTACAAAATATCCCTCATATTTTCACATTTCGACACTTTAGTCCCTATTTCACAAAATCATCAAATTCACATAATTTTTTTTTCACACAAGCCTAGCCGAATTTCCCTTGTGTTCATACAAACTCACACATATCATTTATTTCACATTTTAGTCCCTCAATTTACACTTTTCACGATTTATCCCAAATTAACTAAATTCACCAAAAATTCAAGAACGACACATGTTCATCTAACACATTTTTTTTTTAACACCAATATTCATCACACAAAGCTCACCATTTCATCAATTGAACATCTCATAAACATCATCAATTCTTCAAATTACAACATGGGCTTGATAGTAGACTAAGCAACAATCTCAAAAACATAAAAATCATCAAAAACCAAATTCAAAACATACCTTAATTCGGATCAAATACTAGCCGAACCTAGATTATTCTTTCTCCTTTTCTTTGCCAATTTTCGGCACAAAAGATGATAACTATGCTTTTCTTTCATGTTATTTTATCATATTAACATATTAATTCACCTTTTACTAAATTACCCTTAATTAATAACAAATAAAACTTGGGGGTGGAGTTGTGGAGCAGCCAGATTCGTTCGAACGAACTCTGAAAACCACTCGCTCATCATTCAGAAGAAGGCTTGCTTAGCCTTTCCTCCCTCACTACTTTCATTCGGCCTAGATGTGGCCATCGCTATCCCTTGAGCGGCAGCAGGTGCGTTACTCTCTACATCGTCAACAACTGCTCGATCGGGATCCATTTTCTATACGAAAATACATTTTCAACTGTCAGAATTCATCGCACTATAGCAATTTCATATATGGCATGTATAGCTAGACTCACACACGCTACGTTAGCCCGAGAATCGACTAAACCATAGCTCTAATACCAATAAAATGTAACACCCCTAACCCGAAACCATTTTTGAAATAGGGTTGAGAGGCATTACAGAACAATCGGAACATTTCGCATCCATTTCATGACACAAAGTCAATCATCAATCATACATACTCAAATACGAACATATAGTCCCTTATCTAGGTCTACAAGACCTTAAACACATAATAGAAAGAGGTCGTGACTAAATCGAGCACTTAGAAAAGTTTTCCCAAAATTTCAAATGTTCTTCAATACTGTTGAGGCCACACACCCGTGCAATCAGACCGTGTGCCTCACACGAATACTAGGCACACCCATGTGTTTAGGCCGTGCCAAAACAGAGCATGTATTCTAACTTCTCCATACGGACACCAAGCACGCCCATGTGCTAAAGCCGTGTACTCTTAGGCAATATACTGACTTTATCCCACGGTCACTAGGCATGCCCATACGCCACGGCTGTGTATTCTTAAGCTAGCTACTGACTTAGTCACATGGCCATTATGCACGCCCGTGCCTCTTGACCAGTATGCAAAATAGGCCATTTGCAAGGCCAAATTTGCCACTCATACAAGGATCAACACACAAGCTTCAACACAATATCAATTCATGCTTCTAAATACATTCAAACATACCAATTCATGCACCAAATTGTACAACTAAAACACAAGCATAACCAATCATAATTCATCCACCATATTACCATAAGTTCATTTAAAGTAACAATGGTATATCTCAAAATATACATATATCTTGCATTAGGTAATTCATGCCATAATTAATCTTCAAACCACATCTTTCATCAACCACAAAGTCATGAAATATATCACATTCATAGCTCATTCATAAATTCTACATCATCCAACTTCTAAGCCAAATCACATGGCAAGGATTAAACATTTCAAGACATATCTTAACTTCTAGCCTATACATGTTATATTTCAACTATATACATCTGTCCAAAAGTACCAAAATAGATTTTCGATAGTGTGATAGAGATGCTGATGATCCCCGAATCTGAGCTAGCTTTACTGACACTGCAAAGTAGAGAAACAAATCACACAGTAATCTTTCCAAAGCTTAGTAAGTTCATAACAAAATACATTAACCAAAACAAATCATCACATAGATTCTTTCACAATCTCGTATCTCATATCATCCAAAACTAATATATTCAATTGGCCTTCCAACTCATTCATAGGTTCATCAACCACATAGGTTTCGAACATATCTTAGCCAACACTTAGTTGTCGATTACATTTGCTACTCAATACTCACTTTTTTATTTCAATCGACTTTCATCCCTTCTTCGATTCAAATGCACACTTAGTGCCCAAATAGTTAGTCAAAGCTTAATTAGCATCGCACACATAGTGCATCTATATCAAACCAATCTTAAATTGGTATCGCACACATAGTGCCAACCACAGAGCCGAAGCTTATATTATTTTGCACACACAGTGCTAATCATTTCAGTCACATTTCCGAATACGCACAATTAGTGCCACATAACTCAATCCCTCACATAGCATTCACATTTCAATATTATCATACCATTTATTTCACAACATTAAACATAGCTAAATACACGTATTATGTTCGAACCTACTTCGGACGTCGAACTATCGAAACGGTCGATTAGTCGAGACTTTATCTTTGCCTCGATCTTGATCGAACCTCTCCTTTCTTGGTCTATACACATTCAAATTTAATCCATTCAATCACAAATTCATTCAATTTAATCCACACACACTTATTTAAGGCATTTTATAAAATAGCCCTCACATTTTCACATTTCGACACTTTAGTCCCTATTTCACAAAATCATCAAATTCACATAATTTCTTTTCACACAAGCCTTGTTGAATTTCCCTTGTGTTCATACAAACTCACACATTTCATTTATTTCACATTTTAGTCCCTTAATTTATACTTTTCATAATTTAACCCAAATTAACTAAATTCACCAAAAATTCAAGAACAACAAATGTTCATCTAACACATATCTTTCTTTTAACACCAATACTTATCACAAAGCTCACCATTTCATCAATAGAACATCTCATAAACATCATCAATTCTTCAAATTACAACATGGGCTTGATAGTAGACTAAGCAACAATCTCAAAAACATAAAAATCATCAAAAACCAAATTCAAAACATACCTTAATTTGGATCAAATACTAGCCGAACCTAGATTATTCTTTCTTCTTTTTTTTGCCAATTTTTGGCACAAAAGATGATAGCTATGCTTTTCTTTCATGTTATTTTATCATATTAACATATTAATTCACCTTTTACTAAATTACCCTTAATTAATAACAAATAAAACTTGTTTATTTTAATGGCACAACCGTCCATTACTCATCCACTAACTTATAAATAGTTTAATTTCTACATAAGGCCTCCTCATTATAAAGACAACTACAATTAAGTACTTAATAATCAGCACACAGCATTTTACAGTTTATGCGATTAAATCCTTTCTCTCAATTTGACACACAGTCGATAAAATTATCACACAGAATTTTCACACAGGCTATATCACATATAATAAACACCAAAAATAATATTTACTGATCTTGAATTTGTGGTCTCAAACCTACTATTCTGACTAGGGTCTCAATCAAGTTGTTACATGTTGCTACCATTTGATGAGTTCGATATAATTCTGGATATGGATTGGCTCACTCTGCATAATGCCATTGTGAATTGTAAAAGAAAGAGTATTGAATTGAGAAGTCAAAATGGTAAGATAGTTCGAATTGAATCTAGTGATTTAAAAGGGTTACCAGTTGTTGTATCTGCGATGAAAGCTTTGAACTATGTAAGAAAGGGTTGCGGAACCTATCTGGCATACGTGATTGATACAAAAGAGTCAGAAAAGAAAATTGAATCTGTGCATGTGGTTAGTGAGTTTCCAAATGTGTTTCCTGAAGAGTTACCGGGATTACCTTAAATACGATAAGTTGAATTTGGAATTGAATTAGTGCCGGGAACTACTCCTATCTCAATAACTCCTTATAGAATGGCACCGATGGAATTGAAAGAGTTGAAGTCTCAGTTGCAAGAGTTGACAGATAGAGGATTTGCAAGACCGAGTTTTTTGCCCTAGGGTGCTCTTGTGTTATTTGTGAAAAAGAAAGATGGCACTATGAGGATGTGTATTGACTATCGATAATTGAATAAAGTGACAATAAAGAATAAGTATCTGTTTCCACGTATTGATGATTTTCTTGATCAATAGAAATGAGCTACAGTGTTTTCTAAGATAGATTTGAGATCGGGCTACTATCAATTGAGAGTTAAAGAATCTGATGTGCCGAAAATTACTTTCAGAATAAGGTACGAACATTATAAATTCTTAGTGATGTCTTTCGGATTAACAAATACTCCTGCAGTGTTTATGGATCTGATGAATCGAATATTCAGACCGTATTTGGATAACTTTGTTGTGGTGTAACATCCTAAAAAGGGCCTATGCATTTTCAGTTTAATTGTATGAAATGACAAGTTTAAGCACTAAGAATAAATTTTTGATATTTTTGGAAACCTGGAAATGCATGAAAATGGAAACCTGAACATTTTAGAAAATTGAACATTTTGGAAACCTGAACATTTTGGAAACTTGAACATTTTGGAAACTTGAACATTTTGGAAACCTGAACATTTTAGAAACTCGAACATTTTGGAAACTTGAACATGTAAGAAAAATGGCAAGTTACAGAGCCGATCGAAAATTTTAGGAAACTTAGAAATGATCGAGAAATGTCAAAATTTAAAGTTCAAAATAGGAAATAAGGGCAAGAGGGCCTTAAAAGAAAAGTTGGTGAGATTTGACACACAAACAAAGCTTGGAAAAGTGGCTCAAGGTGTCACTTAAGGCCTATGGAAATGGCGCCATGTGTAAGAGGAATGGGCACAGGTTCGAGTCACTTGGGAAGCAAATAATGAAAGTTTTAATTTTGCTTCCGTAAGAGGCAGGAGGTGGACGCACCTATTTTCTAGAAAAGGAGGAGTTTTATTTCATTAAAACTTGATAAATTAAGTGATAAATAAAGGATTTTAAATGAGGAGTTAAATGATGGATTAAACACTTTTATTCTTTAATAAAAGAGATAATATTATCACAAGGAAGGGTGGTGGCCAAGTCAAGGACTCTTGGCCTAGTAATTTCGGTTGAAGAAGGAGAGTTAGAGGCTTTTCTCTCATCTTTTCTTGAGTGTGCCGAAAATTCCCTAGCCCCTATTCTCTCTGTCAAAATTTTTACCAAGCAAAGACTCCATCTTTTCTTCTCCTCTCCTTTGTCATTTTTAAGTCAAAACCCTTCTCTTTTGATCTCTGTTAAATCTCCATAACCGAATCTCTGTAACTCTAGGCAAGGAAGCAATCGATTAAAGGCATCAAGGTAAGGTTAAGCTATTCGATTTCCTTTCTTTTCTTTTCTAATTGCTGAAAGTGAAAGGCCCAATCCCTATTCTTGTTCATGGCCGAATCTACAAGGATCTCTCAGGTTTCTACCATTACCAAATATAAGGATCAAGGATCTAAGGTAAGAACAATTAATTCTTGTTCTTCTAATTCTTTTAATCAAGATCTAAGAAATAACCCTTTTATGTCTCATGGTCGAATATCAAAGGAAGAGTTTGGGATTTGATTCAAGGAATTTAAGGTGAGGCACATTCGGCCAAAGGCCAAGTTTTATTTATTAAAGTTAGATCGGATCTAACATACTAATTTTAGAATTTCGACATCACTTAGGAAACAAGGAATTGATTTTGGGAATCTCATCATAAGGTAAGTGGTTATAATCGCCAAGGTTCTCTCTTAAATGTCTAGATCTATTTGTTATAATCGAGACTAATCAAATCAATGGATTTAATGGTTAGCCGATTTCAAGGAGAAGAACACAAATCTTCTGGATTTGATCATCAATCAAATCGGCAAGCAAGGTAAGTATTAGTAATACCATTCCTATTAGGATTTGGTTTTAAAAGCTTAAAAGGCTATTAATGTGTTTTTGTATGATGGGTAGAATATAGGATTTAAAGTTAGATCGGATTTTCGGGATCTCAAAGAGTCCATTAAACGAATCAGGTGTGTACCCATACTAACCTTCAATATGTTATATGGCAAATATTAATTATATGATTATACGTAAGAATGTGAATATGGCTAAGTACCCTAATGTGGTACAAAAAGTACTGTGCACGCGTTTCCTACTTTCGATAGGATTATAAAATATGTTATTTTATAACATCCGAAAATATATATATGAATGTGGAAATAAGTATGTTATGCATGATACAAAATTTATGGGGCATTCGGGATCTATGTGAAAGGGGAAGAAGGTGTTGACTTCGGTCTCACCAACGGAATATGGTGACTACGGTCACAACATTTTGAATATGGTGACTACGGTCACAACATTTTGAATATGTTACGCACGACCTTGAATTAACAATGATTTTGTTTGCATTGAAGATTTGGCGTCACTATCTATTTGGTCAGAAATGTCATATTTATACCGATCATAAGAGTTTGAAGTACTTGATGACCCAGAAAGAATTGAATTTGTGACAGAGAAGATGGTTAGAATTGTTGAAAGACTACGAACTTGGTATTGATTATCATCCGGTAAAGCTAATGTTGTCGCTGATGCTTTGAGTCGAAAATCTATATGTGCTTTGTGAGCAATGAATGTTCAGATAGATCTGTGTGATGATAGTGTGTTTTTGGCTAAATTGAAAATGAGATCGATATTTGTACGTCAGATTTACGATGCCCAGAAAATTGATGATGAGATGATAGCAAAACGAGCTCAATATGATTCAAATTTTGATTCAAAATTTTGAGTGGATAGTGATGATTGTTTGAGATTTAGAGATCGGATTTGTGTTCTGAAGAATTCAGAGTTGATTCAGTTAATTTTGAACGAAGTTCATAATAGTCATTTAATTGTGCATCTGGGGAGTACGAAAATATATAACGATCTAAAACAGTTTTATTGGTGGCATGGTATGAAAAGAGACATCTCTGACTTTGTGTCGAAATGTTTAGTTTGTCAGTAAGTTAAAGCTAAACATCAAGTTCCATTTGGTTTGTTATAACCGATCATGATTCCTGAGTGGAAATGGGAGAGAATTATGATGGACTTTGTGTCGGGATTGCCCTTATCTTCGGGAAAGAAAGATGCAATTTGGGTGATAGTTGAAAAATTGATGAAATTAGCTCATTTCGTTTCGATGAGAACGGATTATTCACTTAAAAAGTTAGTTAAATTATATATAGCTGAGATTGTGAGATTGCATGGAGTACCACTATCTATAGTGTCTGACAAAGATCCGAGATTTACCTCGCGATTTTGGAAGAAGTTACAAGAGGCTTTAAGCACAAAATTGCATTTCAGTACTGCATTTCATCCGCAAACGGATGGTCAGTCTGAGCAGATTATTCAAATTCTCGAAGATATGTTGAGATGCTATATACTTGAATTTAAAAGTACGTGGGAAAAACATTTGTCGTTGATTGAGTTTGTGTACAATAATAGTTTTCAAACTAGTATCAAAATGGTACCGTATGAGGCTCTCTATGGTCAAAAATGTCGAACACCATTGTATTAGACTGAGCTGAGTGAGAATAAGATTCACGGGGTTGATCTTATAAAAGAGACTAAGTAGAAAGTGAAAGTGATTTGTGACAGTTTGAAAGCAGCCTCAGATCGTCAAAAGTCTTATGTGGACTTGAAACGAAACGATATTGAATTTGAACTTGGTGACAAAGTGTTTTTGAAAGTATCTCCATAGAAAATACTTCGATTTGGCCGAAAAGGCAAGTTGAGTCCGAGGTTCATTGGGCCATATGAGATTGTTGAACGAATAGGGCCAGTTGCTTATAGATTGATGTTGCCACCAGAATTAGACAAAATTCATAATGTGTTTCATGTGTCGATGCTTCGACGGTATAAATCTGATCCATCTCTTGTGATTGCTCCTACTGAGGTTGAAATTCAGTCTGACTTGTCATATAGTGAATAACCGATTCAAATCTTGGCACGAGAGATCAAAAAGTTGAGGAACAAAAAAATTTCCTTAGTGAAGGTGTTGTGGCACAAACATGGAGTTGAAGAGGCTATATGAGAGCCTGAGAATGTTATGAGAGAGCAATATTCACATCTATTCACAGGTAAGATTTTCGGGGACGAAAATCCTTAAGGGGGAGAGTTGTAACAGCCCAGTTTAGACCCTAGTCGAAACAGTGGTTTTGAGACCACAAATTCAAGATCAAAATAATATATTAATATTATTTTTTGTCTGTACAGTATGCAAATTAGCCTGTGTGAAATTTCTGTGTGAAGATTTTATTGATTGTGTGATTAAATTGCAAAAAGGACTAAATCGCAGAAAGTGCAAAATACTGTGTGCTTATTGTTAAGTGCTTAATTATTTTTGTCTTTATAATAGGATGGCCTTATGAGGCAATTAAACCTAAGGTTAGTGGGTGGTAATGGACCAAAATAACCTTAATGAATAAATGTTTTATAAGTTAAATAAAAGGTTAGTTTCATAATTAGTAAAATAAGTCAGAAATAATAAAACAAAACACATAAGATGACCATTATAATCTTTCTTATCCGAATTTGAAGAAGAAAAAGAAGTGTTTATAGCTTTGTGATATTCGGTCATTGTTACTTTGTTTGAGGTATGTTCTTTGATCGGTTTTTGATGATTTTTACGTTTTTCAGATCGTTGTTTCGTGCTCTTTCAGAGCCATGCTTAAATTTTGTGAATTGATGATGTTTTTAAAATGTACCATTGATGAACATGTGATTTCTTGAATGTTTGATGGTGGAAAATGAAAGCTTAGTGTTGGGTTAACATAGTTTGTATTGGGATTTTTAATGAAATTGAGTATTTTGGGCTTAATTGAGAAAATGAGAAGTAGGGGACTAAATTGTGAAATAAATGAAATGTGTGGGCTTGTATTACTATGGGAAGAATTCGGCTAAGCTTATATAAATAGAAATTTGGTGTACTGTGTGATTTGAAAAATTAAAAACTAAAGTGTCGAAATGTGAAAATGTGAGGGCTATTTTGTACAATGCCCTAAATAAGTGTGTGTGGACTAAATTGAATGAATTGTGATTGAATGGGTTAAATTTGAATGTGTATAGACAAAGAAAGGAGAGGTTCAGATCGAGATCGAGGCAAAGACAAAGTGCTCGATTAATCGACCGTTTCGGTATTTCGACATCTGAGGTAAAGTTCGGACATTATACGTGTGTTTAACTATGTTTAATGTTATAAGATGAATGGTGTGATATTATTGAATTGTGAATGCTATGTGAGGGCTTGAGTTATGTGGCACTAAGTGTGCGTATTCAGAAATGTGACCGAGATGATTAGGACTGTGTGTGCGAAATAATATAAGTTTCGGCTCTGTGGTTGGCACTATGTGTGCAACACCGATTTAAGATCAGTTTGATATAGATGTACTAGGTGTGCGATGTTAATTAAGCTTGAGTTAACGATGTGGGGCACTAAGTGTGAGATTGAACCGAAGAAGGGACGAAAGTTGATCGAAATGAAATAGTGAGTATTGAGTAGCATATGTAATCGACAACTAAGTGTTGGCTAAGGTATGTTCGGAACATGTGGTTGATGAAACTATGAATAAGTTTATGGAAGGTTAATTGAACATATTAGCTTTGGATGGTATGATATATGTGATTGTGAAATAATGTATGTGATGGTTTATTTTGGTATAATGTGTTATGTTACGAACTTACTAAGCTTTTGAAAGCTTACTGTGTGATTGTTTCTCTATTTTACAGTGTCAATAAAGCTAGCTTGGATCCGGGGATCATCAGCATCTCTATCACACTATCAGAAATCTATTTTGGTACTTTTGGAAAGATGTATATAGATGGAATATGGCATGTATAGGCTAGAAGTTATGGCATGTGTTGAAATGCTTAATCCTTGCCATCTGATTTGGCTTGGAGGTTAAATGATGTTGAACTTATGAATGAGCTATAAATATGGTATATTTCATGATTATGTGGTTGATGAAAGATGTGAGTTGAAGATGAATTATAGCATAGAATATATAATTCTTGATATATATATATATATATATATATATATATGTTTTGATATGCATAATTGTTACTTTAAATAGACTCATTTGTGATGATATTAGGTATGGAAGTAGATAGTATTGTTTATGATTAATTGGTGCATGAATTGGTATGTTTTGAAAGCATTTAGAAGTATGAATTGGTATTGCTTTGAAGCTTGTAGGTATGACCCAAGTGTGGATGGCAAATTGGCCTTGAAAATAACCTATTTCGCATACATGGCCAAGAGACACGGGCGTGTGTCTCTGTCATGTGGTTTAAGAATCACTTCTAGGTGTGTTTGGACAGTGTACACGGTCGAGGCCCACGGGCGTGCATGGTGGCCGTGTGATCAAGTCAGTAGCTAGCCTAATTTTCACGGCCATGGCACACGGGCGTGTCTAGTTTCCGTGGGAATAAGTCAATATGTATGCTATGTTTTGGCACGGCCTGGACACATGGGTGTGTCTGGTAGCCATGTGAGGCACACGGCCTAACTGCACGGGCGTGTGACCTCAATAGTATTGAAAAATGATTAAATTTTGAATAACTTTCATAAGTGTTCGGTTTAGTCTTGACCTCTTCCTATCATGTGTTTAAGGTCTCGTAGACCTAGATAAGGGACTATATGCTCGTATTTGAGTATGTATGATTGATGATTGACTTTGTGTCATGAAGTGAATGTGAAATGTTTCGATGATTCGGTAATGCCTCTTAACCCTAGTCTGGCGACGATTACGGGTTAGGGGTGTTACATACACGCCCATGGGACTGACCGTGTGTCTAACCGTAAGGACAATTGTAGGCTATTTTCCAAGCCAGTTGCCACCCTGAAACATAAACACCCTTGATTAATTTCAAGTATCTCAATTATTCCATCCATTACATAAACTTAAATGCGTAACCTCATCATCATAAAAGTTATAAAACTTAGCAAATATCGACCAATTTCTAATGGCCATATACAAAAGAACGCACAAACTTGATAACTAACCATTTTTCTTCAATATGACATAACTCAAAATGGTTAAACTCCTATACATGCCATGCTCAAAATAATAAACTTTGCTATACCAAAATAATGGTTGATAATGTGATTCGAGCTCCGACATCCTTCGATCCCCGAACTAGCTTGGCAAAACTACAAGGAAAGAGGGAAAAGAGAGGGGTAAGCATATAGCTTAGTAAGTTTGCATGAAATCTTATGTATCAACATAAATAATCAAAACAACTCATCCTTCTCATAACAAATGAACAATATAAGTATTAAATGCAAAAGCATACCTACTCATACTTACTCTTACCCATCTCATTTCAAAATATGATCTCATACTTTGTATTTTTACTTATGGTACCTGTATCACTTAGTCACACAATTTAGCACTTTTGCTAAAGTAATCATAAATTCAAATCTTGAACTTACTTAACTTAATTAAAAACTCTTTATCTTCCTTGAATAACTTAACTCATTACTTATCTTTAATAACTTATCTCTTTTATTACTTTTTTCACATTTGGCTCTTTTGCCCGTTGAATTTCCCGGAATAGCAAGTGATACTCAACCTTGTCAAACATATGTCTTGATGCCAATTCCATGTCCCAGATATGGTTTTACATGGGATCGCCTCATATTCAAGCCATATCCTAGATATGGTCTTACATGGGATTCCTTAGCTTAATATCGATGCCATGTCCCAGACATGGTCTTAGACGAAATCTTCCTTTTGTGCTGAAGCCATGTCCCAGACATGGTCTTACATGGGACCTGCCTCATATGGTGTCGATGCCATATCCCAGACATGGTCTTACACGAGACCTTCCTCATATGGTGTCAATGCCATGTCCTAGATGTAATACACCAAACCCGGCCCATGCGTTTCGACCAGATCTGGCATGTTATGGAACACATAACACTTTATCGGATTTTGAAAACACAAGTTAATTATTTAAAATTTGAATAAAGAAGTGACTTTTTGGAAATAAACCTCTTTGTATTATTATTACGTATAAATAAACCTTATCATGAATTCATAAGTTGCATAACATTGAAAACTTCTTAGTTGAATAAAACTAGGGGCCTTATTACATAAATATTCCCAAATAAAATAAATAAAATTTAAAGAAATCCCAAAAATAATTTGTAGAAATAAAATTTGATGGCCCCTCGAGTCCATCTCGGCTCCTATATCCACGATCTACTGCTCATTTGAAAGAGTAGAGAAAAGGAAAGCGTGAGTCACCAAGACTCAGTGTATAAATCTCAAAACACACAACGACTGAGCCCATTAAACACATTATGGGCGTGGCCCATACATGAAGGTAACAATCATAATCACATGGTAAACGATAAATAATGAATAACCCAACCCATCCTAGGTTTCCATCCTCTACACACCAACCCGTACCAACCATCACACCTTGGGGATTTCTACAATCAACCCTCCATCCGCTACAAACCAAAACGACAGCCGCACTGCCTATTCCTATTAATTAGGAATCATTGAATCTGGCATAGCCACTGATCACTATGTGACCTAACATTTGTATATGTAGGATTTCCACCACCGATCACCAAGTGACCTATCATGCACTTCCCCTTCAATATCATATTCCCACCCTATGCATATACATAAAGAAAATATCATGCAGTCATATATATTTTTCGATACACATAGGGAGTTCTATGTTTACGCACTGCATCCTTGCCTAACCCTTTTAGGGTTCCATTCGACAGTCTATACAGCCTCATTACGGCTTTTAAGCTCATAACATATATATAGTCATACATACAGGTTTATTAGTGTGTTAGAGACCTACACACCGACACCGATAAGACGATGCTTTCTATGTCGACGCTATCCTTAGTCGACACTCTCGCTATCTGCCTAAGGTGTTGTTCGGAAGTGGGTCCACAACCAAGTGGCCAATCTCGAATGGCAGATACTGCACTTTTCTTAAACTTAGGGATTTTCTCCTTTGCCTGATCCATATTTAATTCCATCACAAGTTCTTATCAGAACTACTATCACAATATTTAATCGTTAATTCTCATTATAACCTTAAGATCTTGCATATAATGATCAAATCTAATAGAAATCTAGGGAGATCTTCTTACCTTAAAAATCCCAAAAGTGGAGACTAGATATTTTCGACTTTTAGATCTAATTGACCAAGCTTCCTTCAAATCCCGAATTGCCACCCAACATAGAATCATTAAACTGTTAATTTTTTGGCTTTTGCTTTTTAAGAACCAAAATAGAATATGAGATCTAACAGAATGCCGGAAGTATAGAACTAATTCTCAAATAAGATGAATAAAAGAGAAGACTATGGATGCTTCGGCTTTTTAGAGAAATCGGCACAAGGAGGAAAAAGTGGAGAAGAGTTTCGGCTTTTGAAGAAATTAGAGAAAAGAAATTGGAGAATGAGAGGCTAAGGAATTTCGGCACAATGGAAGAAGAAATCAGGGTTTTCAATGTCAGAATCAAGGAGCTATCCCCCCTATTTATAGATATTTCGACACCCTCTGCTAAAAATCGAAAACGCCTTAAATTCAAGCTAAAGAGAGGGAAATTTGGCACCCTCTTTGCCATGCAGTAGCTAAATTTTACACTCCTTTAGGCAGTGGATTTTCGGCCATCACTTCTCATGTAGATAAGCTCCTAACTTTTCTCCTTTTTATTTACTATTTTATCAATTATAAAATCCATCTAAATCTTCCTATTTTTGAGCCTTGTAGTAGTCCACCTCATCAAATCTTAATGCCTAAATTTAACTCACTTAAATTAAAAGACTTGGCTTTATTAAACTTAAATTTTGGGCCCCTAACTCCTTGTGTGTGGCGTCACTCCTTGCTTCATTTTAGGTGCCAAAAATGGCCCTAAAAACATGGGCTCCTTCGGCCAAAACTTAGGCCTCTTTTATTGTTAATGATGCCACCTTAAAATAATTCAATCAAGGCCTTTGCCTAATCCTAAGCCCAATTTTGAACCCCTATCACTTAAATTAACAAATTAAACATATCCCCACACTAAATGCATAGGCCCATAAATTTAGGATGTTACAGTTCTACCCCCTTAAAGAAATTTCGTCCTCGAAATTTTCAATTAACTAGTAATCAAACTACCTAAGTTTCACTACTATGCTTTCGTTGAGCACTCTTATTCTAAAGCCAAAATAAACACTTAGTATACTATGGTAGGGTACGCACCGATATTCACATCTAGAGCGTCTTTATCCCCTTGTACTCATTCTTTCGATCGACGTTTATCTGATTAAGAATTTTATGAATAATTAATTCTTCCCACTTATTTACCGCGAACAATCTTATGTAAAATTATTTCGATAGTAGTTCTTTCGAATTCGAATTCTATCTACAGGTTTAGTTCTCAAGTCTATATTTCCTAGTTCTAGAATTCTCATTCAATCATCGTCAATCAGAACATCACAAACACGCATCAACCACACAAGCAACATCCATGAACTCATATTCCTCTCCTAGGGGTATTTTCATCATTTCACTACCCAGGGGTATTTTCGTAATTTTAACCTACAGGGGTATTTTTGTAATTTTCAAAATAAGGTGTCTTAGTGATTTTTCAAGATAGGGGTATTTTGGTAATTTTACAAATTAAGGGTATTTTGGTTATTCTACAAATTAGGGGTAATTTGGTAATTTTACAAATTAGAGGTATTTCGGGAATTTTACAAAACTAGGGCATTCTAGTAATTTTTGTGAAAATAGAGTGGTTGGTCCCTTTCAGGTTTTAGTTAGAACTTTGGCCCGTTAACAAGTCCTCACAATTAGAGTGAACAGCCATTACGCACCAGGTAAGATTCCAGAGAAGAGGAGGTGAGTCACTAGGACTGCTTAAATACCAAGCCCTTCTGGATCTATTCCTAGACATGCGTATGCATGTTGCCACACCCTAGTCTTGCGACTCGTTCATGGGTTTTGTTTAGTGAGGTTAAGTCTTATGAAATTTAAAGAGTTGTTTCAGCTAAGCCTAGAGTCCATCAAGTTCTAGATCTAATTAGTCTACGTTCCATAAAGCCCATCAAGCCCACATGGATATATAACACACAGAGAGTTCAGAATACTTACCTGCGTGGATTGGGTGCCGGTAGACTCGAAAGCCATTTCCTCAAACCAGATATTTTCTAAAAAATTTTTCCAAAACACTTAGGCCCATTTCACATTTCGAGTTTTGAACTGGCTCGATACCAAATGTAACACCCCAAACCCAAACCCATGCGTTTTGACCAGATTGGCATGTTATGAAACACATAACACTTTATCGATTTTGAAAACACAAGTTAATTATTTAAAATTTGAATAAAGAAGTGACTTTTGAAATAAACCTCTTTGTATTATTATTACGTATAAATAAACCTTATCATGAATTCATAAATTGCAAAACATTGAAAACTTCTTAGTTGAATAAAACTAGGGGCCTTATTACATAAATATTCCCAAATAAAATAAAATAAAATTTAAAGAAATCCCAAAAATAATTTGTAGAAATAAAATTTTATGGCCCCTCGAGTCCATCTCGGCTCCCATGTCCATGATCTACTGCTCATCTGGAAGAGTAGAGAAAAGGAAAGTGTGAGTCACCAAGACTCAGTGTATAAATCTCAAAACACACAACGACCCGAGCCCACAAACACATTATGGGCCCTGGTCCATACATGAAGGTAACAATCATAATCACATGGTAAACGATAAATAATGAATAACCCAACCCATCCTAGGTTTCCATCCTCTACACACCAACTCGTACCAACCATCACACCTTGAGGATTTCTACAATTAACCCTCCATCCGCTACACACCAAAACGACAGCCGCACTGCCAATTCCTATTAATTATGAATCATTGAATATGGCATAGCCACCAATCACTATGTGACCTAACATTTGTATATGTGGGATTTCCACCACCGATCACCAAGTGACCTATCATGCACTTCCCCTTCAATATTATACTCCCACCCCATGCGTACACATAAAGAAAACATCATGCAGTCATATATATTTTTCGATACACATAGGAGTTCTATGTTTATGTACTGCATCCTTGCCTAACCCTTTTAGGGTTCCATTTGATTGTCTATCTGACCTCATTCCAACTTTTAAGCCCATAACATATATATAGTCATACATACAGGTTTATTAGTGTGTTAGAGATCTACACACGATTCTTGATAAGACGATGCTTTCTATGTCGACGCTATCCTTAGTCGACACTCGCTATCTGCCTAAGGTGTTGTTCGAAGCGGTCCACAACCAAGTGGCCAATCTCGAATAGCAGATACTGCTCTTTTCTTAAACTTAGGGATTTTCTCCTTTGCCTGATCCATATTTAATTCCATCACAAGTCCTGTAACACCCCAAACCCGGTCAATACGCCATGACCGAATCTGGTATGTCACTGAGGAAAACATTTTGAAAAGAATCGAATAACAATTAAATTTTTGTGAAAAATTCTTTGAAAATTCTATATTTGTAGAAATCGGTGTATAATAAGTTTAAACTGATAATTTACTTTGTAATTTCATAAATAAAACTTTAAAACTTAGTTGATAAATCATAGGTTAGAAAACATTTATATCATTTTAAGAAAACTCAATTATTACTTTGAAAACCATTTGCATTTTGAATGTAGAAACTTAATATTTGGAAATCATTAAAATTGTAGAAAACACTTAATCTATATTTTACTATCAAGCGATTTATATTACCCGATGGTAAGATTTTAAAACCATTCCGTTTTATTATTTTAGAAAACTTTGGGCTCAATTATTAAATTAACCAAATAATTTATAAGCCATATTTAAAACATATCCAAAGCATATAAATAATCCAAAAACATAATTAAAGAGGCCTTGTTACAAACCCAAAATAAAACAAAACCAAATTAAAATAAATTAAAGTACCCCAAATCAAGTTCATGAAAAATCAAATTTTATTGCATGGCCTCCTCGAGTTCATCCGGCTCCTCATCCGCGATCTCACGAATCACCTGAAATGATAAGGGAGAAGGTGAGTCACCAAGACTCAGTGCATAAATCCTTCCCCTGATTAATGTAACATTCTTACACAATTTATAATCAAGCAACATATATAAATATATAATGCACCCAACCTAGCCATCCTTAACTCCTTTTCTACCCCGTGTGGTACCAAACCACTAGTGGTGCCAAACCACTGGTGACCCAAAGTCATGATGTCCAATAATGTGATACCAAATCACTGGTGACCAAAGTCACGAATAATCAAGTTGTGGGGCCAACCTACGTGTGATACCAAATCACTGGTGACGATCCCATATCTCAAAAGTGGGGGCCAACCCACGGTGGTGCTAGACCACGTGGATGAGTCGCTATGAGGTGTCAAACCTCCGGTGTCCCAAAGACACAAATGTGATACCAAATCCTTTGGAGGTGCCAAACCTCCGGTGTCCAAAGACACGGATATCAAATCCTTCCCCTCCACTCATATTCCCAAACCAATGTATTAAGAGTATCAATCATGCCATCATACTTTGATATGATCATATAACATATTTAAATAATAGATCATGATATCAATCAACATATATTAACATCATATTGAAACGGACTTACGAATCCTTGCACATACCCATCAAGGTATCTTATCAAAATCTCATAGGTTCCCACTTTAATAACATGTTTAGTTAATATGTATATAAATATATAACTTGAATTATAAAGTGTGTAAGATACACACACGACACTAACGCAAGTATTAAAATCAAGATCCGATCTACACTAGATCACCTTGTCCTACAATCACCAATATTTAGATTATAAACAAAGGCCATTCGCCAAACCACTAAATCCCAATGAGTTATCACTTGAAATACCAAGTCTTACCTAAAAGCTTACCCTAAATGATTGACAAAGAAACGAGGCTTAGATTGATTGCTTCCAACGTCACGAGGACCCTAAAAGAAATCGATTTCTAAGAATGATTAGAACCTCGCAACAATTGCCCAAAATTGCCTTTGTCCACAAGAGAAACAACATAGAAACGAGAAAAGAATAAGGAAAAACGGCCATAACACTTACCTATCTTCCAAAACCGTTTGAAGAAAACCAAATGAAGTCCTACCCTTGAAGAAATTCGGCCAAGACAAATCAAAAGGATATGAGAAGTTTCGGCTATGGTTTTAGAATAAAGAAAACAATTGATATTCATTTCGAAAGAGATGAAGAATTAATATGGCAAAGAAAAATAAAAAGGAAGAAGGATGATTCGGCTTTAACAACCAATGAAAGAAAAATCAAGAGGAATGGAGAAGAAAGAGATTCGGCCAAGAAGAAAGTAAAAGAAATGTTGTGATTTTGAACAATATTCAAAAGAAAGAAAAGAGAGAAAAAAAAGATTAAGAGATTCGCCAACACCTATTTTACCAAAGAAGAAAAGTGTACAAAATTGCACCCTACAGATCAAGGTACATTCAGCTAAAGAGAATAGCTTTGGAGAGGAAAGAAATAAAATACCAAATGGTGCACAAAAGAGAAGAATTGGTAAGGTTCAAAGGAGTTTCGGTTTTGACACAAAGCAAAGGTTGAATGCCTACCAAGCTAGCCGAAAATGACTACTAACCAAAGAGAAATTTGGCACTAACTATCTACCAACCAAACCAAAAAAATTCAGCCACTCTCCCCCTAGCCACACATGCCGTCCACATACATGGACTAATGTCCATAGGAGAGTTTCCAAAACAACTCCCTTAAGCCAAGCCTTATGTCCCCCCCATCCTTCCATAAACCTTAAGATCCCTTTCCCAAAGTACAAACTTTCCTAAACCAATATTCAACTTGCCAAAAAGAAAAAAAAAAATTTGAAAGTCCAACCTTCCATATGTAAAGCTTGACCATCCATTAATGCTAGGATACATAAAAATAAAGTCTTCAAAATGTTAATCATGCTACTCGAACCTCTATCCTCAAGCTACCCTTCATGCATCATAACCACCTTGCCACTAACTCCTCATGTGCTTAAATTAACACTTAAATTAACGTAAGTGTCAAGTTCACCTAATCCACTTCATTAAATATACCATACTAAGAATTATTCTAGCTTCCTAAATAAAATCAAGCCTTCACAAAACTATGCTAAACACAAAAAATTCATACCCAAGCCAACACAAATAATAAAATAATATTCTAATTTTAGGATGTTACAAGTCCTTATCGAACTACTATCACAATATTTAATCGTTAATTCTCATTATAACCTTAAGATCTTGCATATAATGATCAAATTTAATAGAAATTTAGGAGATCTTCTTACCTTAAAAATCCCGAAAGTGGAGACTAGCAATTTTCGGCTTTTTGATCGAATTGACCAAGCTTCCTTCAAATCCCGAATTGCGCCCAACATAGAATCATTAAACTGTTAATTTTTTGGCTTTTTCCTTTTAAGAATCGAAATAGAATATGAGATCTAACAGAAATTGGCACTTACCTTAGTATAGGGAATTCGGCTAACACTTGAAAGAGGATTCGACAATGCCAATGGAAGATTTAAATGCCGAAAGTATAAAACTAATTCTCAAATAAGATGAACAAAAGAGAAGACTATGGATGCTTCGGGTTTTTAGAGAAATCGGCACAAGGAGGAAAAAGTAGAGAAGAGTTTTGGCTTTTGAAGAAATTGGAGAAAAGAAATTGGAGAAGGAGAGGCTAAGGAATTTCGGCACAATGGGAGAAGAAATTAGGGTTTTCAATGTCAGAATCAAGGAGCTATCCCCCCTATTTATGGATATTTCGCACCCTCTTGTAAAAACGAAAACGCATCTTAAATTCAAGCTAAAAGAGAGGGAAAATTCGGCACCCTCTTTGCCATGCGATAGTCGAATTTTACACTCCTCTAGGCAGTGGATTTTCGGCCATCACCTCTCTTATAGATAAGCTCCTAACTTTTCTCCTTTTTATCTACTATTTTATCAATTATAAAATCCATCTAAATCTTCCTATTTTTGAGCCTTGTAGCCGTCCACCTCATCAAATCTTAACGCCAAAATTTAACTCACTTAAATTAAAAGATTTGGGCTTTATTAAACTTAAATTTTGGGCCCCTAACTCCTTGTGTGTGGCGTCACTCCTTGCTTCATTTTAGGTGCCGAAAATGGCCCTAAAAACATGGGCTCCTTGCAGCCAAAACTTGGGCCTCTTTTATTGTTAATGATGCCACCTTAAAATAATTCAATCAAGGCTTTTGCCTAATCCTAAGCCTAATTTTGAACCCCTATCACTTAAATTAACAAATTAAACATATCCCCACACTAAATGCATAGGCCCATAAATTTAGGATGTTACACCAAACATGGTCTTACATGAGACCTTCCTTATTCGATGCTGATGCCATGTCCCAGACATGGTCTTACACGGGACCTACATTCCTTGATGCCGATGCCATGTCCCAGATATGGTCTTATACAGGCTTTCCTTGGTTCATGTTATGACATAGGTATCCTCGCTATTCTGAGACTTCAATCGGGACTTTTACTTGCTTACTTATTCTCATTCACTTTATCATCATAGTGCTAATGATCATTTCATGTAAAGAATATACATTTCACAAAAATAATAATTAATTTTAAACATAACAACAAATGTAACCTTAATTTCATACAAACTTACCTCGGTATTCAAAATGTGTAGAATTGTGCAATTTAGTCCTCGACTTTTTTTTGCCTCAATTTTGATCCGAGCTTCGCATTTCTTGATCTATAATGACAAATTAACTTGTTTAATACTCACATTGACTAAATTGACTCATAATTCATACTTGGCAAAATTATAATTTTGCCCCTAAACTTTCTCATAATTACACTTTTGCTCCTAGGTTCGTAAAATAATTTTCATTCAACTTCCTTGTATTTTAAGCCTAGCCGAATCATTTTCTTGACTATAGCAACCTTCAATTTCTACTATTTCACTCATGTATGACAATTTTCATAACTTTCACAATTTAGTCCTTACATGCATTTTTCATGAAAATCACTTAGAAAAAGATGTTTACCCAACATCAAACTTTCATAATCTTCCATAAAACATCAAAATACATGCATGTCATACTTGGGTAAATTTTTGAATATAAACCCTAGCTCAAAATATAGCTAGAAATAGCTAAACCGAGCTACGAGGGTCTCAAAAATACGAAGAACATTAAAAACAGGGCTAGGATGCACTTACTATCGAGCTTGAAAGTTGAAGAAACCCTAGCTATGTCTTCCTTTGATTTTTGGCTAATGGGAAGAAGATGGACATCATTTTTACTTTTTTTTCTCTTTTTTTTAATTCATTAATTTACCAAATAACCAAATTGCCCTTAATGCCCTTTCTTGAGATTTTTCCTTCCCATGTCCATTTTTGTTCATCATAACAAATAATGGTCTAATTGCTAAATAAGGACCTCTAGTAATTTTTATGATACTATTTCATACTTAAATCTTTTAGAATCTCATTTTCCTTATTCTTGCAATTTAGTTCTAATAGACAATTTATTCACTAACTAATAAAATTCCTTCATGAAACTTTCACACAATTATGCAAACACCTCATCAGCCTTGTAAAATCATCAAACACATATTTCTACTTCGGATTTGTAGTCTCGCACCACTATTCCGACTAGGCCCAAAGTCAGGCTATTACAGGTGGCACTAATTATGAAATGTATCTTCACGGTTTCTTATGCAGTAAACATTAATAGGAAAAGTGGAAACATTTTCAAACCTACAAGAGGGCTCCGGCAAGGTGACCCACTTAGTCCTTTCCTTTTTCTAATATGTAGTGAGGGACTTTCATCATTAATGAAACTGACTATGAGAGAATGGATTGTTAAAATGAGCAAAAGCTAGCAGAAGCGGACCAAAGATATCACATTTGCTTTTCACGGATGATTGTATCCTATTTGGTGAAGCAACAAATAGAGGAGAGTTGGTTTTGAAAGAGATTATGATGGAATACGAATGATGTCTAGGCCAGTGTGTGAATTTTAACAAATCAACGATCTTCTACAATTCAAATACAACAGAGGGGGAAAAAGAAAGAATCTTAACTTTGTTGGATGTGAGAAGTTCAACAAACTAGGAAAAATATTTGGGACTCCCTAATGTGGTTGGTAGACGAAAGAAAAAATCTTTTAGAATCTTAAGGATAGGGTATATTTGCTAATTGAAGGATGGATTACAAGGCTACTATCACAATGGAGTAAGGAGGTTTTCATAAAATCAGTTCTCCAGGCAATACCAACTTATGCTATGTCATACTTTCTTCTTTTGAAATCTTTCTGTGGGGAATTAGAAAACATTTTAGCTAATTTTGGTGGTAGAAAGTACATGGGAAAAAAGGAATACACTGGTGCCAATGGAAGCATATGTGTCCTTCAAAAAAGAAGGGCAATGGATTTCATAAGTATGGCTCAGTTTAATATTTCCCTATTGGCAAAACAAGGCTGAAGGATTATAAGCAACCCGAATTCTCTAGTTGCACGAGTGCTTAAAGAGAAGTATTTCCTGAATAATGACTTTATGAATTCACGATTGGGGAATACAACTTCTTATACTTGGAGAAGTATTTAGGCGAAAAAAGGTATTTTGGCAGAAGGGCTTTGCTAGAGGGTGGGTACGGGTATGAATGTTTCAATTAATAATGATGCTTGGATTCCAAATGCATAAACTCTCAGATTATCTTCATTTTTACATAATATGCAAGATTCTAAAGTTGCTAAGCTAATTGATATTAATAAACGAATATGGAAACGAGAGCTGATTGCTAATACCTTTTCGGAGGGAGATGCTGAAAAGATGCTTCGTATCCCATTGGAACAAGAACCCCACAATGATTTTCTTGTATGGAGTGATGAATCTTCAGGCGAATTTTCAGTTCGTAGAACCTATAAACTATTACAAAATTCTTGTGCTAATCCTAAAGCTTATGCTTTATAAACCAATTATAGAAACTTTTACAAAAACTCTGGCACCAAAATCTTCCTACTAAAATAAAAATCACAATCTAGAGGGTATTATGGAACTACTTGCTTACACAAGTCACTAATACAACCTGTCCCCGAGGGCTGAAACAAGTGATCATCTGTTCCGCAAATGTTCTGTTTTAGTTGAAGTTTAGACAGCATTATCATTCTCAAATACTCTTATTGCTACTACTATGGATTTTACACAGTGACTTACCTATGTTTTTGATCAGTGTCTCCCCCACCATTGTCTAATATTCTGTTGTGCGCTCTAGGCCATTTGGGGAGACAGAAATGCTAGAATTCATGAGAGGAAAATTAGCACTGGTCAAGAAATAGCAAAATTTGTCAATAATTATATTTCTAAGTTAAACGGGATAGAAAAAAGAAATCCCTCAAAACTGCAGGAGCTAAGAAAATAGAGTCACCCACTTGGTTCTATTGTTAAGATCAATTTTGATGGTGCGTTTGATAGGCATCACTACCAATTGGCCTCAGGTATTGTGGCCAAAAACATTGAGGGGATCGTTCTTTTATCCTGCTCAAAAACCCATAAATAAGTGGCCTCCACTTTCATTGCTGAAGCACTTGCATGCCGTAAAGCAGTCCAAATAGGTATTGAAATGCAATGGCCGGAGATCATTATTGAAGGAGACTCATTAGCCATCATCAAGAAGTGTCAATTAAAAAGTCAAGACAGATCACAAGTAGGAGTGTACATGCATGATATTCAACAGATAAAATCTTGTGTTCAAATATACTCTGAGATCAGCAAATGGTTTAGCCTATATACTAGCAACAGAATCTTTGAAATAGAGTGAGGAGTTTTACATGCTAAAGAACGTCCTTAGGTATGCCGAAAAACAAAATAAAGCTGACTGGATGTGAGAACCGGACTTAAATTGGCCGGAGATAGGGAAAGGAGTAAGCAAAGTCTCACATAGTAGATGAATAGTTTTTTGAAGAACAAGCTTTATTGAGAATTGAAACCGTGAAAAAGAAAATGATGTCTTCTAGATAGGACGGGCAATTCAAAGAATTTTGATTGGGCAATTTTTTTATGCTTTTACGTTTCCAGATTGTTTTGTTTATTTGTTTATGCTGAATTTTCTTGGGCCTTTTAGTTTTTGGGTCAAATTTCGTTGTTTTTCTGTTTCTTTCAATTTTTGACTTTTTTGTTATGTCACCTATTTAAGGGTTTTTTGTCAGAAGAATACAAAAAAATAAAAAAAAAATTCAAAATGGTATAGGAAATCTATTATGTACCAAAATGGTACAAATGGGGTGGTGCCGCCTCTGCCAGTGGCACCTTTGGTGCCGTCTGTGGCACACCCTCAATCACCCTTTTCTGTTTTTTTTAACAGTTTTTTTAGGGACCTATTATGCAATTTTTCCAGTTTTGAGAAAAGGAAGGGAAAGGGTACGACCTGTCACACCTAACTTTAAATTTGAATAATTGCCTTCTATGCC
Source organism: Gossypium rotundifolium (assembly GCA_025506655.1). Lineage (NCBI taxonomy): Eukaryota > Viridiplantae > Streptophyta > Magnoliopsida > Malvales > Malvaceae > Gossypium > Gossypium rotundifolium. The sequence continues at coordinate 79,653,059 of CP106734.1, read as the reverse complement.
CTCCCTATTTATTATTTTTTTATTTCCTTTCAACTCACTATATTGTGTTTAAACAACCCATTAATCTACTTTGTAGTTAAATAAGCCATTTACTTATGGTTTTTACTCATAAAATTTAAAACTTGTTGATTAAATTAAATATATATTTTATTTAATAAATTATTCTCATCAAATTTACATTAACATAAGATGTGAATTAGTTTATATTTTTAAATAGCTTTACTTTAATGTTAAAATAGTTTTACTTTACACAATTAACAACACTTCACGCTTAGGGCACATGTTTGGAAATTGTAAACATTATGATATACATTTTAAACTCTTCAAATTTCATATATGCATAGATTTAATAGTTATTATTATATTACTAAGAGTAATTGATATTATATTATTAATGATATCTATTTATATATTTAAATTAAATTGTAACACCCCAAACCCTGCCTAAACACTACTACTGGATCCGGTTTGTCACTAAGAAATTTTTTAGTAAAACAAGTCGTGTTGACAAAAAGCCCAAATAGAAAACTACATAAAGTGTACCTTAATAATCAAAAGCCCAAAACTTAGTTACATGTCCTTGAAAGAAATTAAAATGAGAACAAATACTAAAGGCCCATTTTAAAAAACATTTCTGAGCCCAAAAACCCCAGAGCCGAGTTTTGAACCGGGCTCTGATACCAATTTGTAACACCCCAAACCCGACCCAAACACTACTACCGGATCTGGTATGTCACTAAGAAAAATTTTTAGGAAAACCATTGTGTCGACAAAAAGCCCAAATAGAAAATTACATAAATTGTGCCTTAATAATCAAAAGCGCAAAACTTAATTACATGTCCTTGAAAGAAATTAAAATGAGAATAATTACTAAAGGCCCATTTTAAATCTAAAATGTAAACAAATGGCCTATGGCCTTATTACAATGTATTTTAAATCCATCATATAAAGTACTTTAAAAAAAACTAATATGGGGAAACTTTGTCACCGGATCCACCTTCTTTTGCATGGCCACCTTGCGCTCCACTCCGGCCCGGTCCGATGCACTAATCGTCACCTGAAAGGTTAGTTTAAAGGGGGTGAGTTGCGAGACTCAGTGTGCAACCCTCATGCACCACTAGATTTGGGCCTCATTAAACATAATAATAAATTCATTTACATGGAAACATATAATATGCAAAGCCCAACCCATTTGCCTAGGTTTCCAACCGCTACACGCCTGCACCAACCAACACACCATTGGGGATTTCTACAATCAACCCACATCTATTTCTCCAAGATGGCGTCAAGTCGCTCATCAACATATATTGGCCAAGCTCAGTATAACGATTCACGGCATTAGCTGCACTGATGAGTTGACGGTAAAATCGTTACTCATATACATGTACATATAACTTCCTCCTTTCATCACCTACCCCATGCAACATGCACAATAATTTAAAACATGTACAACAGTTTACTTGTAACATATAGTCAGATTATTTACTAACCTGAGGGTCCGTCGTTTAAATCTGAGATTTCGGCTTTTAATGTAACATATAAATCTTGTGAACACATATACATATATATACATTTATTATTAATCATATCTAGACGGTGGGGAAGTGTTACACACCTGATTTGCGTTATAAGGCTTTTGCTATATCTACGTTACTATCACTTGAAACAACTACTATTGGCCCACGATCTGACTTTGATTTTGGCCCACACCCCGTTGGCCAATCTCGCACTACCGAAACAGATCGCTTCTTGAATTTGGGCGACGATTTTACAGATCCAACCTTCTCTGCTTGACTGTTAGTTGAGTCCATATCAATCCTTTAATCACTAAACCAAATAACGATGAGATCTAACTCATTAGTTAAATGTAACCTTTAAAACGAACACTTACCTAGTTAGCCGAATCCCGAATATCCTTTAGAAATTGTCACCACCAACCTTTCTACATTCGCCCATTCCCTAAATATTAAACGAATCGGAAATCACAACCATTCTAACCCATATGACATTCGGCTAAATGGAAAGAATCATGGAAGACCATTCGGCCATACTAACCACTTCTTACCTTCGATTTTTCCACCAAATCGGCTTTAATGGGATAGTTTCGGCTTCTAGGAGTAAAGAGTATAATCGACAGGGCCTTGGAAACAATGGTTTAGATTAGGAGTTAAATAAAAATAAGAGAATCACAGAAAAGGAAAAATCCCGAAACTTACCGGATTACTAAGGAGTATACGACTACGGTGCACCTTCTGGAAAACAGAGATCTCACTTGTAGATTGGCTATGGGAGATGAGGTATGAACAAAGGAATCCGCTCTTAGAAAAGAAAAGAGAAAATGTAGAAAAGGCTTGGAAATTTTAGCAGAGAATGAGAGAAGAATAGGGTTTCGAATCGAAATTGAAGAATACTACTCCCTATTTATAGAGAAATTTTGGCATACCCACACACACAGAGTTGGAATTTCAGCCAACTCTCCCCTCTCCTGATAGCCTTCATCTCATCTGATAACTCAATCCTTATCTTACCTTTAGGAGAGCCCACCTTAAAACCAACTCCTCCTTATTAATTATCATCTTTTAACACTTAAAATAAAAGAAATAACTCCTAAAAGGTAGCCTAATTGTCGTCCACCCCCTTCCCATTTAAGTGCCGAATTTGACCCATCTTCTAAGGCCCAATCGGCCACACAAGGGCCCAAATTCCTCCCCCCTCATGGCGCCACCTTATGCCCACTTAATGCACTTTAATTCTTTGGGCCACAAGCCCAGCTTGTCACTTAATTATCCATCTTCTTAAATTATAAGGTAACACCATTTATTAGCCACCTAACCCAAATTTTTAAAGCCCACTATTTCACTTTAAATTATCCAGAGCACTAACTTTAACCCTAATCCAAATATTTAATCAAAAAGTCAGTCCAACCTTTACAATCTCAATTTAACATATTATACTATCATATAAATGCGTAGGCCCACTTTTTGGATGTTACATAAATATTACAAATAATTTAGATATTTAAAATTTATATGTCATATATCATTATACTAAATTATTTAATTTTTTTTTACTTTCCATCATTATGTCTAAAATAGATATTTTAACTTTCAACGTAATTTTACAATAATAATATTAAACACTTGATATCAACATATTACACTTTTTATAACACTTTTCAAAATAATAAGTATCATTTCCTTTTTTTCTTTTATGATTTAAAGTTTTATTTGTTTTTAACGTTGAATATCTTATACTACAACTATTATTATACTTTTTTCTTGCAGAGATGAAGTTGAAAATTTTATGTTGTGGGATTGAGATAAATTTATAAAATATAGGAAGGGTGCAAAGCTAAAATTTTATGATAAATTTCTTAAAATTAATTATTAAATTTTAGGAGGATTAAAATATTATTTTACTACAAAATTAAAAAGGTTTCAATTGAATTATTATTTTTGGGAGGGGATAAAATTGAAAATTTTCAAATTATCCAGAGAGGGGAAGCAAAGACTCGATCTGCCACTTTGTCCCTATTCTCATGTTTACGTAACACATTATCATTTTTGTGTTTTTAAAATTTAATCAACAAGTTTTTAAATTTTATGAGTAAAAACCATAATTAAAGGGCTTATTTAACTACAAAAACAGATTAATGGTTTGTTTAAACACAATATAGTGAGTTGAAGGAGAATAAAAAGAAAATAATAAACAGGGAAGGCTTAGAAGATAATTATTCAAATTTAAAGTTTGGTGTGACAGGCGGCACCCTTTTCCTTCCTTTTCTCAAAACTGAAAAAATTGCATAATAGGTCCTTCAAAAAACTACTAAAAAAAAAATAGAAAAGGGTGGTTGAGGGTGTGCCACAGGCAGCACCAAAGGTGCCAGTGGCAGAGGCAGCACCAAAGGTGCAGTGGCTAAGGTGGCACCACCCTTTTGTACCATTTTGGTACATAATAGAATTCCTGTACCATTTTGAATTTTTTTATTTTTTTAATAAAAACCCTATTTAAATATAAAATAATAAAGCCCAATCTGAAATTTTAGTAAAAAAAAAAAACTTACAAAAGAGTATTCGGTTATTTACCATTTTATGTATTTTATAATATTTTAATTTATTTAATATTTCAACGTTTAAATTTTAAATTTTAATTCACACAAAACATTATCATATTATTTTTATTAAAATTCAATTAATTATTAATTATTTATAATAATTATATATTTTATTTTATGTGCGTATTAATCTATTTATAATTAGTTGTTTTATAAATTAAATATTTAAATATGGCTTTATCTTTTCAAAATAATAATAATAAGTCATATATATAGCCAGTAAAGAAAATGATAAAAAGGAAAATAATGCTGGAAACGGAGTAAAATACCTAAATATACCAAAAAAATTAAAAAAAAATTACGGAATTGGACCGATTTCTAGAAAATTTACGGAAAAGGGCCGATTCCCTACAAAACGCGTCCACATTAACGAGTTTTGTTGGGAAATGGCAAGAAAGCTACAGGGGCGTGCTTTGTGCCACATCAAAAAGCGCCTCTACGCGCTTTAGCCTACAAGTAAAAAAAATGGTCAAATTTTTTGACCGTTAAGCCCAATGGTCAAAAAACTATAAAACCCCTAACCCTTTTATTTTTTTCACACTTTAATCCTTACTCAAATTCCTCTCAAATTCCTCTCAAATTTCTCTTAAAGTCTTTCAAACTTCCTCTGAAATTTTGAAATAGTCCTTTATTATTTACAAAAAAGCCCTTTTTAATTTTTTTAATATATTTTTTTGCAAAATTTTAAAATTTTCAATCGTATTACAATGGCTGGGGAATTACTTCGTCTAGACAACAAGCACATCTCCGTCGATCAAATGCAAATGGAAAGTTTTAATTTTAATTTTTCAATATTATTTAATATTTTTTAGGTTTATGCAATTTTAATTAATTTTTATTTTATAATTTTTTAAACAGTCTGTAGATCGGGTGTTGCAATGTTATATTTGCAATATGCATGGTCCCCCATCGCCGTTGATCGAGAATTACCTGCGGGAAGCGGGTTTTTGGCACGTGGCCACGATAGGCCGGGGGTTCAAGTTAGAGTCGCCTTTGATCAGTGTGTTGATAGAAAGGTGGAGACTTGAGACGCACACTTTCCATCTTCCATACGGAAAGTGTAGCATCACTTTGGAAGATGTGCAGTTGCAGTTGAGATTGCCGGTGGACAGGCAGGTAGTCACCGGTCCGCAACTTCTACTGATTGGGGAGCCGACGAGCTTCTGGGTGCCATTCCGGATAACATTCAAGGAGCTCGGATCGAGATGGCCTGGTTACGAGACACGTTCTCGGAGCCGAATGAGGGTTCGACCAAAATAGAAAGAATACAGTATGCTCGGGCATACATTCTTCAGATAATTAGAGGCTATCTGATGCCGGACCTTTCTAAAAACCTCGTACATGTGAGATAGCTGCTGAAGCTTGTTGATTTCAGAGCAGCCGGTGAATTGAGTTGGGGTCTGCCGTGCTATCGAGGTTGTATTGGGAGATGTGTGGGGCGACGCGGCCGACTAAAGTGAAAATCAGAGGTTGCCTATCACTACTGTAGTCATGGGCACGGTTTCGATTTCTATTTTTACGTCCTCGACTCGACCACTCATATTCATTCCCACTGATAACGAGGTAAATGTAATGTTATATTTTACAATTATTACATAGATTTATAGTATAATTGTATGCTAAAAATTTATTTAATTATGTGGAACCATTCGGCGAGTTATGCTGGAATACTTACCTCGCTTGAAGATATACGGCTTCTATTGGACCAACGGTCGGAATCACAAGTAAGTTTCAAATTTCGTATTTATAATTTAGTATTTCGTATTTAGTGTTTGGTATTATGTATATAACTAATATTTTGGTAATGTTAATATAGTTTCAATGGACACCGTACGAGGATCCGGCAATCCGGGCAGTAACTCAAGAAGAGTTCTTGCAAAATCCAAACCTTTGGCACATGAAGGTCCCATTGATTACCTATGCGACCGTGGAGATGCACCAGTCAGATTGGGTTCTGCGATAATTTGGATTCCAAAAATCGATTCCCGTGCCACCTGAGGTGCTCGATGATGAGCACAAAGTGGACTTACGGCAGTTGCACATGGATTGGGCAAGATTTTGGTCAACACATATCGAGACGTGGAAGAACCGGTATGACATTTACCTATCCGAGAATCGATCGTCGTTCCCGACTTAGCGTGCGTGCCAGAATACATGCCATGGTTTAGGATCTATGTAAGCCGTATTTGTTGTCGGAAGAAGAGAAGCAACGGCAACTTCGTCAACAAAGAGAACATCGGGGCCCTTTAAATCCAATGAGAAGGGGTGATGAGACGGGGCCATCAACAATGGCACGACACGATCACGGGCCCATCAACAGCGCCCACGATCCGGGCCCATCGATTCAAATAAGACGACACCGATATCACAGCCTTTACCCTTTATGCTAGGTGCGTACCCTACCCCTTATATGTACCCTAACCCATATATGTTTCCTTTTCCCAGTCCCACCCCAGGTTGGAATGCATGGTCGGGTTCGAGTCCGTTCCCGACTACTCCGACTGACCAGCCGATCTCGAGGCCGTCGTCGCGTGAGGATCACAAGAGGCGCCGTCGGGGAGCACTTCTTTTTACCAGCCAGGGTCGTTATTTTATCAAGGTGGGTCATCCTCGAAACACCCACAACTGGACCCACCGCCGGAGAACGGAATCACTTGAGGTTCCACGACCCACGGAAGCTAGAAGAAGGAGGAATCCGGTAGCAGAATCTGGACCGCCCGTGTGGCATTGATTCTAACCCTCATCAATATTGATTCGAGATGGGTTTTTATTTTTCAAATTGTAATAATTTTTTATTTTTTAATAAAAAGTTGTTTTTATTTGTGTTTGTAACTTAATTTTAATATCTTCACTAAAATAGAAGTTGATTATTTTTTTTGTATGTAATTTAATTTGAATTTTTAATAAAATAAAAAGTTATTTTTATTTTTATTTTTGTAATTTACTTTTAATATATTTAATAAAATAATAGTTGTTTAATTTTTTATTGTAATTTAATTTTAATATCTTTAATAAAATAAAATTGTTTAATTTTTTATTATAATTTAATTTTAATATCTTTAATAAAATAAAATTATTTAATTTTTATTGTAATTTAGTTTTAATATATGTAATAAAATAAGAAGTTGTTTTTTATTTTTATTTTATTGTAATTTAGTTTTAATATATTTAATAAATAAGAATTTTTTTATTTTTTGTAATTTAATTTTAATATATTTAATAAATTAGAATTTTTTATTTTTTGTAATTTAGTTTTAATATATTCAATAAATAAGAAGTTTTTTACTTTTTATTTTTAGTAGTTTAGTTTTAATATATTTAATAAATAAGAAGTTTTTTATTTTTATTTTTTATTTTTATTTTTTGTAATTTAGTTTTAATATATTTAATAAATAAGAAATTTTTTATTTTTTATTTTTTAATTTAGTTTTAATATATTTAATAAAATAAGAAGTTTTTTTATTTTTATTTTTATTTTTGTAATTTAGTTTTAATAATAAAATAAGAAGTTTTTTATTTTTATTTTTTTGTAATTTAGTTTTAATGTATTTAATAAAATAAGTAGTTTTTATTTTTATTTTTTTGTAATTTAGTTTTAATATATTTAATAAATAAGAATTTTTTATTTTTATTTTTTATTTCATAAAATAATAGTTGTTTATAGGTTTTGTAATTTAATTTTAATATCTTTTATAAAATAGAATTTGTTTAATTTTTTAAATTTTTTTGAAATTTAATTTTAAAATAAATATCAATATTTGAGGAAAGGGAAAGCGCACAGGGATGCACTTTATGCCAAATCAGCAAAGTGCGTCCACGTAAGAGCACTTTTGATAATTTAGCACAAAGCGCGTCCCTAGGAGCTCGCTTTCCTGCCATTTCCCCACAAAACTCACTGACGTTGACGCGTTTTGTGGGGAATCGGCCCTTTTCCGTAAATTTTCTAAAAATCGGCCCAATTCCATAATTTTTAAATTTTTGATATATTTAAATATTTTACCCCTGCAAATGTATCCAGCCTCAGTTTCTCTTTTCTCAAGTCAATTGTGCCACGATCAAAACCTTCTACTCTAGCTATTGAATGGTAAACTTTTGGTTAAATTGATTAAATCATTAATTTATGAGTTTAATTAATTTATATGATTTAAATTATTAAAAATATTTTAAGATATAATTGTGATTTAAACTCAATTTTTTTGTGAAAGGTGAACACTCCAAATTAATAGATCACAAATTTGAGATTTTTTAATTTCTTTTAAATTTAAATTTCTTATAATTATTTAAAATTAAGTAGAGATTTAAGTTGAGTTTGAGCAATCATGTCTAATTTTTTCAAGGCACAATCATTTCGAGTATAATATTTAAATTGTGGATATTTTAGTTAAAAATTTACCACCATAGACATAATTGTGGAGAAGTCAAAAAGAACTTAAAATAATAATTAATCAACAATTTTATATGTATTTAATAATAATTGAGGGTTGTAAAGTTTATTATTAATTTCAAAGCTTATGATATACTTGTAGTTAGACCGTCAATGTCAATTTAATTAATTTATCAATTTCGTCCATTTTCACAATATTTGTTTTTCCTAAAATTTAGGTCTGTTTTTAAAAATTAAAAATTTTAAACAAAATATAATTAGGTTAGGTTAGTGAAAATTTTGTAGTTAATTGGGTTGTGAAATCTATTTTATTATTTTAATTAAATTTACATTTTTTCAAATTGAACTAAGTGAAATTAAATTTGAGTAAGTGGAGTCAAATGAAATTGTTGAAATTAAATTAAAAATTAAGTAAGTAAAATTAAAATCTTGTTGACAATATGAGTAATTTCATATTAGAGTACATAAATTTGAGACCATATATATTTGAAAAACTTTCAAAACAAAATACTTTAGTTTTATAAACTTAAATTAGTAATTTACTTCTTTAAGGTTCAAATTTATAATTTTAAAAAAATTAACGTTTTTCCAAAATTTTTAGATTTTTAAATATATATATATATATATTAGAACTTTTTAAATAAATTTTGGGTATTTTTATAAATATTTTGAAATGTTTGTCAATTAGTTTGTTTTTAAAATTGTAAAGAAATTCAAATTGTAAAATTGAAGTTAAAATGGAAAAAGAAATAATATTAAGAAAAAGGGTTGATAATCTTTTCATTGTTTGAGTTAATATAGATAGATTTAACTGGAATAAGACAATATAGCAAACGAGGATTAAAGTGTTTTGAGTTGAAAGACTTCACTTTGGAGTTTGGAACACCACCCCACCCCACTCCACCCCCACCTCCCCCACCCCCAATTTATACCTAAAGTTAAGAGTATGAGCTTCACCGACCTTTTTACTTTTTCTTTTCTTTTACCTCATTAATTTGATTTTTTTTTATTCATCTTTCATTGTTTCTCCATTCCCGTTTTAATTAGACACAATTTATCTCACCTAATTTTATTTTTAGTCACTCAACTTAAAAATTATCTATTTTAATTACTAATCTTATCAAAAGTTTAATTTTTGTCCCTTATCCGTAAAATCACTAATAGAATGTTTGACATGGTATTTTTTTATTAGCATAATAATAAATTTAATCATCTAATATTTATAAATTTTATGAATTTGGTCTTAATTTTAAAGAATTCAACAAATTTATCCTTCAACTTTACACATTCTATCAATTTAATCATGATTCTTAAAAATTAAAAAATAAAAAAGAAAAACCCTTTAAAAATAATACTTTATTTTTAATAAAATACATACAAAATTATAAATAGATGAATACTCAATTTTCTCTTTGTTATATCCTTACCTCAACTTAACTGAACAAGAAGGATATATGAAATATAATCACAAAGTACACAAGCACATAAGTGCTAGATTATCACAAAAAGTAATAGTGTTAGATCACGAGTACCGAAGTGTTAAATTCACGAGTGCACTAAGAAATTCTTAATAGCATGCCATCTATATCCCACAAGTTCAAAACTTATCTAGAAGGGCTTTAACATTATTGTAAATCCAATATTCATCACATGCACAATCAAATTTCATAGTCACTCGTAACTTTCTAATATTTTACAATTTAGTCCTTTTCTCCACACATATATTCACATCAACAATAACCACATTATTTTACTACTTCCTTGAATTATTCACATATTTATTAAGTTACAAATTGTAACATCCTGAATAGGGCCTATGCATTTCCAGTTTAATTGTATGAAATGACAAGTTTCAAGTACTATGAATAAATTTTTGATACTTTTGGAAACCTAGAAATGCATGAAAATGGAAATGAAAATGGAGATGGAAATGGAAATGGAAATGGACATTTTTGGAAACTTAGACATTTTTGGAAACTTAGACATTTTTGGAAACCTAAACATTTTTGGAAATGATCCAAAAATGGAAACTTGAACATTTTAGGAAACTTGGATATGTAAGAGAAATAAAGGAGTTTTATTCATGTGAATAATAAGAGATAAATAAAGGAGTTTTATTCACATAAATATGTGAATAATAAGAGATAAATAAAGGATTATTTTCTAAGGAGATAATTGAGGAGATAATGGATGGATTAAAGGCTTTTATCTTTTAAATAAAAGAGATAATATTATCTTAAGGAGAGTGGTGGCCAAGTCAAGGACTCTTGGCCTAGCAAATTTAGCTATAAAGGAGAACCCAAGGTCTTTTCTCTCATCTTTCCAAGTAGCCGAAAATCCCTTGCTCTCTCCCCTATTTTGCCGAATTTCTCTTTAAGAAAAATCCATCTCTTCTTCTTCTTCTATTTTCTTCTCCTCTCCTTTGCTATTGTCGAGCCAAAACACTCTTTGATCTCTGTTAAATCTCCATAGCCAAAACCACGTGACTCTAGGCAAGGAAGCAATCGAATATAAGGATCAAGGATCTAAGGTAAGAACAATTAATTTTGTTCTTCCAATTCTTTTAATCAAGATCTAAGAAATAACCCTTTTATGTCTCATGGCGAATACTAAAGGAAGAGTTTGGGATTTGATTCAAGGAAATTAAGGTGAGGCACAATCACCAAAGGCAAATTTTATTTATTAAAGTTAGATCGGATCTAACACATGAAGTTATAGTAATTTGACGGGCATATAAAGGAACCCTCTTGATTTGGAAATTGTATGGTAAGGACATTCGCCAAGGTTTGTTCTTGATATTTGGAATTATTTTCCATTTATTCAAAAGTGAGAAACCGACATAATTACGATTTAGTGGCTAGCTGATTTAAGGAAGGAATACTATCAATTTCCGGCATTTGATTTACAATCTTTTAATTGGCAACAAGGTAAGTAATACAAATCCTACTTGGATTTGGTTTTAAACAAAATAAGTTTGTTAATATATGTTAATGGTTGGTAGAATATGGGAGTAAAAATCTAGATCGGTAGATCGTTCTTGAGATTTCAAGGAATCTAATAAGCAAATCGGTGTGTACCCTTACTAACCTTCAATATTTTATGGCTATTATTTTAATATATGAATATGAATAAGAATGTGAATGTGGCTATGTACCACAAATGTGGCAAAAAGTACCAGTGCACGTTTCCTACTTCGATAGGATTGTGAAATATGTTATTTTATAACATACGAATATATGTATATGAACATGAAATTAAGTTATGCACAATATATATATTTTTGGGGCATTGGGATTTATGTGAAAGGGAAGAAGGTGTTGACTTGGTCTCACCAGCGTTATATTTGAAGGTGTTGACTTGGTCTCACCAGCGTTATATTTGAAGGTGTTGACTTGGTCTCACCAACATTATATTTGAAGGTGTTGACTTGGTCTCACCAACGTTATATTTGAAGGTGTTGACTTGGTCTCACTAACGTTATATGGTGACTACGGTCACAAATATTTGAATATGGTGTGTAGCGGATGGAGGGTTGACTTAGTAGTCCCCATGGTGTGAATGGCGAATGCGGGTGGTGTGTAGCGGATGGACCATTAGGATTGGGTTTGGGTTGCATCATAATTTCATTTTATATGGATCCGATGATTTGAACATGAATGCACGATTTGTTGAATGTTAGTATTTGTGCACATTGAGTCATTGACTCACCCGTTGTGGGAACTATTTTCGGTGATGAGCAGTGTTGATAGGGCGGTAGAGCGTTGAGGTGGCCATGCTACATTCGAAGATTTTATTTAGTTTGGACTTTTACTTTTATTTTATTTTGGGTTTTACTTGATGTAATAAGGCCATAAGGCCCAATGGATTTCTCTTTATTTTGCTTTACTATTAAGTTTTATGCTAAGAACTATTTTGGATGTATTTAATTAAATGGGTTTACAAGTATAAATAAATGGGTTTACAACCTAAGCCCAACTCAAAACAATAGTTTTTCTAAAATTTACAAATTTTCTCTAAATGTGAAAATGTTTGAAAAGGTTTACTTTAGGAACATACGGATCCGGTCCATTCTCGTGGGCGGGTGTGGGGTGTTTCAATTTGTATCGAGCCAGTTTCAAACCCTCGGCCTTGGGTATAAGGCCCAAAACGTTTCAATTGAGTCCAAATAAGTTTCATGAAAATATTTTATGAAATAGGCAAGTTATACGGCATGGCACCTAAGTCTCAAACCATGATCCACCGGTAAGTACCCTAACTATATGTGTGATTCTATGAACTGTTTAAGGGTAGAAAAGGCATGGAACGTAGAATAGCATGATAGGAAACTTGAACCCTAGGGTTAGACTACTCAAACACAAAACCACATAGACTTAAATGCCTAACAAACAAACATGTGATTAAGTCACCGAGTTAGGGTGTGGCAACCATTGTGCGCATGTCTAGGATTGGTATTAGGTGGGAGCTTGGTATTTAAGCAGTCCGCGTGACTCACCTCCTCCACTCGAATCCTACAGTGCGTAGCTTCGGTTCACCCTAACCAAGAAGACTTATTCATGAGCTAAACCCTAACTAAAACCCGAAAGGGAACTAGCCAGTATTTTCATAAAACCCTAGTTTTAAAACTCTTAAAATTTCTTTTTAATTTGTGAGAACTATTGTTTTACAACATTTTTCTGAAAAATTTCTGATTTGTAGAATTATTAAAATACCCTAGTGGTAAAATTACAAAAATGCCCTTGGTTTGTAAAATGTTCAACTACCCAGTTTTTCCAAAATTTCCTTATTTTGTAAAAGTGTTTAAAACCCTAATTTGCAAACTATCAAAAAAAATAAATACTTTGATTTTGGAAAATTACAAAATTGCCCTAACTTCTAAAATTACCAAAATGACACGATTTCTAAAATTTTTGCAACTTCATCGTTTTGGAAAATAAATTTCTCAAAAAAACCCTCAAAGTTCTACAACTTCTGAAATAACCCTAATTTGTTAAATTTACAAAAGTTACCTCGATTTGTGAAAATTACCAAAATACCCCGAGGTCGAAAATCAAGAAATACCCGGATTTCAAAATTTTTTAAATTACTCGAGACTTTGAAATTTTCAAGATAATTGTTGATAAAATCACCAAGGAACTTTATTTTGACAAATTACGAAAATACCTCAGTAGGACAAATTACGAAAATACCCCCGGGTAGTGGAAAAACAACAACAATGCGAACTACAACATTTCTCTGAATGAACGAAAGTTCATAATTGATTGATGGATGAATGAATGAAAAGACTGTATGCATGTATGAATACGAAAGAACCACTCCTAAATTCCTTTTCATAAAACTTCTTGTAGTTAATCGGTGAAACAAATTTTTTATACATAAAACTTCTTAATCGATTAAATCATGACGTTAGAAATGAGTTCTAAGGAACGTGAACTTAGAGATTGTGCCTGGAAAGTATGATGGTTCTATTAAGATCGAGTCTTGCTGACGTAAGCATAGTCTTGGTGAGAAGGATTGTACTGTTGTTAGTAAGTAATTTCAAGGACGAAATTATTTTTAAGGAGGGTAGAAGCTGTAACATCTGAATAGGGCCTATGCATTTCTAGTTTAATTGTATGAAATGACAAGTTTCAAGTACTATGAATAAATTTTTGATACTTTTGAAACCTAGAAATGCATGAAAATGGAAATGAAAATGGAGATGGAAATGGAAATGGAAATGGACATTTTGGAAACTTAGACATTTTGGAAACTTAGACATTTTGGAAACCTAAACATTTTGGAAATGATCCAAAATGGAAACTTGAACATTTTAGGAAACTTGGATATGTAAGAGAAATAAAGGAGTTTTATTCATGTGAATAATAAGAGATAAATAAAGGAGTTTTATTCACATAAATATGTGAATAATAAGAGATAAATAAAGGATTATTTTCTAAGGAGATAATTGAGGAGATAATGGATGGATTAAAGGCTTTTATCTTTTAAATAAAAGAGATAATATTATCTTAAGGTAGAGTGGTGGCCAAGTCAAGGACTCTTGGCCTAGCAAATTAGCTATAAAAGGAGAACCCAAGGTCTTTTCTCTCATCTTTCCAAGTAGCCGAAAATCCCTTGCTCTCTCCCCTATTTTGCGAATTTCTCTTTAAGCAAAATCCATCTCTTCTTCTTCTTCTATTTTCTTCTCCTCTCCTTTGCTATTGTCGAGCCAAAACACTCTTTGATCTCATTAAATCTCCATAGCCAAAACCACGTGACTCTAGGCAAGGAAGCAATCGAATATAAGGATCAAGGATCTAAGGTAAGAACAATTAATTTTGTTCTTCCAATTCTTTTAATCAAGATCTAAGAAATAACCCTTTTATGTCTCATGGCGAATACCAAAGGAAGAGTTTGAGATTTGATTCAAGGAAATTAAGGTGAGGCACAATCACCAAAGGCAAATTTTATTTATTAAAGTTAGATCGGATCTAACACATGAAGTTATAGTAATTTCGACAGCATATAAAGGAACCCTCTTGATTTGGAAATTGTATGGTAAGGACATTCGCCAAGGTTTGTTCTTGATATTTGGAATTATTTTCCATTTATTCAAAAGTGAAACCGACATAATTACGATTTAGTGGCTAGTGATTTAAGGAAGGAATACTATCAATTTCCAAGCATTTGATTTACAATCTTTTAATTGGCAACAAGGTAAGTAATACAAATCCTACTTGGATTTGGTTTTAAACAAAATAAGTTTGTTAATATATGTTAATGGTTGGCGAATATGAGAGTAAAAATCTAGATCGGTAGATCGTTCTTGGATTTCAAGGAATCTAATAAGCAAATCAGTGTGTACCCTTACTAACCTTCAATATTTTATGGCTATTATTTTAATATATGAATATGAATAAGAATGTGAATGTGGCTATGTACCACAAATGTGGCAAAAAGTACCCAGGTACGTTTCCTACTTCTGATAGGATTGTGAAATATGTTATTTTATAACATACGAAAATATGTATATGAACATGAAATTAAGTTATGCACAATATATATATTTTGGGGCATTAGGATTTATGTGAAAGGGAAGAAGGTGTTGACTTGGTCTCACCAACATTATATTTGAAGGTGTTGACTTGGTCTCACCAACGTTATATTTGAAGGTGTTGACTTGGTCTCACCAATGTTATATGGTGACTACGGTCACAAATATTTGAATATGGTGTGTAGGTGATGGAGGTTGACTTAGTAGTCCCCACGGTGTGAATGGCGTACGGTGGTGTGTAGCGGATGGACCATTAGGATTGGGTTGGGGTTGCATCATAATTTCATTTTATATGGATCCAGATGATTTGAACATGAATGCCCGATTTGTTGAATGTTAGTATTGTATGCACATTGAGTCTGTTGACTCACCCGTTAGGGAACTATTTTCGGTGATGAACAGTGACGGACCGGGCGGTGAGCGTTGAGGTGGCCATGCTAGATTCGGAGATTTTATTTAGTTTGGACTTTTACTTTTATTTTATTTTGGGTTTTACTTGATGTAATAAGGCCATAAGGCCCGATTGGATTTCTCTTTATTTTGCTTTACTATTAAGTTTTATGCTAAGAACTATTTTGGATGTATTTAATTAAATGGGTTTACAAGTATAAATAAATGGGTTTACAACCTAAGCCCAACTCAAAACAATAGTTTTTCTAAAATTTACAAATTTTCTCTAAATGTGAAAATGTTTGAAACCGGTTTACTTTAGGAACATACCAGATCCGGTCCATTCTCGTGGTAGGTGTGGGTGTTCTAAATACTCAAATTCATGACATTACCAAAAAATTTCAAAAACCTAATTAAATAAGAAGAATTCTAAAGTACTTACAAATTTGGCTAATTATACTTCCTTCAAGCTTTGTCTACTTTCTTTCCCTTATCTAAACTCCTTGTAGCTTCTTCTTTGTCTTTCTCCTCATTTTATATCAATATCATAAATATAAGGCATCAATATTCTCAATCCACAACACTTTCATGCTCAAATAATCAAAGTAAACATGAAACTATTACTAAATCGTGAAGATCTTACCTTAAAACCTTAGTTTATCACATTATACAGATTTTCTTTTTTTTAAAACATGTACTCTCCACTTCCAACTTGAAAACTAAACTTTGTAGGTTGTGGGTAATATGATTTAGCTAAAGTTTCTATGGGAAATTGATGATTTTGAGCTTGGAAAAGCCTTTAATGGAGATGAGGGACCAAATTGTAGAAAAAAAGAAAAATTTTCTTTCCTTCTAATCACCGTAATGTGAATGAGAAAGAAAATGGAGAATTCTCTACATCCTTCCTCTAATATTTTAATCAAATCAAATAATTTAATATAATAATAATAGTAGTAATGACGAAAATAAAATATTATTATTACTAAAAAAAATCTATCCATCATATTAATCCACTTGATCTTAGTAAAAGAATTTTCCATGCAGGGGCAAAGCTAGAACAATTTTTTAGGGGGGGCGGATGAAATTTTAATTTTTTATAGTTTATATCTTTATAATTTGTAAAGGATTAAATCAAATTTTTATAATTTTAAGGGGGGCCAAAGTGTAATTTTACCTTTACTAATTTAAATTTTTTAAAAAAAATTAAAGGCTTAAATAGTATTTTTACATTTTATGGGAGGCTAGGGCCCATGCCAGCCCCCTGGCTTCGCCCCTATTTTCATGGCCGCATATATTTCACCACTAATTCAATTTAATCTTTTATACTTCTAATTTATCACTTTGACACAAACACTTTGTAAAACCTTACAATTTAGTCTATATCCTGGATTAATATTTTTGAATACAATAATCTTTTAATTTTCCTCCAATCTCTCACTACCTTCTCTACTAACACTTAAAAATCTCATTTTACTTATTCTAAAAAATTTGACTCGTAATTGTTCAAAACAATACCATTATGACCAAGAGGTTTTCGAGAATGTTACACACTATGTTGAGGTTGAGTAAAAAACTATAGCATGAGGTTAAAAAACTAATAATCAGTGTCTTTAGGTTGTTGCCCGTAACGAGTTTGTTGTGCTTGATGGTGAGCATAGTTGGGGGCATAAAGGTAATGATGAGGTCTTAGAACTCTACAACCAATTCTTAGTTAGATGGTGTGATGATGAAGGCGTGGGAATCAAGAAATTTGAAGTAATGATTATTAGTGTTGATGATTGTACGCAAAAGTGGTATCTAATACTCAACAAATTTGACGAGAACTTTAGAGCAAGGCAAATCGCATAATAAATTTTATTATTTATAAAATAAACTAAAAAAAAAAGAAATAGTTTGAATCTCATTTAAGTATTGTTTGTGGGGTTTTTTTCTAAAACATGTTTTATTTATAAAAATATTATTTAATAAATAAATTGTCAAAAAGAAAAAATGCATATTCATTTATTTATAATTTTGTATGTATTTTTGTAAACCCTTATATATTTTAATAAAAAAATCTTTTACATGACTTTTTAAAGTTTTTAAAATTTGATTTTTTAAGAAGACTAAATTAATAAAATTTGTAGATATTAGAAGACTAAATTTGTTATTATGTCGATAAAAGACTGTCATTAGTGATTAACAAAGAATGACTAAAATATTATATTTCGATAATATTAATAATTCAAATAGATAATTTTAAACATGTGAACAAAACAAAATACACTAATAATTGGATTTCTATTTTCCTAAAATTAACCATGCCAACTTTCCATTAAATTATTAATGACCAAAATATTATATTTCAATGACATCAATAACAAAAATAATTTTTTTAAATGTAGACAATCTAATAGTTGAACCACTATTTATATAGTTTACCCAAAATAAACTGTCAAACTTGTATCTCTTATTTGTCTTATATTTTCTTAATACATTACGAAAAATTGAATTTATAAAAAATTAATCTTATTTTAACCTTGCTCGTGCTCCTAAATTTTTGCTCTAATCTTAGCAGCATGATAGTGGCCAAACTACAAATAGAATTTGAACGAAAGGCTTTCTACAAACATTTTAGCGAAACCAACTTCATATTAATAATACATGGATACCAATGGATTAAGAAGCATACCATTTCCATAAAACCAACATTGGTGAAACCTACCTGTCTCATTGTCCAACATTACGATTATAATCAACTATGGTTCTCCGTGTCATAACATCCAAAGATGCAGAGACGTTAAACAGTCTTTTTAAGTGTTTTCGTTTTCTCAACTTCTAACCTCTCAACCACGTGTTTCGATATGATGAGTTGTCACGCAAAGAAGCATCGTGGGGCTTGTACTCCATCACATAGCTGTGGGGAAGCTTTAAGTGCCGTTTGATTGAATCTCTTAGAGCCATAACAGCCTGATGATCCGACGCATTACGATTCCATACGCTCAATATATCCTCATTGAAGCGAATGCTCAGCACTGCACCACAAACATTATCTCCGTAATCAAGTTGATCACCAACCAAGGCAAGAACCTGCAATGTACAACATCAAATGCCCATCACTACGACACCCAATCACACACTAATACAACATTTCACACACCTCCAAGCGGAACAGTTGCATTTAACAAGATGTCTTACAATTTATTTATTTGTTTATTTTATAGCCTAAAATCAGGAAGCATCTTTAAAAGAGGCAGTGAGGTTAACATTTGCACCAAGAAAGCCTAAATGTCAACTAGAAAAGAAACAAGATGGTAAAAAACGCGCTTCTAAGGAAATTTGAACCAGCTTTCCACCAGCTTCAATGTTTCACAAAAAATTAGAAAGTTAGAATAGTTTGTGTAATCAGACAATGTTTTGTGTAATTTGTGGTATATAATATTTGTAATAATTTGTGTAATTAGGTAATATTTGGTGTAATTAAAGCCGATTGAAAGCTCACCCTAGAACTTCTCATCTTTTCAGAAAAAAATGAAACTATTATTCTTCATATCAATGATCAGTGGGTTACAAAAATGCCCAATTTCTTCCCCCTTCAAACAAAAAGATATACTATCAACACATACATTTGGAATTGGTATTTTCACGCATTAAATAGGCACCATGTAATCAATTGAGGCACACACCTGGCTAAGAGCCGAATAACAACCTCTATAATCAACTAAACTATTTTCAGATTCCTATCTCATAGCTTAATGAAAAGACGGGGAGTTTACTGTTAATGGAACTCCAAAGTATTTGCACAGAACAGAGAATAACATTCTGCACCTCCATCTTCAACCATAATATCACTATACTTCCCATGAAATAGTCTAGAGAAGTTAAATAAACCGTAAAAGCTCTCATTTAGTTATAGAACAGGTAGATATCAAGTATATACTTCAATTAAGGTGGAATTCCCATGATCAAGACTAGAATTTAAAAAGCTCTGGTTTGATTGCAGAAAGCTGATTTAAAAGAGACTTCTGAACAAGTTCATAGAACAAAACCTAATTAGAATATCAGAAAACAGATTATTACAAGTGGTATTCTTTCTTACCAGATCTTCCCAAAAGCGACCTGAAACAACCTTTTTGAACCGAATTATCCACTTGCCACCATTGCAGTTTGCAGAGTCCTGAGATAATAACAATTTTATGAAACCACAAAGGAATCATGTTAAATAAAATGTTCAAGATTTGATAGCAGTTATATAATATTATATATATATATATATATATAAAGTGGCACTGGCAGTTTGAAGGTAAAGCCTTCGATAATTACCTCCCATAGTGGACGGATTCCCTCCTTGAATAAATGCAAATCTGTTGGGCTTGGCAAAGTAGAAGGACGGGCCAAGTGGCAATAACAGAACCAAAAACCTTCAACCTAAAAAGAAACATTTATACCAAGGTGAGAGTATTTACAATCAAACACAGTTAGCTTTTTAAAAAGAACTTACAGTACTGAAATCCACAATTTTCTTTATATTGTCCTCATAGGCTGTTTGGGTTCGAAGTCCAGGTGTCCGACGAGTGTACCAGAAGACAAACTTGTGCTGTAAAAAATGTGAGAACCAAATAAAGGGACTAATAAGCAACCAATTTGGCACTTGAATAGCTATATTTATGTCAAACCAAGAAAATAAAGAGCCAAGAACATCATAAAAATTGAAGCCTAAGTTAGTTGGATACAACTCATTTAGATCATGAAACATGAACTACAACATAAAAGGTAGCACAGTGCAGAGATTATACTTACACTTAACTCGAAGTGAATTCATTTTACCTTGGTTAATTAGGACTAATTATAGAATGTGTAGAAACTGAGTTGGATACATTACTTTGCTAAGGTAGTACCATGGCGGGCTATCTACACCATGAAAAGAGATTCATTTCAAGGTTTACTTTCATTTGCTATCATGGTGTTCTTCCACATTTTGATCAGAATTTGGATTGTCTAGTTCAATAAGATATCCATAGGTGTTTAAGTGAATTCAGGTATACTAATGCATCGCCATGATAGAATTGGAGAACTGATTTGTCTCTTCTAAGTCGAAGCATGCACTTCTGCAACCACTTTATTAACTTAAAAGTTACGTGCTGCAAAATCTCCGGGATGCTTTAATATATATAATAATCAACTAATCACTTCCTAGACTACCTCTTCAAACTAGTCAGGAAAAACAAACAAAGAGAAAACAGTGTTTCTATTACATAAATTCTTTCGCTGAATCCTCAAGTGTCTCAATTGAGTAAATCATTCCAAATGTTATAACTCCTAAAAGGAATCAATATTTCAAAATGAATACGTGAAAATTGACATGAGAAACAATTATTCAGCAAAATGAAATAAATTTCCGAAAACAAAATTTCTTGTTTTAAAAAGACTAGTGAAAGATTATATCTTTAAAATGTTATAAAAAAGTTATCTGAATCGAAATAAAATGCCATAGTCCGTCATTAAACCTAAAAATTTCAAAAGCGATATTTTGAAATTGTAAACAGATCTATCCACAAGCAAAACATTACACATATATTCACATAAATTAATCTTTTTTTAAAAAAAGAAGAGAAAAATCATGAGAAATAAAAATACCTTGAGAGGATGCAAACCGGCTTTGAGGTCACGGGCTCGGCGTTCTTCAGCTTCTTTACTCGTATTATTGCCATCAGAATCTGTCAAATCGTTGTTAATATTATCATTGTTGTTCAAATCTTTGCTGCTGTTATTGCTCTCTCCTTCCCTTTTCTCCGTAATTTCCATTTTCGATACTTTTTCCCCTCCCTCTGCAGAAGCCCTAACGTTTTTTCCCGTGTTCGTTCTTTTTAATGGGGAATGGGAAAGGAAAGGAGATGAAACGGTGCGTTGCGCGTTGATGTTTTTGTCTGCGTCCTGTTTGATACGTAGGTCGGCTAGCCTTGTTGTCTGGTTTCTTTTCCCTTTTAGGTACAATGACTGTATTTTAAAACATAATTTATCCAATGCCAACCACTTGGAGACTCCTGATTTTCTTACTTAGGTTATAAAAAAAATAATTACGAAAATAAAATATGTTATAGATTATTTACGGGCTAATTTTTAGATATATGCTGAAATAATTTATTTGAGAAATTATGTAGAGAGAAAGGAAAATGAGTCTTACAATATATGTTTTCATTGATGTGGTAGTGAAAATACGTCTAGTAGGATGCATTTTCAAGATAGAGAATAAAAACGCGCCCTACAAGATGTGTTTTTACTTTGATAAATTTTTTTTTCTTGCGGTTGGAAGTTATAAGTTTATAGATTTATTTTTGTCCGTGTTTGAGATAGACATTATTATAGTTTTAAGGAATGTTTGAATTTATAGTGGTGTCGGAAAAATATTTTAATATTATTTTTGGTGTTTATAATATGTGATTGAGCATGTGTGAAAATTCTATGTGAAAATTTTATCGATTGTATGTTTAATTTGCGAAAAGAACTTAATCGCATAAAATGTAAAAGCTGTGTGCTGATTGTTAAAGTGATTATTTGGCATGACTTTTTAAATTAAAGGTCCTTAAGTTGATATTAGACCATTGATAGATGGGATGGACAAAAATGGTCTTGTATTAGTGGATTTTAAATGTTATTCATTAAGGGCAAAATGGTAAAATGTTAATTAAGTTAATATTAAATAAAACAAAAACATTTGGTGGCCATTTTATCATCTTTTCTCGAAATAAGAAAAGAAGAAGAGAGTTTTGAGGCTTTGTGATATTCGGCACTAGTGAGCTTCAATTGGTAAGTGTTTGTGCTAATTTTTTGATAATTTTTACGTTTTTGTGATCGTTGCTTAGTGTATTATCAAACCCATGCTTTAATTTTTGAATTTGATGAAGATTTTGACAAGTGCCATTGATGAATATGTGAGCTTTGTGTTGTTAGTTGGTGGAAAATGAAAGCTTAATGTTGGGTTAACATATTTTGTATTTGAATTTTTGGTGAAATTGACTATTTTGGGCTAAATTGTGAGAAATTAAAGGACTAAAATGTAAAATAAATAAAAACATATGGACTTGTATGAGTACAAGGAGAATTCGGCCTAAGCATGATATAGTGAAATTTTGTGATTTTGTGAAATAGGGACTAAAGTGTCGAAATGTGAAAATGTGAGGGCTATTTTGTAAAATGCCCTAAATATGTGTGTTTAGATTAAATTGAATGAATTGTTGATTGAATGAGTTAAATTTGAATATGTATAGACCAAGAAAGGAGAGATTCGGAACGAGATCGAGGCAAAGACAAA
Organism: Gossypium rotundifolium; assembly: GCA_025506655.1. Classification (NCBI taxonomy): domain Eukaryota; kingdom Viridiplantae; phylum Streptophyta; class Magnoliopsida; order Malvales; family Malvaceae; genus Gossypium; species Gossypium rotundifolium. Next base: position 79,629,850 of record CP106734.1, on the reverse strand, counting down.
GTACTCGATTGATCGACTAGCTTCAGTATTTTGACGTTCGAGGTAAGTTCGGATATAATACAAGTTGTTAAATTTATATCTATGTGATATGAAATGAATGAATGTATAATTATTGAATTAGAAATATTATATATGGACTTGAGAAATGTGGCACTAAGTGTGCGTAATTGAACCGAGACAGAGGTGAATTGCACTGTGTGTGCGATGTAATGAAAGCTTCGGCTTTATTAATTGGCACTGTGTGTGTGATACCGAGATACGTTCAATTTTATGTAAAGGCACTAAGTGTGCGATTGTATCGAAGAAATAATGAAAATTGATCAAAAGGTGGAATCGAGCATTGAGTACTGAAATTTGTTGTAAACTAGGTATTGACAAAGGTATGTATGAAAACCTATGTGGTTGATGAACTTGTAGATGATGAATGGATTGTGATGTGAGCATATGGCTATAGTTGAAATTGTGTATTCATGGAAATCGATCTATGTGATAGTTTCTTTTGTATATTGATTTGAATTATTAAGTTAAATGTAATGTATTACGAACTTACTAAGCTTTAAAGCTTACTGTGTGATATGTTTCTCTATTTTACAGTGTCAGTAAAGCTAACTCGGATTCGGGGATCGTCAGTGACTCAATCACACTATCGGCTATCTATTTTGGTACTTTTGAAAGATGTATATATTTGGTATATGGCATGTATAGGTTAGTGGTTATGGTATGTTTTGTAATGTTTGGACCTTGCCATTTGATATGGCTTGGAAGATGAATGTTGATGGTTCATATTTGAAGTTATGCAAATGATGAATGTGGTATGAAATAGTGAGATTGGAAATGGTATGTTTTATGCTTGAATTAGTTGAAGAGAATGGTGTTTTAAGTGTGAATTTGTGGTATGACTAGATGATGTTTAGTTTATGTGATTTGAGTTATGAAGATAATGTTTTAGATGGATTTATTTGAGTAGAAATTGAGCATGAACATAGATGGTATAGTTGATGATGAATTGGTGCTTGTATTGGTATGTTTTATTTACATTTTGATGTATGAATTGGTATTGGATTGATGATTATATGTGATTCTAAGTGTGGATGGTAATTTGGCCTTGAAAAATGGCCTATAGTTATCCACACGGGCGTGTGACTCCACCGTGTCGTGTGGGTTTGTAATTTGGTGCAAAACAGGCTCGACCACGGGCTGGACACACGGGCGTGTGACTGGCCGTGTGGTGCAAGTCAGTTTCGACCACGGGTGAGACACACGGGCGTGTCTCAGGCCGTGTGGACAAGTCAGTAGGTATTCCCTGTTTTGCCACGGATTGGACACATGGGGATGTCAGAGGCCGTGTGAGGTACACGGCCTACCCACACGGGCGTGTGACCTCTGAAATTAAAAAAAAAATGTTTTGAATTCTAGAAATTTTTGTATGTGTTCGGTTTAGTCCCGGCTTTATTCTAAAGCATGTTTAAGGTCTCACAGACCTTATTAAGGAACTATAAGTTTATATTTTGATATGTTTCAATGATGATTGACCATGTGTTGTATAATGTTATGAAATGTTTGGAAATGATTAGTAACGCCTCTTAACTCTAATTCGGCGATGGTTACGATCTAGGGGTGTTACAGTCATGGAGCTGGGTGATCTACAAATTTCATCTACCATGTGAGTAAGAGCCATCACTCAAGAAGTCAGATCGTGTTGCAACTCAATGTCCCAATTGAAGGTGATTATACGGTCTCGAGTTGAATTGTAACTAGGGCTTCAAGTTTACAAAGGTTATGTTATCAAGGGATAGAGCATAAATAAGACCTCGATTAGTAGTGGTTATGCAGACAAGGGCGAAACCAAAAAAATTTTTAAGGGGTTGAAATTAAATTATAATTTTAACGATAGCAAAATTGCAATTTCATCATTTTAATAACCTATATGTTTATAATTTTTAAATGATTAAATCAATTTTTTTATATTTTTAGGAGGCAAAGTGCAATTTTACATTTACTAATTTAAAATTTTAAAAATATTAAAGGGCCTAAATGGAAATTTTTCTATTTTAGGAGGGTTGGAGCCCTTGCTAGCCCTCTAGTTTTGCCTCTGTATGCAAGCATGACAAAGAGTTTTTCCTCGTTAGAAGAGGATGTTTTATAAAACCTAAATAGAAGTACGAGGAAGAAAAACACAGTGGTGTTTTAGTATAATAAAATAATGCATCTTATCCATCACCACCAAAGGCGGTGACCCCGTTATTATAACTTGTGACAAAATCGGGGTGTAATAGGTTATACTAACAAGGTCACCGCTTTCGGATAGACAACATGAATTACTTAATTAGACTAGAAGACCCCTTGCGTGTTCCTTCCTTACACTTCCGTATGAGTTTTATAAAACATGCTCCTATGACGAGGAGAAACTCGTTGTCGTGCCTACATAACCACCATCGACTAAGTCCCTAGTTATGTTCCATCCTTTGACAGCATAATCTCTATAAAGTTGAAGTCTTAGTTTCAATTCAACTCGAGACGATATAATCACAACCAACTTGGACCTCGAGTTGCAAGGTGATCCCAACTTCTCAAGTCATGGCTCTATACTCACACAGCAAGTGAAAATTATAGGTTATCGAGCTCCACGACATCACCGTGAATCCAAACACAACTTAAAACTACGACTATGTCTCTCCTAAAGTGAGAGAGAAATAAATCTTTAAACCAGGAAATTTTAACATGCAAGAAAAAGAAAAAAAATAATTTAAAGGAGACTGAGATATGGGTGATAGGGTGCGGTAAAAAGGAATTTTTTTTTAATTTATCAAGGGAATCCTGAGTTGCAATGTATGAAATTTATCCCGAGAATCCCGGGTTGCAAGGTCTCAGAAGCAATCAAGTTGGCCTGAGTGTTGAAATGGCCATAGAGAAAATGTGCCATGTAGGAGGCATTTTCTGTAACACCCCTAACCCGTATCTGTCGCCGGAATAGGGTTACGGAGTGTTATCAAAACTTTTCAGAACATTTTTAGATAAATCATGTCAATCACTATTCATTAACCGAGATCATTCGTAACGTCCCTGATGGACCCTCGAGGTCCAATACGAGCATTAGAATCGAGTCAGGACTTAATCGAAAACTCTAAGAATTTTTCGTGACATTTCAAAAATTTTCCAAGGTGCAGGGCTCACATGCACGTGTGGTCCAAGGGACACGCCCATGCATTAGGCCGTGTCCGATTTAGGTTGCTCTCTGACTTGCGCAATACGGCCATGCCACATGCCCGTGTGCTAGATCGTGTGGTTAATTAATTTTATTGAATTAGATGCAAGTTTCACACGACCATGACACACGCCCGTGTTCAAGGTCGTGTCACCCACACGGCTGAGACACACGCCCGTATGCTCAATTCTGAGCATTCTGTTTTTTAATTTTAGGATGCAGGGGACACATGGCCAGACCACACGCCTATGTGCTAGACCGTGTGGACAAAATAAGGATATTTTCCAAGCCTTATTCCTCACCCTTTTTGCCTTATAGCTACAGCAAAACTTAAGAACATTCTCATGGCCATATAAACATTCAACCAATTTGCCTTTATGCACCACAATTTATTTCCATATCTATCTTGTACTCATATTTACCTATATACAATGGTCACATTTGTGCATTTTGTATCAATTATACTAATTTAATTCATTCATCTATCTATCAATATGATTTCTATCAATTAACCATTTTAAACATATACTATGATAGCTTTCATACATAAACACCAAAGCATGTCCATAACTAGCCATTCCAATGGCTAGTCATTATCAAATATTTACATATCATTCCTTGACCAATTTAACCTATACATGCCATTATAACCCTAATTGTTTTACCTTATATACTGAAATGAATTGTTGGATAGTGTGATTGATCTTCACCAAGCTTCCAATCCAACGAGCATTCCGATTTACTATAAGACAGGGAAAAATAAAATGGAGTAAGCACATAATGCTTAGTAAGTCCGTATAACTTGGTAAATAACTTACCAACCATTCACATTTAAGTTAAACATTACAAGGTATAGCCAAACCATTTGGTCACAAGCCCTAACACATATTCTCAATACCCATGTTAAACACATATTTCATATAAACATAAAGAAACACATATATGAGTCCAACAATAATCAGATTCTCATACACATATATTTTTCCACAACATGTATTCACATAACATATATAAAAATTATTTCCATGTATCTCAAATTTATTTCATATTAATTCATCTCGAGTTCTGGTATATTTCATGTCAAGACTTTACTCAACAATCAATTGCAGTATTGATAATCACTCAGATAGTACACTCAAGGTGTACAAACCTATTCTTATAGATGAACATATTCATCAAACCATTTCATATAACATCATTTCATATTTTTCAAGTAAATACATGTAAAAATCCCTTTTCTTTTTGTATCAGTATTTTACCCGTTGAATTATTGAAAACATCGATGGATACACAGGTAGTACACTTGAGGTGTACAATTCCATAGTCCGTCAATTCATATTCAGTAGTACCTTTTAGGTACACTCTCGAGCCACATATCATTCAGTAGAATTACCAGTCCAAGCTAAATTCTAGCTGTAACATATACTCTAAGGGCTTTGTCGAATTACTAGTCCAGACTAAATCCTTTATATGACAAAGAATTCCCTATAGAGTCCATTCTGGATTACCAGTTCAGGCTAAATCCAGTCAATTAGGATTACCAGTCCAAGCTAAGTCCTAATTAAAACATATGCTCGAGAGGCTTATTTCAGGATTACCCGTCCAGGCTAAATCCATTCTGCAACACATGCAGTTTTATCAGGAAAAACACATTTATCCATCGACTTCCATTTTTCAAACTGGATTTAACATTTATCAGGAAATTGTCGGGCATATGTTCAGTCTCATAAATTTATGCATTTATGTAATTCACATTTTCACATTCAACTCAAGCACAAAAATAACATTTTTATCATTTATCACTTATCGGGTATTATCACTTATCGAGCTTTATTAGATATGCAATCATTTCACTTATACATTTATGCAATCACATACACAATTCAATTTAAGCATAAAAACATGCATAGCTAAGTTATACGAACTTACCTTGATAAATGTTCGTATACACAAAGTCTATTAATATGACATTTTCTCCTTTCCTCTTTCTAACCCTGTATTCAATTTATCCGAATCTATATAAGTAAATTTAACATCAATTTAATGCAATTCATACTCAAATTAGTCCAATTTACATCTTAGGCAAAATTACCATTTTGCCCCTAAACTTTTAATAAATGACGATTTTGTCCCTAGGCTCGAAAAATGAAATTCATGCAATTTACTCCTTATTCCAAGCCTAACCAAAATTTCAATATAAAATTTACAGCACATGCATTCTATAAAATTCAAAATTTTTCCATGGATTTCACATTTTTACAATTTAATCCCTAAATCAAGTTTTCATTAAAATTCACTTTGTAAAAGTTGTTTATCTATCAAAAACCTTTCATTTTCTACCATAAATTTCATAATTTCTACATATTCATCCATGGTAAAAATTCTATACTTTGATATCTTTTCAAATTAATCCCCCAAATAGACAAATTAAGCTTTCCCGATCTAAAAAATATAAAAATTACTAAAAACGAGGCATGAAAACTTACCAATTTGACCAAGAAAGCTTGCTTTCTCTTTCCTAGGGTTTCCATGGAATATTTGGGGAAGAAGATGTTAATAAATTGGATTGGATGAAATTTTATTCAATGTGATATGAGTAAGTGTTTTTGGTTTGCTATATGATAAAATATGTGAATTATAAGTGGTGGTGAATTTAGCACAATGAAATGTGAAATGAAAGATTAACTATAATTATTTGGGCATTAATGCCTAGCCAGGCTTCGTGCCGGTGATTTATTTCGGGCTTTAATGCCTAGCAGGCTTCGTGCCGGTGATTTATTTCAGGCTTTAATGCCTAGCAGGCTTTATGCCAATAATGTGTTTTACAAAGGAGAAACCGAATTTTGTTCAAGGCAAACCGTAGCTAATGTATCTAGTTAAAGGCTCAGGTAAGCAAGTAAGGCATGTTATGTTTAATATGAGAACAATGTTATGTACATTTGAGATTACGATTGATGTGCATGAGTATTATATGATTGAATTTGAGCTTGAATGTACTATTATGGGGATTCGGTTTTCAAATAGAAATGCTAAGAGTGAAAGAAATTTTAGTACGATAACATGGTTGATATGAATCTTTGTACTTATACGATTTGGAACATGTGATTCTTGTAATATACTTATTTTGTGCTTCAAGAGATATGAGTTTATGAAAATGAAGTACAATTACTTAGGTTAATGAACTATTAGTATTAAATACCAGAGAAATCAATATATTTAAATGTATATGTGCAATGTCATAAGTTGAATGATTTAAATGTTTAAGTGTTTGAATGTTATATTATCATGAGCTTAGGACTTACTAAGTTAGTAAGCTTATTTGTGTGAAATGTTCTCCTCTTTTATAGATTAGGTTCAGCTACAAGCTCAGCGGGATCGTCAAGAAAGTCGACCACACTATCAATCTAATTTGGTACTCTTTCATTTTGGTTTTCGGATAGAGGCATGTATAGGAAAGACTTTGACTTTGTTTTGATGAAAACTTTTGTTCATGTATATAATAGCCATGCGAATATGGCTAAATTTTCGATTAAGTCGTTTTCATGCTTTTGATATAATTGTCGGTTTATATCATTAATGTTTGTGCAAATTCAATCAAGGTTTAAATCGAATATGGTAAGGAAATATATGTTTGTGAAGTGAACATTTGAGTTGAGTAATGTGGTATGAATAATCATTTGTATACTCGATTATATTGAACCGTAGTTGTGTTTTGTTCATAGGTTAATAATGTTAGGATTTCATGTGAGTGTTCAAGTATAAGTTAAATTTATATAAATTATTATGATGCATGGATATTATGAATTGTATGTGGGTATATCCAGTTATAATCTAGGTACATATCGTATACATATATATGGATAGATATATATATAGGTTAGTCATGACATATAGGCGTGATGTGTTTAGTTGTGTAATATCCATTATTAAATATGCATATTTTGCTTAAATGTGAAAGGTAAAATAAATCTCATGAGTTATGTATTCGGCAATACATGGTATTGAGTAGAAAATATATTTGGTTTTGGATTTCATTTGTACATGGCTAATAAACATCATGTGCTTCGTTTGAATGCGTAATTATAATGATAAGCTCATGATTTTTGTAAGTATTTTAAGGCAAATTGTGAGAATTTAATATATGTATATTAGCTTGAATAAATGATATGTGAATGCATGAAAGCTGTATTTTCTTTAAAAATGCCTCGTAACCCTAATTCGGCGACGGATATGGGTTAGGGGTGTTACATTTTATTGGTATCAGAGCTACGGTTTAGTCGATTCTAGGACTACCGTAGTATGTAAGAGTCTAGCTATACATGCCTTTGAATTTTATATGTGATAGTGTGGTGACTTGACAATTTCAATTGTATTTTATATAGTAAATGGATTAGATCCCGATAGAGCCGTAGAATGATGATGTGGAGAGTGTTGCGCTGGTCTCGCACATGGATCGGCGCCATTAGACTCTCAACGATTCACGGGTAACCACTGTGGAGAGGCTAAACAAGCCTTCTACCAAATGATGAATGAACGGTTTACCCAGTTTGTTCGAATAATTCTACTGTACAACAACTTCCACCCCGAATAATCCAACTCCAGTACCTTCAAGACTTCGATGATAGATCCAATGAGATCTAGTAGGCCTCCTATTGATGAAATCAAGAAATTTGGGGCCGAGGAATTCAAGGCTAATGATGATAATGATGCAGAGCGAGTTAAAATGTGGCTTGATAACACTATTCGGTACTTGATGAGCTATCCGCACTCTGCACGAATGTTTGAAATGTGCTATATCTTTACTTGAGACACCGCTTATCACCGGTGGAATACACTAGTATCGATGGTTCCAAAAGAAAAAGTGACATGGGATTTCTTCCGAATGAATTCGCAAGAAATATATCATCAGAGGTTTATTGACCGAAACGAAAAGAATTTCTTGAATCGAAACAGGGAAAATGACCGTGATGAATATGAGCGAAAATTTGTCGATTGAGTCGATCCGCTTTCGGAGTGTGTATCAACCAAGCCATTATGTGCAAAAGGTTTGAAGATGGTTTGAATGAAGATTTAAAGTTGCTTGTTGGCATTCTTGAGATCAAAGAGTTTGTGACATTAGTCGAGCGAGCTTGCAAAGTCAAGAGCTTGGGAAGGAGAAAAAAGGCCGAGATGAAGCTAAAGACACTCGTAAAAGACCGTCGGGTAAGAATTTCCATTCCACATCTAAAAGTTTAGAGATGACTTCACCGACATAAAGCTACTTGATTCACCTAGACGTGATCGACCTTGATGGGCTCCCGAGCTACCTCGATGGCGGTGTTGATAACGTTCCACGAATCGAGTTGAATGCAAACATTGTGAAAAATGGCATTCTGGGATTTATAGAGTTCGTGATCGGTCCCGCTTTAAATGTAGATCCTCGACCATTTTATTCGAGAGTGCCCGATGTTAGTGGCGAGAATGACGCATGAACTCTAGACCGAAAGCGGTGCATCAAGACCGGGCAGACCACCTGCATTCGGCAATGTAGGTGGTAGTCGAGGGGACTAAGAACACGGCGATTCGATCGAGGCTAGAGCTCCGCTAGAGCTTATGTTACTCGAGCTAGAGAGGATGCTACTTCTCCGGATGTCATTACGGTACTTTCACCCTTTATGATACTCACGTAATTGCATTGATTGATCCGGTTCGACCCATTCATATGTATGTGAAACTCGGTATTGATGAAGACTCGCCATTGAGTCTACGAGTTTGCGATTCGCATATCCAACCCTTTGGGTAGATGTGTGTTTGTTAATAAAGTGTGTAAAGGTTGCCCATTGATAATTCGGGATTTTTGCTTCCTAGTCGATTTAATGCTATTGCCTTTCGATGAGTTTGATATAATTTTGGGGATGGATGGTTAACTCGCATGATGCGGTGGTGAATTGCAAAAGAAAGCTTTTGATTTGAGACATCGAGCGGTGAGATCATTAGAATTGAATCCAATGATTTAAGTGGGTTTCCTACAATTATATCCTCGATGTTAGCCCTAAGTATGTGAGAAAAGGTGCTGAAGCTTATTTGGCTTATGTCTTGGATAATAAATTGTCGAGAAAGCAGTTGAATCTGTCGATTGTATGTGAATACCGGATGTGTTTCTGAAGAACTACCGGTTTACCCCAAGACGAGAGATTGAGTTTGGCATTGAATTGGCACCGAAGCGACTCCGATCTCAATAGCTCCATATCGGATGGCACCTCTTGAGTTAAAAGAGTTGAAAGCACAGATTGCAAGAGTTAACAGATAGGGCTTTGCACGACCAAGTTTCTCTCCTTGGGTGCACCAGTTCTTTTTGTGAGAAAAAGATGGAACGATGCGAATGTGTATTGATTATCAGAATCGAATAAGGTAACTATAAAGAATAAGTACCCATTACCTCGGATTGATGATTTGTTTGATCGGTTGAAAGGGCTTGATATTTTTGAAGATAGATTTGAGATCGGGTTATTATTATTCTTGAGTCGAGATACTGAGATGTGCCAAAGACGCATTCCGAGACGAGGTACGGACATTTTGAGTTTTTGGTTATACCTTTTGGGCTTACTAATGCACTCTTTGTTTTATGGATTTGATGAATCGGGTTTTAGGCGGTTTTGGATCGATTTGTGGTAGTGTTTATTGATGATATATTGATCTACTCCAAAGATGAAATTGAGCATGCTAAGCATTTGAGATTAGTGCTACAAAATTTGAGAAATCAGCAGTTGTATGCGAAGTTTAGTAAGTGTAAGTTCTGGATGAAAGAGGTCAGCTTTTTGGGACATGTTGTTTCAGTATCAGGCATTCGAGTTGATCCGAATAAAATCTCGGCTATACTTGATTGGAAGCCACCGAAAAATGTTTCCGAGATTCAAAGCTTTCTGGGACTTGCGGGTTACTATCGACGATTTGTGAAGGGTTTTTCTATGATAGCTACCCCATTGACGAAGTTATTGCAGAAAGATGTCAGGTTCGAGTGGTCAGAAAAGTGTCAGAAAAGTTTTGATCAGCTGAAAGCCCTTTTAAAGAAGCTCCAGTGTTAGTTCAAATTTGAATCGGGTAAAGAATTTATTGTTTATTCTGATGCTTCTTTAAATGGTTTGGGTTGCGTTTTGATGCAGGAAGGAAAAGTTGTAGCCTACGCTTCAAGACAATTGAAGTCGCCATTGTTTTCGCATTGAAAATTTGGCGTCACTATTTATTTGGCGAGAAATGTCACATTTATTCAGATCATAAAAGTTTAAAGTATTTAATGACTCAGAAAGAACTAAATTTAAGACAACGCAGATGGTTAGAATTGTTGAAAGACTATGAGTTGGTGATTGACTACCATCCGGAAAAGCTAACGTTGTTGCGGATCGTTAAGTCGAAAATCATTGTTTGCTCTTGAGCAATGAACGCCTGAGATAGCTATGTACGGTGATGGTTCGATCATAGCCGAGTTACAAGCCGGACCGATGTTTATCCAAGAATTTGTGATGCATGAAAGTTGACAAGGATTTGATTGCTAGTCGAATTCGATGTGAAAAGGTGCGAATCGATTTTCGATTGATGCAAATGACTATTTGAATTTTAAAAATGAATGTGTTCGAAAAACTTCGATTTGATCTGAGATGATTTTGAGTGAGGCCCATAGTGGTCGATTATCAATACATCCGGTAGCATAAAGATGTATAATGATTTGAAGCAGTTCTATTGGTGGTAGGGCATGAAGCGGGTATATCTGAATTTGTTTGAAATGCTTAATTTGTCGACAAGTGAAAGCTAAACATCAAGTGCCATCCGGACTACTTGACCAATCATGATACCGAATGGAAATGGGATAGAATTACCATGGATTTTGTATCCGGTCTTCCTATGACACCGAGTAAGAAAGATGCCGTCTGGGTTATAATTGATAGATCGCTAAATCACTCATTTTGTGCTTGGGTTCGTACAAACTTTTCACTCGATAAACTTGCTGAATTATATGTATCGCAGATTGTGAGATTGCATGGTGTACCGAAGTTCCATTGTTTGACACAGAGACCGAATTTACATCGCAGCTTTGGAAGAAGTTGCAAGATGCCTTAGGTACTAAAGCGCATTTTACTACGACCTTTCATCCGCAGATGGGCCAGTCGATCTGAGCGAACTATTTAGATACTTGAGGACATGTTGAGATGTTGCGTTCTCGAGTTTGAAGGTGCATGGGAAAGATATTTACCTCTGATTGAATTTGCCTATAATAATAGTTTTCAATCTAGTATCAAAATGGTGCCCTATGAAGCCTTGTAAGGGCGAAAGTGTCGAACACTATTATACTGGACTGAGCTCAGCGAGAATAAGATACACGGGTTGATTTGATTAAAGAAACCTAAGTGAAAGTAGCTATTATTAGAGACAATTTGAAAGTCGCCGGATCATCAAAAGTCTTATCTGATTTGAAACGTAAAGACATTGAATTTGGTCGGAGATCGAGTATTTTTAAAGGTTTTTCGTGGAAGAAAGTACTCCGTTTTGGCCGGAAGGCAAGTTGAGCCCGAGGTTCATCGGATAGTATGAAATCATTGAACGTGTTGGGCTGTTGCTTATAGGTTAAAGCTACCTCCGAATTAGAAAAGATACGATATATTTCACGTTTCTATGCTCGTGATCTGGATCGGATCCGTCACATGTGATTGCTCAAAATCGAGATCGATATCCAACCCGATATGACGTATGAGGAAAAACCGATCCGTATTTTAGCTCGGAAATGAAAGAGTTAAGAAACAAAAGGATTTCCCTAGTGAAAGTACTATGGAATCGACGGAGTTGAAGAGGCTACGTGGGAGCCCGAGGATTCAATGAGGCAACAATATCAAGCGTTATTTAGCGGTAAGATTTTCGGGACGAAAATCTTTAAGGGGAGAGTTGTAAATGAATCGAATCGACCCTAATCGAATAATGGTTTCGGGACCACGAATCTGAGCCCGAGAAATATTTAAATATTATATTTAGTGTATATTATATATGAATTTATGTGTGTGAAAGTTTCGTAGAAAAATTTTATCGTTTAAGTATTGAATTTGATAAAAAGGACTTAATCGCGTAAAAGGTAAAAGTGGCATACTAAAGTGTAATGTGCTAATTTGAGCATGGCTTTTTAATAGGAAGTATTGAAAGGGTAAATAACCCATTTTAAGAGTTAGTGGCTGGTCATGGACAAGTTTGTCCTTAAGATATAATATTTTGTTATTATATTATAAAGGTTAGTTAGGTAATTTAATAATAAATTAATATAAGTTAAATTAAAACAAACAAAAGGCCAATTTTCTTTCATCTTTGTTCATGGCGATTGAAGCTAAGAAAAGGGTGAAGAAACTTTGAAAATTTCGGCAACTATTGGGTCCAAATTAGGTAAGAATTTTAGCTCGGTTTTGTTGATTTTTACGTTTCTGAGATCGTTGCTTAGTGTACTAGCTGACCCATGTTGAAATTTTTGAATTCAAGCATGTGTGATATTCGGCCATTGAGATTTTCTTGTGGTTTTTGATGTTTGATGTCTTTAAATTAAAGATATGCTTAAGATGAAAATATTTGGTGTTGGAAATTTTGGTGATTTTGAGTAATTAGGGCTAATTTGTAAAAGTAAATTTTAGAGGGATTATTTGCAAAATAAATGAAAGGAATGGACTTATAATGCTATTGTGAATATTCGGCCCTTGTATGGTTTTTGCTAATTGTGTGTATTTTGTGTTTTAGGCAAAAAGGATTAAATTGTAAAAATTTGAAATAGTAGGGGTAAAATGGTAAATTGCCTATTTATGTGCTTAGGGACTAAATTGAGATGAAATGTACTTGAATGAGCTAAATTTTAATGTGTTTTAGATCAAGAGCAAAGAAAAACAGATTTAGATCGGGGAAAGACGAAGGTTCTCGAATAGCCGATTTGTACGGTCTATCGACAACCGAGGTAAGTCCTTAAGCGAGCATATGATAAAAGTTTATTTATAACTTTAATGTATGATGAAATTGGTGTAGTTATAGTATAAAGTCATGAGTTGGCTGAATGTGATGTTAATAAATTGGATTGGATGAAATTTTATTCAATGTGATATGAGTAAGTGTTTTTGGTTTGCTATATGATAAAATATGTGAATTATAAGTGGTGGTGAATTTAGCACAATGAAATGTGAAATGAAAGATTAACTATAATTATTTCGGGCTTTAATGCCTAGCGTGCTTCGTCTTAGGTGATTTATTTGGGCTTTAATGCTAGCGAGCTTCGTCTTGGTGATTTATTTCGCTTTAATGCTAGGTGCTTCGTCTTGGTGATTTATTTCAGCTTTAATGCCTAGCAAGCTTCGTCTTGTTTGATTTATTTTAGGCTTTAATGCCTAGCAGGCTTTATGCCAGTGATGTGTTTTGCAAAGGAGAAACCGAATTTTGTTCAAGGCAAACCGTGGCTAATGTATCTAGTTAAAGGCTCAGGTAAGCAAGTAAGGCATGTTATGTTTAATGTTACTTGAGTCGAGTTAATACTATGAGAACGATGTTATGTACATTTGAGATTACGATTGATGTGCATGAGTATTATATGATTGAATTTGAGCTTGAATGTACTATTATGGAGATTCGGTTTTCAAATAGAAATGCTAAGAGTGAAAGAAATTTTAGTACGATAACATGGTTGATATGAATGTTTGACTTATACGATTTGGAACATGTGATTCTTGTAATATACTTATTTTGTGCTTCGAAGAGATACAGGTTTATGAAAATGAAGTACAATTACTTAGGTTAATGAACTATTAGTATCCGCCCTATAGAAATCAATATATTTAAATGTATATGTGCAATGTCATAAGTTGAATGATTTAAATGTTTAAGTGTTTGAATGTTATATTATCATGAGCTTAGGACTTACTAAGTTAGTAAGCTTATTTGTGTGAAATGTTCTCCTCTGTTTTATAGATTAGGTTCAAGCTACAAGCTCAACAGGATCGTCAAGAAAGTCGACCACACTATCAATCTAATTTGGTACTCTTTCATTTTGGTTTTCGGATAGAGGCATGTATAGGAAAGACTTTGACTTTGTTTTGAAGAAAACTTTTTTTTCATGTATATAATAGCCATGCGAATATGGCTAAATCTTCGGTTAAGTACGTTTTTCATGCTTTTGATATAATTGTCAGTTTATATCGTTAATGTTTGTGCAAATTCAATCAAGGTTTAAATCGAATATGGTAAGGAAATATATGTTTGTGAAGTGAACATTTGAGTTGAGTAATGTGGTATGAATAATCATTTGTATACTCGATTATATTGAACCGTAGTTGTGTTTTGTTCATAGGTTAATAATGTTAGGATTTCATGTGAGTGTTCGAAGTATAAGTTAAATTTATATAAATTATTATGATGCATGGATATTATGAATTGTATGTGGGTATATTCGGTTATAATCTAGGTACATATCGTATACATATATATGGATAGATATATATATAGGTTAGTCATGACATATAGGCGTGATGTGTTTAGTTGTGTAATATCCATTATTAAATATGCATATTTTGCTTAAATGTGAAAGGTAAAAATAAATCTCATGAGTTATGTATTCGGCAATACATGGTATTGAGTAGAAAATATATTTGGTTTTGGATTTCATTTGTACATGGCTAAAAAACATCATATGCTTGGTTTGAATGCGTAATTATAATGATAAGCTCATGATTTATGTAAGTATTTTAAGGCAAATTGTGAGACTT